>CANNZV010000151.1:0-421626 GCA_947561585.1 Caprella mutica
ATCCATATTTGCTGATATAAAGTAGGATGAATGTCGATTTTAAAATTTAGAAGAAAAATTGACATCAACGGAAACGAACACATTCTTCAAATCGAACTGTTCGAAATTCTAATTATTTGATTTTCATGTAGTTTTGCTTGGAGAATCTAACTCTGCAATCAGAATCCGAAAAATTTTCCTCTCTCAAGATTTATGAGCTTATGAAGTTTTTCAAAATTTAGATAGGCCTATTTAAATAGGCAGATTCATGGAATGTGATGTAATTTTATCTAATGAATACAAATCTGAAAACGGATTTGAAGAATTTGTTCCGATTCGAACATAATGATGAAATAAGTATTATTTGATTAACATCTCAAAAGTTTGAAATACTCTAATATGCCTGTATGTATTATTCTTTGACTCAAAAGTATTGATTCAAACAATTTGAAACCTCTAATTGATCTATTCTTTTACATCTTGAATCATATTATGAAAGCTCTTGAAAATTATGAAAGATGATCTATTCATTGTGATATAATGTTATTCAAATCGATAGGAGATGTCTTCCATGTATTTTCAAAGTTAACCCCATTTGTTAGCGTTTGAAAAATTACATAATTACATTTTTGGTCACACCTATTATCTTTCACCATTTTTTTGAATACAAATACAGCTTCGGTTAGAAAGGATTAAAACACACTTCATTGATTATACAAATGATATGGTTGTTCCTGGTTTAATTCAATAGAACGCGAAGTAAAGTATAACTATACTCAACTTTTTAACTGTAAAGCTGAGCAAGGAGCGTTATTTCGGTATAAAGATATAGTATGATCCACAATGAATAACACTAAAATAGAAATTGATCAAACTTCATATTAAATAATTTATTTTCAGATTGAGTGATCAAACATCATATTTATGAAATAATTAAGCTTCATATTTATTTAATGATTTAATTTCATATTAAACTGATATTACTGAAATGCACTATAGATATACCAACGTTATCCATGTACAACGCGAATATCAAAAATTAAATAATACATATTTGGTGAAGTCCTATTAAAACGTACGTGCGTACGTATAATATAAAAATTGATAATCTGTTAGAACGTATAATAGAAATTTAAAAAATTAATAGTTTCAAATGTGTTTCTCTTAATGTTTCAAACATCTTCTCAGTGTTTCAAACTTTGTTTTCATGTTTCATACTTTTTTTCACGTTTCAAACTTTCTTTTTCATGTTTCAAACAATTAGGTTTCCTATGTACAAACATATTTTGATGTTTCAAACAGTTTTCAATGTTCCAAACATGTTTTAATATTTCAAACAAGTTTTACCGTTCAAACATGTTATAATGTTTCAAACATGTTTTATTGTTCAAATATGTTGTGATGTTTCAAACATATATTTTAGTGTTTCGAAGATATTCAGATGTTTCGAAGATATTTAGATGTTTCGAACATTTTTTCAATGTTATAAACATTGTTTACATGTTTAGATCATGCTTTTGTATTTCAAATATGTTCATAATTGTCCATACGTGTTTATAATGTTTAAAACATGTTCTCAGTATTTAAAACATTTTCTCAGAGTTTCAAACATGTTCTCAGTGTTTCAAACATGTGCTTAGTGTTTCAAACATGTTCACAGTGTTCCAAACATGTTTTCAATGTTTCTTACATTCATTTTGATTCATTCAACATTAAATTCAACATGCTTCTAATATTGTAAACAATTTATCAATATTCCAGACAAGTTTTAACTTTTCAAATAATCATTCATGTTTCAAAAATGTTCAGTGTTCTGAACTTGATCAGTCATTCCAATATGTTTTATTGGTTCAAGCATATTTCCTCTGCAGTGTTTCAAACATGTTATCATTGTCTCAAATATTTCAAAACTAATTCAATCATGTTATAAATGTTTCAAACGTGTTTTCGGTGTTTCGAACATGTGTTTATGTTTCCAGTCTCATTTTAACGTTCCTAATCTGTAATAATGTTACAAACATACATTTGATGCTTTAATGTTTTTAACATGCTTCAATGTTTCAAAAAGTGGCTTAATTCGAAATGATTTGCATATTCACACATTTTGAACCACAAGATAGTGAATTAATTATAAATATTTACTTGAAAGGTGTTTAATTTAATTACTGATTAATATCTACTAATATAGTATAGTTGCATGCATCAAGGTTTAGGTTTAAAGATATGGTTTAGCATCCTTTAGGAAGAAATTAAAAGATATCATTCTAGTGGTCCAGAATTTCAAAATTGTGCCTATCTACGCATTTTGAGCCCAAGGTAGTGAATTATTCATAGATAGATACGTACAAAGTTTATCAATTCATTACTGATAAACATTTACTAATAAGGTATAGTTGGGCACATTAATAGTAATATTTAAGGATCTAAAGATATGGTTCAGCACTTTTAGGGCAGAAATTAAAAGATATCATTCTAGTGGCTCAGAATTTAAATATTGTGCCTATCCACGTATTTTGAACCACAAGGTAGTGAATTATTTATAGATTGACACTTACTAAGTTTTTCAATTTATTACTGATAAATATCTACTAATAAGGTTTTGTTGCACGCATAAGTAATAGTCTTCAAGGATCTGAAGATATGGTTTAGCACTTTTAGGGCAGAAAATACAAAATATTATTAAAGTGGCTCAGTATTGAAATGTATCGCTAGCAGAGGAATTCTGACCCAGTAGTATATTAAGTTTATTTGTATATCAGTTTCTAAAAGGTTTGGATTATTTTTGTTCAATAACGTTTCCTTTGTCCTTTATAGGCGTGTTTATTTATAAATAATCATTTTTATATAAAGTTTTTTCTTATGTTTGTTTTTTCATATCAAGGATGGCTCTAAATTGAAAATCAATGTCTTACTTTTATATTTTGAACCACTTTTGAAAAACCGGTAACAGAGCTTCGTATGCAACTAATATTAAAATTTATAAGCTTTTTTTTATTGCATTTGTTAACTATTTATGGAAATTGGATTCTATTTGTGAATATACCTCAAAAAAAAATTTAGGTGGCTCATAATGCAAAAACTCCATTTTGAGCCACCACGATTATTTCAGAAATAAAAAAGTTTTAATGAAAATAATAATTAATAATCAGATGCATGTGATAATCTTAGTTTGTTAATGATCATAAATGTTGCATTCTGATTAGTGGCTCAAAATTCACTTCTGCATGCTCGAAAACAGATTTTGAGAGGTGGCTCAAAATCAACATTTTCGTTATAGAGGATTAATTAAGGTAATAAACTTTACTAGTTAAGTTAAAGAAAATCATTAGCTGCATAAATCTATCATGAATAATTTGAATTACTAATTTTGTTCAAACTTGGTTCAAATTATGAGGGGACATTTATGAAAAAGAATATAGTATATGACAACGTACATTCATTTCTCCTGATGATATCACGCAAATAGTACAATAATGATGATTGTCCTAATAAGCCTTTTCTTTAAATTATGGTTATAAAGCAGCTCTACATTCTACTAATCTCATTTGATATAAAAACGTTCCTATGATATGGTATAACTCAGAACGACATGGTAAAAGTAATTAAGTGGGAGTAAATGAGGCGCACATGAAAGTTAAAAATCTGTTCGACAAAGAGATAGTGACGTAAATGTAGACGATATGTGGATGCCTGTAGAGTCCTAGAAGCTGTAAGTTCAAGTATTAATTAGTTCAAATTAGTCCAATCTGTTAGTTCAAGTATTATTATCGTTAGAGTTCAAGTCAGTTCTAGCTGTTAGTTCAAGGATTATAGTTAGTTCAAGTAGTTCAAGTATGAGAATGTTCATATATGGTAATTAAGTCCTTATAATAAGTGTTTTTTATGTATGAAATTTATTGAACTGAAGATATATATGATTTTCAATGAATTGAACTGATTCTTAAATTTTGAACTGAAGATATATGATTTAAGAACTATTTATTGATGGGATATTTTGCTAACATTCACAAAAATTCAACTGAAATTAGAAATCCTCCATTAAAAATGCAATGTTGTTCTGACAAAGCTAATACTTTTATAGCTTGGCTATTTTTATTGGAACAATCTGATAAAATATTTACACTAACATGAGTGGTCCCCAAATTGGAAGCATATTTATTTTAACGCCACACGGACGTGTTTTCTTTTACTAACTTCACACTGTTGTGAATTTCGTTTTCATATCGCTCGGATGTTCACCGTACGGAATTCGAACGAGAAATATTTTCATATCAATTTTGATACCATCAATCAACTGTTCGACTATAGAGAAACATCGAAAAACGCTTCAAAAAATTGGTTAAACTCAATGGCAATAAATGCTTTTGTCCAATTCTGTACTAAAAAATATTATTCATTTGTACTGAAATACTAATTTTAAAAACATTGTTTAGATTGCATTATTTGTATCAATAAAATGTTTAAAATTTAAACTAATTTGAATATAATAAGTTTCGTAACGTGTCGATATTTTCATTATTTATTTTAAATAGTTTACAATATAAAGTTCACGTACATAATTTCAATTTCCTACACTATTTTAAAATTCTTTCACAAAGTTTATCCAGGTAGGTAGGTAGGTTGAAGGCAAAATCTTGTAATTTGTATTCTACAGACTGAAACATCGAGTTCTTCAAGTCGAACATTACAGATCAATGTTCTCCATCTAAATCTGCTTGGTGACCTGAATCTATTTGCCACTCTTATCCTTTTCAATGTCACTATTCGAATTCGTGTATCAGAATCCGAATGCTTTATTGTAGTGTACCTTGAAAATCAATTGCTGTTGACTGAACTGATACAAGAAATTTGTGCAAAGAAAATTTTTCTTAAATCGTGAAAAAAAGGAACATGTAAATTATAATCACATAAAACACTTAGATTTTCTACATTGTTAAGTAGTGTATTTATAATTGAACTGAGAGTCCGATGTCAAAATTGACAGAAAAATATTTGTGAACGAATGAGTTAGTTAAATTTTGCACAATAATTGCATTAACAGTAACACTTTTTATTTATGAACCCATTTAAGAGCCTAATGTTCTTTTCATACTTATATAATCATAATAAAACCTAATAAATATTGTAAATTAATAATGAACGTATAATTCTCGCTCAAGCGTTGAACAAATATATTTATTTCATCATGTTCCCTCAGCTTAGAATTTTCTTAGTGGAAGGTTTGTAGAAACTTATAGATCATATTATATTAGCTAAATTTATTAGTCAATCACAAAACAACTTCCACAGATAGAACTATCCTTGAACAAATCAATGCAAATTATATCCGAGCAAAATACGAAATAACTTGAATACATACTGCATTTCATTTATACCAAATTTTCTCAAATTCAAAACAATGACTTCCAGTTGCCAAATCAGATAGCAATGTTTTGATTTGATGTCTGAGTTTTGCAGGCTTTTCTATGATTCCATTTCATGCTCCAGTGATTCTCAGAGCTTCTTATTCAATTTGTGAATGCATGATGGAAGGAATGAAGGATTTGATATGCCAAGAGTTAGCCTTTGGGGGGAAATTAAATGGGTGAATTATAACTGGAAACAGAGATTTTGACACATGATAGATAATTCCTTTCTGATATCTCTATCTACAAAATGAAATATTTCTTCTATTCAAAAAAGGGGTGATTTAAAAAAAATACAATATGAAGTGAATTATCTTCTATTTATGTTTAAAATTATATACTGATCACTTAATCAATTTAGACAAGTTTTATCTTAAAAGCTTTTATCTTCTTGTTATTCTTTATACCAGAGAGTGAGATGTGAATTTGGTGAAAGTGTCCATGTGACGTAGTTAGTTTACTTCACTATAACGTCTCAGTGTATGGGCTCTTAAGTGATTAGGATCTTACTTTGTGGTATTTTCAGATTCCTTTCTCTTTATAAATCTCTTTCTACTAACTACTCATGGTACCATGCCCTAGAACCACCTTGCCACTATGGTTCCGACCTCAGGCCTCTGGTCCAAGCTTAACTGTATTTAAGGGTAATAATGGTAAAGTAATTAACACTTAAAGAGATTATATTCATTGGTCAAGCACATGTTATTACAAATAATATCTCCTCTAGAACGCTCGCAAGTTAAGGTCTCAAATAACTACGAACAGGAGAATAGGTGTGTAGCTCACGAGAGCAAATCGGTAACTGATTTGACTGTCACTTACTTACAATCATATAGGTTCGTGATGATAGTAATGCATACACAATTGCTGTGTTTGCTTTACTACATCCATTGTGTAATGATTATCAACGTTAAAAGCAAAACTAATTACAATGGAAAATACTTTTTATCACATCTGTCAACATTTTCAAGTTGTTGATATAAAAATTAATAAACTGCATGCATGATTCTCATAGAAATAGTTTTTATTTTTATTTTTTAATAAAATTCATATCATGATCCCAGCTGATAATTGTATCTATGTATTTGCAGAGCATCAGCCACAAATATTTATTTGAAAGAATATTAAAAGGTAGTTATTTGAAACAACGCACGTGGAAATTATTCCGCTATAATAACTCGTCGAAATATGAACTGGGACCGTTATGTACAGCTTTACTTAATTTTAAATGAAATTTCATTTAATCATACAAATAGTATTGTTAAAAAAGTAAACATTTGGAATCTATTAATTGATTATTGCTTCATTGATTTGATGCATATGAGAATAAATGAATAGTAAAGGAATACGTATAATAATTAAACATACACATATTTATTAAAATTAAGCATCTAGTATTAGTCTTTTAAAAGTGAAACAGCATTTAGATTTCCGTTTAATTATTATTAATTAATCTAAGCTGTTCATGCTAATAACCAATTAAAATTCAGATTAGGAATTAGGCTTGGGAGTCTAATGACTGAATAACCGATAGGGAAACAACCGTATTGCCTCGATTGGAACTATTTTTCTATATCACTAGGCTATGTTTCACAATAAAGGAAGAATTTTATATTTATCGTTTTTCCGTTATATCGACTAAATTCTGATTAATGAACCTATTAATCATTTAGTTAATCTGTTAGAATAAACTTATGGAAAATATATTCATAGTATTAATTCCAGAGTAGTGTAATTTTATTCAAATGTTTGGTGAACATTTCTGTTGAAAAATAAATAGAAAATGAAAAAACTAATATTTTCTCATTTAACACAATTTTTTTGAAATATTTATATCTAGAAGATTAATTTTTTTTGAAGTGTTGTTTTTAATAGAATTTTCCTACTCATATTCATTAAAAAAATTGATATACATATTTGTTTGAGGAGATTAAAAGTGTTTCTGTGCGATGCACTTTACAGTTTCTTCGAAATGATGGGATTAATTTCCTAATAGACTAATATCATTACACAGAAACTCTTCCAAGTTCTTAAAACAAATAAATATATCAAATGTATAGTATGACGATCTCAAGTTTTTCATTATTAACAATAACAAAACTGCCTGATTGTCTCACACTAAGGAATGTCATTTTAGTGTATCTAATATATTTGAGCATTAAACCATTAATAAATTGACCACACTTTCGAAATATAACCTAAAAAACACTAAAAAAAGAACAAAAGCAACATCAACCCAGCACACTGCTTATCAGTCTTAATTTTAGTGAAATACATTTCCTCTCCAAATTTCACTGGTTCGACTATGTTATTATACAATTTTTATTGAAGTATTTCATCAGTTGTAGCGCAATATTCTCGTTAATAGTAAAAAGTACGTAAAATATCAGAGTGGAGTATATCTGTTTGTTAAAATTCAGTATAATTGTCTACTTCACTCGTTCACATTTCATTCAGTGTTGACATTAAACTCTAACATGAATCCAATATGCCTTCATCGAAAGTTATTTTTCACTGATCGAACCGACTCATCGAAGTTTTATTACCTGATGATTGCAATGATGAAGGCAGCGCTGAAAATTTGGAGCATCCTCATTTTTTTCCCCAATAAGATTCACTTTTGAAGAAGTAGAACATAAATTATTTTAAAAATGTAAACAATACCTAACCTAAGTAATGATTCTGGAAAAGTTCTTGAATTTTCTTTAGTTGCTGGATAATGAAAAAGGGATCTATATTATTATCCCATATTGATAATTTTGGAGACTAAAACTTCAATTTCTTCGTACAAATCTGTAAAACATGATGAAATTTATACAGATTCTTGCACATATGATATATTCTGAAGAATCAATTTTATTGATCATGTAATTCTTGGTGGAGGTGAGCAATGATCATATCATATCACACACTACTTACATAGCATGAAAAGAGAGTATAAATATGTATAATTATAATGCACAAACTATATATTTGTAACGATATTTCGGGCAATAATTGTTTTTATTTTATAATTGTATTTTATATTTTTGCATGACCAATTTCTATATCTTTACCCAGTACTATTTTCGTTTGCATGTCTTCATTTACATTCTTCTTCGGATCACAGTGTTACATTCACTAGTAAAAAAAATATTCATGATCGAAATTAACTCTCATGCAACTCGAACATTATAAACACGAATAACTGCTTATGAATATATCGTGTTGTGATAACTGATCTGTAAGAAAATCTATATTCAATTTATTCACATCTCAAATTATCACAACTGCACGAAGTGCTGTTTTAGATTAGAACAACAATTTTTTTATTACATACTTATATATACATTATACGTACATTAAAAAGTACAATTTTGAATTTAACTACCACAATTAGAAAGGTGAATAGTAAGCAAACGATGCAGTGTTCCTCGTTTTTAATTATGAACTGCAGCTTTCAGTCTAAGAACAAACGCATCGCAAGTGGCACGTATCTGTTCGTGTGGAACTGTTTCCCATTCCACTTGCAATGCCTAAGGGAATCGAGAGCATAGGAATAGTTGCGATCGTTGTAACCAAAAACAACCAGATTATAAAGTTCAAAATACGGTCTGGACAACTTACTGACCCGCGTCTTTACCTTTAAAGGATGAAATATTCTTTGGAATCCAAGTTTTCCCATGATTGTAACTTCGATGCCAGGTTTACCGTTCTAAGTTCACAATTTTTAACCCAACAAAACACAAATACGAGACAACATTTTCTGTAGCAGCCGTCACAGAAGCCCACACCATGGACTACTGGGGATTTTGACGTCTTGTCACAATACTACTGTAGATTGAACTGGAAGAATTCCAAACGCGATCATACTTACGAATCACAGCTTGCTCATTCAGTATGCGATAACTTCCTTTCAGCTCTCGATATCTGAGGATGATCAATAAGCTGATCAGTTGATACATTGAAACTTTACTAATATAGGTGCAACTTCTCACGAGTGATTTTTATAAGTTTTTGCTTCAAAAGCTACGTTTATGGCCTCATTCTGATTTATTAGAGGTTGAATCAGACTCCTTGAACTTGCCAACAATTTTCAAAATAGTTGAAGGATCCATTGTCATCTTCTTAGCCTTGGCTAATTATAGTTTCACTTTCTTTGTGGAGTTTGATTATTAAATATTACAATTTACAGGAGTGATACAAAGTATAAATTTGAAATTTAGATGCCTTGAGTGATTTATTTGATATGCAAAACTGGATATCATATTTCTGATTCAGCCTGTAGTATTTACTCTTCATTGTACTATGCTCTTTATTTGTTTAGGAGTTATAAATGATCTACAGTATTTGTAGAAATAGGTGATACAAAATTATAATCTTCATAACTTTAACAAGAATAATCGTATGTTCGTTTGGTGTACTTTGGCTAATGCAAATTTTTACCATCTATAACCACATTGTTCGTTTATTTGCATATTCCTTACAGTTTTTATACAGGGTTGTCATAAGTAGTGGGTGGTGAAATTGCTCTTGCGTGAACATATTTCAAACCTATTGCTTATCAAAAAAGTAGGTTTTATCATCAAAAAATAACATATGTTTTTTAAACTCTTATGTTTTTTACGATGTATTGAAGGAGAAACTCTGAATCGATTAGTTTGGATGCAGGATGGTACCTCAGAACACTTGTCAAAGTACGACTATGGGAAGTTTTTGAACATCGAATAATTATCAAGGTTCTTGCCATTGAGTGGCCTTCATGAGCCCATATTTAACGGCTTACGATTAATTCTTTTGATGTTACTTCAATCATTTGTAAAATGATGTATACTCCTCCCCACCTGCTAATCTGAATCATTGGAAAGAACGAATAACGCATGGTGTTAATTTTTTGAAAGCTAATGCTGATGTGATCAAAAGATTAATGAAAGCAGTCAGAAAACGGGCGCAAAAATGTGTTTTGAAAAATGGGGTATAATGGTTATTTTTTGTGTAAACAATGGTTTACTTCATATCTTCATAATATGCAATTGCATCTTCATTATAAGTTTATAACGTAAGTAAATACTGGACAAACAAACCAATTTCAATTTCCTTTAACGTTTACACAATTACTTATGACCACCCTGTAAAAAACGGTTAAAAACCTATTAGGAATATCCAAACAAACGAAAATTGAGATTATAGGTGTTAAAATCTTTATTAGAGGAATAAAATCACACGAAGATACGATGATTCTTCTTAAAAGTTATGGCGATTTTAATATCGTACCCATTTTTTTTTTGACTCACACTGTATACTGTCATAAAGTTTGTTTAATATATAATTTATATGTACCATAATAATAAATGGAGCTTTCCCTTTTTTATTTTTTTTCTCATCTTGATTATCTATGAGATAACGGTATGAAAAATATTTGTACAAATATTTTTGACAACCACTATATATGTATATATGCACGAGAGTAAATGTTTCTAAATTAACATCTGGGATACTCGGTCTTATACCATTGAGCAAATTATGTTCCGGATCATCGCTAGAACAGTTATAGTTAGATCTTTATGTTTATGTCTCACATTCAGTATTCGGAAAGTACCTTATGAATGTCGAGCAGAAAATTCTTATTAGCGGCGGTAGACATTGGTAATATTCTATGAATAGGAAAACATTTTCTGGGAAGAATATCTTATGAAAAAAAAAAATATATATTTTTGGAGGAAAAGATTGCCACACATCATTGAGAAAGAGATGAATTAACTTCAACTACCTGATATCAATATTTTCCATATCAGATAATATAGGCAAAAAATAATCCTACCCTCATTATGATTCTGTGTGTAAAGAGTAAAACAATCACCCTATATATATGCTAACTTGGTTGATGGTTGGCATGCAAGAAAAAGGTCACTCTTCAACTTTTTAGTTCCGTTATTATTCCATGATTAAAATAATTGTTAAGATTACAATATTCGGAAAACAGAAAACATCGAAAAACCAAACAGTGTGGAAATCGAAAAAATCAGAAAGTTAAATATTCTGAAAAACCAAAATATTCGGAAAAAATATGAAAAAAATCGAACGACAGAAAAATTCGAGTATACTGAAAAATCTGGAGCAACCGAAAAATATGAAAACCAAAAAAATTGTAGAATTAAGAAAGAATATATACATTCGGAAACCCCCCCAAAAAAACAGAAAACAGAAAAAAAATCCGATAACAGAGAAAGTCCGAATAACATAACAATCCGGTTAACAAATATATCCTTATAATTTTCTTAAATATCAATTCAATTTTTTTCATATAATTTAAAAAAATAATAAATTTCAAAGTCCGTCATTTTAGAAAGGTAATACAACAGGCTTAAAATTATTTTTACATTATATAAAATAATTAAGTATTGCAAAATGAATTATTTAAAACCTATTTGTAATTTAAAATTATGTTCTTGAGGAATAAAATTAATTCTGCACTCACTTGTTATTAATACTCTCGTTCATTATGTGCTATGAATTCATATTGTGAATAAATTTCTAATAAATTTGAATTCTATTTATGCAGAATACAATATACAATAGTTTATTACAATAGTATATTATTGCATAACCTATTCGAAATATGTATTTTATAATGCAAATATCAAACGGTTTCCATCCCATTCATCAAACTTACAGTCAATGTGTTTAGTGTAAATAGTGGAATAAGTAAGTGCCTTGAATATTGTATATGCTAATATAATATATTGATGTTTAGATTAGAAAGACATACGTATATATCTACTGAATATATCTGTTCCACGACATTTGCCGATTGGTACTAGCTATCTTGAGAAGCCCCTTAAACACTCTAATGCCGAAAGTGTATAATGTAATCTATATGTATTATGTATCGTGAAATATTATATATTATGAAATCTAATACTAATTTATGTGTAACGGGGGCCGTGGCAGAGGGTGCCAGATCATTAAACAACCATAACGTGTAAAGTACAGCTAACTGCATAATGACTATTTACATATATTGAGAAAGTTTGTTGCATCTGCTAGTTTATTGTGCTGCCCATTTCATGATTGTATGATGACCTGGCAGAGGGGTTTGGTGACGACATGCACTGCTTTACTTATTATATATTAGTATTCGATTTCATACTAAATAAAATTAAGTTATTAGCACACACTTGCCATTGGGGGCTTAAAGAGTTTTAAAAACAGCGCATTCCCGACATTGAGCAAACCGACAAATTGCGCAAACTAAGCTACACATGACGTATATTAAACCTTCATTATGTAAGCAATTTTGTACTCGAAAACTTTCCTCACAATTGTTATTATTTATCTTGTCTCTTATATTTTTGAAGGATGAATTTTGTCCCAATTATTTAATTAGTTTATCTCATTATGAATATTAATACTTCCAAGTTGACCAAAAGCATACAGATTAATTTTACTTTCAAATTTATTTTATGTAAGCCATTAGCTACAGCAATACTCATTTATCATTTTCTCTATGTTTTATGGACTAATCTAAATAGAAAAAATAGAAAGAAAATTAATTATCATGAAATCTGAAACATTGAAAATTCTAAAATCAACTAATATCACAAAAATGCTGTCCTCGTTATTTTGTGCTTATTTCATCGGGTATTTTTTCCCCTCGTACTTTGATGATGGTTTGAATTATTCGACCGAATGGTACATCAAAGAGAAAACTGGTACAAAAATTAAAGAGGAGAAAAATGAACTGGAAGCTAATAGGTTCAAAAACAAGTTCAAAGCCTCATTAATTTGCTATTTATACAGCGATTACCAGATTTTCATAATGAGTCACTCTTCAATGTTCATTTTTTTGCATGAAATTATGCCATCTAATAGCTTTGTAAGTACTAAATATGATTTATAGCAAAAACTCTTAGTAGTGCAGAGCTATGTTCCAATTTGGCTTGGCCTAGTAAGAAACTCACTTCAGTAGTTTCGTACTAGCCCAAACCCTTTTTCTCTAAAATTGAAGCAGTGATAGCCCTTTTTGTTTAAGAAAAAAATAATGCCAAATAACGGTTTGCGGACAGAGAATTAAAAGAAAAAGTATAGAAGGATATAGTAAAGAAAGACATAATATAGAAAATGAAAGTATAGAAAGAGAAAAATAGAAGGACATATAGCATAGAAAGAAAAATATAGGGGAGAACCGTGTGAGTTTGTACAGCGGTTGAATCCGTACAGTGCCATAACTCAACACCTGTTATGTTCCAACCCGTTGAAACTTGAATTACATTATAAAAGCAATTAGTTTGAAACAAGTGCAGCCGCGTGAGTTTGTGGTATGATCCTTCGGTGAGAGGTCATATATTTGTAGAACTAAAGTATAATTTTCTCACTACTTGAGCTAAGCCATAGCAAATACAATTTACTATCTAGAAACTTTATATGGAATAATTGTATTCACTAGGATATTCTATACGTATGCAAACGTTAACATTTAGTTAAAACTCATTAATATCTGATGTATTCCATTTTGAAAATAAAATTGGGGTGTCATCGTACAAATACGTACGGGCACATCCTCCTCTATACGGTTTCACCTCATTATGTACGAATTCACCTCTATATTTATTTTTCATATACATATGCCTCGAGAAAAGAATGAAACAGTAATCTTCCTGTGATGTGAAACTGGTGTATAACGTCTGGGAAAATGGAACAGCAGTACGCAAAGTTGCTAAATTGTATAAAGTTCCTCCGATGACGCAGTAATATGCCACAAAGAGATCCAGAAATGGTCCAAAATTTGATAAGGATAAATTAGAAAAGAAAGCTTTAACCAGCGACATAATAAAGGAAAGAGCTTTTCCAGAATATGCTGAGAATAGTTTAAATCATTATCAGCGCAACCAAGTAGAAAATGCACCATCCACCGAGCTTTCTCCTGCTTCATCATCCAGCGAGCCTTCTCTTGCTTCACCATCCACCAAGCCTGCTCCTGCTTCATCATCCACCGAGCCTGCTCCTGCTTCACCATACAACGAGCCTTCTCCTGCTTCTACCGGGACCGAGGCTTCTCCTATTTAACCATCCACCGAGCCACAACCAGGCCCCTCTAGATTAAATGTTTCATTTTTAGGAACATCTTTTGAAAACAATCGGCCATTCGCAAAGGCTCCTCCTAGAAAGAGCAACATCAGAAGCAGATAACCAAGAAGGTAAATAATAACGACTGATACCCTCGAAAAAGAGTTACTGAAAGAGAAACAAATTTCAACAAAGAAATATTCAATTTCACCAGTGACAAAGCGTAGGCTTACGATGGAAACTGACGCTCTATAATCTAGTTCGGAAGACATCGGTGATGAAGCCTTTTAAGATTTTTTGTTATCTCAAAAGGGTTTTAGTAAATTGTAAGGATACAGTATTCAAAGCTTCCGTAGTATTTTCCATACAATATACGAAATTCTTACTGAATTTTCATTTTTTCCCTCTTTATTAGTAATGTACGGAGTTATACTCTGCTTAATATATCTCATTAAAATAGATATTAAGAGAGAACCATAAGATTTTAACTAATTTAGTTTGTAGTTATCAGTAGTTGAATACCTATAGATTCGATTGTGAGTTAGAAACAACTTGTATCCTGATTGGTTAAGATTCTATAAGCCATGAAAAGAAAAATTTACGAACTCACCTGGTTCTCCTCTATAAAAAAGTTGAGGCCGTTCCTCCCTAGCCTGGTCCATTAAAGCCAAAATGAGCCCACCTACAATTGAGCCCGAAACAATTGGGCCCCAAGACAATAATTTTTTGGCCCAAGATAATTGAGCATATAAAAAAACTGTTACAACATTCTTCACTTTCTAGTGCAATCTTGATCTCAGTATTTGTACGTTTAAATTTATTTTAAACGTATTCTTGCTCTAATTTCAAAATAGTAGGATGACGATATTGAGTTGTGTTGTGCATCGCTCGATCTGTACCACCCTTCAATTATTGCGTTAGTGGTACGAGGCAGATCTTCCATGACACGGTTGATGAAACTCCACACACATGGTTTGAAAAGAGGATTTGGTCTATTTCTTCTGAATGGCCTTCATATCGACGAAATAAACCTTAATGAAGCATTAAGTAAAAGTTAAATATTATGTATGCTGCATTCTTTAATAGAAAGGCAAAATCATAATTCTCCGGGTTGTAACCATGTCCATTTTTATCGGAGTCTATGATATCAACTTAATTTGCTACAATAACAAAGTAAAGCTTCTCTATAGTGTCTGCTGTAATCATTTTATTAATGTGATAAATAATAGCCCTGGGCCCAAATTTCTTGGGGATCAAATGTTCTAGGCTCAATTTTAATGGGGCCCAATTGCCACGGGCCCAAATGTCTTCGATGAGTCCAATTGTCGGGATCCAATTGACGTGGGCCCAACTGTCGGTCAATGAACAAAATTCATACCTCAAGTAATTTATAACTACTGTAATGTATGTTAGTTATGAATAAAGATTTCTCCATTTATTCAATTTTTCATTCGATCAGTTTTTCATTCGATCAATTCTCCATTATTATAAATTCGATCGAATTTTCGATATTTTGTCTTTCGATATTCCGTCTTTCGATATTTGGTCTTTCAATACTTTGTCCTACGATACTTTGTCCTTCGATACTTTGTTTTTCGATACTCTATTATTTCTAATGTTATTATTAGGTAATAATATATGCTATAAATATACCTTTCAAATTAAAAAGTTTTTAATTAACCTCTTGTGAAAAAATTTCTTTGTGTGATAAATCATTAGTAAGGTATATGATCTTCACTGTTAATTAAAAAGGGAGGGAAAATTTTATATTAAAGATATTGTTACCTATAATATTAAATAAATTAATACAATAAATTGTAATAATGGTTAAAATAGTCATTACCTTCATATTTTTTTATTTAATCTCCCCATAAAAAGAAACTATTCATAGAAAACGAGCAACATTCAAATTAGTATCCCCTAATAGCTGCAACCTGTGTCGCGTCACGCACTTTCCGTCTCTGATTGTTTTTCATTTTCCCCGCGCTTTCTGTCATCTCAAATTATTGTACAGTGATGTTCACGCAGCATTGGCACAACTTCTATAGTGGTCTGTGGCCAAATTAATGGTGACAAATATAACAATTTTGAAGGGAAACGTATCCAAAAACTGTATGAAATTGTTTTGTTTCAATTATAATGAATACAATATATATTGAAATTAAATTTCATTATATAAAATTAGAATAGTTTTCACTGTATCTAATTTTATGTATTTTTTCAGCACATACTGCCATTAAACCTGACACCGATTCTTCATTATGTTTTATCTTAAAAAACAGTAAGTAATAGAGATAATACATTTTTCTAATTAGAGGTTTATCTTAAATATAGTAATGTAATAATTACTAGTTGCAATATTTACTCTTGATATTACTGTTTCGTCTAGTACGAGGTTTTTTTCAGTACAGTTTGAGGGAATGGTCTACTACGATGGTGTGCTGTATATTTCTCGTACTAACAATCATGTTGACCACAGACGTTTTATTTTCAGGTCTGTATTGAAGATTCAGTGAACTTTTAGTAGTGTTGTCATAGTGCTGTGAGATATCAAATATATTCTCCTGAACGTACGACATCTTTGTCATGTGTGTCATGTAACAACTCCCTGTGGATGAGTGAGTATATGGTGCGTGTAGTCCTGTGTTGTTGTAGATATGGACATTGTGTTTGGATATTAAAAACTGATTCTTGGTCAGTATGACAGAAATCACACCGACTTAATTATGATCTCCCAGTCCTATGTTTGTAAGAGGGTAAGGAAGGATGGTGGCCACGGTTCTAGGTCAATTCGCCGAAAAACAAAATCGTCGAAAACACATTCGCCGAAAACTCATTCGCCGAAATCACATTCGTCGCACGTCACATTCGCCGAAAATATGACAATTTTTTAGCAGACTAAGGTTTACTACAAAAATTTAAGTTTATTAAACATCCTGTGTTAAAAGAGTATTTAAAACAGATCAATTTTTTATTAACTATAAATTAAACGATAATTAATTGTCTGGTTTTAATGCCATATAAATGCTTGTTCTTAATCCCATTATAAAATTTTCTAAATAAATTTAGTATTTATTAAATAATAAATATTTAATCCATTTATTCTAACATAAACTTTACCATTTTTTAAAAGGAGATGCTGAGCATAATTAAGGAATAGTTATATGATTATTCTTAAAACCTAGAAATAAATCTGTTCTCCAATAGTTTTTTTTTTGTGGGTCACCATGTATAGTGAAAGCTTCACGAACGACTCACAGTAGCAAACTGATTCTACAAAATTAAAGTAAAGTGAAACCAACACAAAAAAAAACTGATAATTGTACACAGAAAATAGGATTAACATAGAATTAATAAACTGTTACAAATAATGCATCAATAACATTTTATATGAGTTAATTAAGTTAACGAAAATACCACAAAGTTTAACCAATAATTATGTAGAATATTGTAAACTAATTTATACACTTATATGTAAGTTCATCTATATATAATATCATCTGTACTTATGAGATAAATTTGTTGTTCACCTTTTTTTTTTTCGGCGAATGTGTTTTCGGCGAAAGTGTTTTTGGCGAATTGACCTCTTACCGGTGGCCACGTCTCAGATGGGTTACTATTCATTGGCCCGACGCCCCATTAGTCCGACAACCCATTAGTCCGACACTTTGCAGTTTATTTCTGATTGAACATCAAATTATATGTATATCGGGGGGCGGCAACCCTCCTGACAGGTCAATCAAATATCATGAAGTGTGCAGTACAACAAACTAGCGGATACAACAAACTACACTAAATGGTGAAATGGAATGAGGGATAGCATCATACAAATTATTATTAGAAATAAATCAAAATAAGAGGAATATAAAAATTAAAATATGAAAGTAGCTATATATTTTTTTATTTAGATTGGTATATCTATAGTGTATATCTATTTAATAAATTTTCATTTTAATCAAAAAATAAAACGAGATAACAAAGAAAGTTGTAACTGTCAGACTAATGGGGCGTCGGACAATGAATGGCACGTCACCCTTAGATGGTATAGTTTGATCCTATTCCGAAGAGGTATTTGATCCATGTCTCAAGGTGTCCGCTATATACCGGAAAAGAAAAATAGAGTTCTTTGAGTAAAATTCGATTGAATTTGTTTGTGCAATGGTATTTTGGAGCGAGTATAGTGAAAGATTGAGAACGTTACGTGGTGTCATTTGCTCTGTTTGCCTTAAGGTAGTGAATGTGAGAGGTCTATTATTATTTTTCAAAGAGGTCGTTGTAGGAGATGCATGTCTGTTAGAACAGATAATTATTTTCATTTGTAGAGGGTGTCCGCTTTGAAGTGGTCTGTGGTTGTTGTTGTCGTCGAGGGTTATCTGTTTAATGTATTTTATCGATGACATCATATTCTAAACAGTGATGAACAATAACAGGTTTTTCTTTCAAAAATTAATTCAAATAACTGATAAAACAATGATATTGGTCAACTATTAAACAGTATGTTGAATGAGCTAATACAGAGATATATTCATTTTTTGAAAAGGATGTAAAAATGAAAAAGAAAATCATATAATAGATTTGACACAATATACTGAAAAGATTCTTCTTAGCCAATTCTTATTGAAAATTAAACATCTTTTTTGTAATATTGTACTTGTTCCAGTCACGATATCTATCTACATGTCGATCATGTTCGCTTGTACAAAAAATAGATTTAATATTGTTCAAAAAATTATTCATTAGTGAATGTCATTTTCTATTATTGCAAATTATAATTGAGCATACTACAGTATATTCTATTAAATTGAAGATAGACAGAAAATCTACTGTGTATGCAATGTGCATTCACTGAAATTCAGTTGTTTCACATTAACGTTTTTAGTGATTACAAATATGAGAAAGCATATTGGATTGTCTCATGTTTTTTTGATACAAATTACAGTATTATTAAAGATTTAGAATTAAAACACCACTGAATTTGTCAACAGAATTTCAGTCACATAAAATGTAGTCTGGCTAGTTAGAACATACGTAATAAATGACGAGTATTTCACTTGTATCAAAACTGGAAAATATTCGTCTCTTATGAGACAATCCTCTTAGTTGAGAAAATATTGTGTTTGGTATTAGGTGAGAATAGCTCTTTTAGGACTCTATTCGGAGCCTTATACAATGGAGGATAAATATCGTGTATTTTTCTTCTTCCAATTGCAATACGGAGGATGCACAGAATAATGAAGTTATTTTTCAAAATAGACAAAAGCAGAGTGCTTCATTTCCGTAGTTTGAAGTATTATGAGTTACAGGAATAAAATAGACTTGCTGTTTTATTATTTCCCATTTCTTCATATCATTCATCCTTGGTGTAGCAGCAGTAATAATGACAATTTTTCTAAAAAAAAAATATAAAATATCTTATTTCATATGCTACACAACAACAGCGACAAGTTCTGCTATCTTGAGTCACGTTTACAGGTGGCAGATATTCACTATCAACTCCTCATATTTCTCATTAGTCTGTGAATACAAAGCACTTTAAGCAATAAAACAAGCCACTGAAATTTTTATCAAGTGAGATGCACTCTATCTGTGTGTATATCATTTTCGTTCCCAAGCATAACTCATGGTAAAGTCATAATTTATTATTAGGTACCTATATCAAATGACTCCAGTGTGAAAATACTTCAATATCATCCATATACATACACTAGTGGCCAAAATATAAGGATAGGTGAAAGCACATCAATTCAAATACATATATTGAAATCGAAACCAAACACAAGAACTTTATATTTTGCATTTGCATACAATTAGATATACATATCTGTCTTTCTTCAAAATTTTAGTCTTGTGCAACTCTTACAAAGAAAGTTTTTAATTAATAAAGAAAATAGCTGGTAATTTCAGGCGGCCAGAAGTTAAGGGTAACAAAGAAAAAAGTGCAATTTGAATTTTTAAAAAGATAATTAGTAATAATAATAATATCTACTGAACAATCCTTTATTATCAATCACTTCCTGGCACCTTATGCTACATGAATTAATCAATTTCCTACAAAATGATTGAGTTAAAGCTCTCCATTCAAATTCCAATTATTTCCAGATTTCTTCTTGATTTTTCAGATTTTTCTGATGTGCTCGTTCACCAATTAATTTATAATTATTCTCTATTGGATTTAAACTGGGCTTTGAGCTGGCCAGTCGATCACAATAAGTACTTCTTCCGCAAATAATGATTTGACCTTCTTACAAGTGTGGCAGGGAGCATTATCTTGCATGAAAATGGGACTTTGAACCCCCCGAGGATCTCAAATATTGGAAGGCATGCTGTCGAAGGATCTGCTTATACACTTCTCTATTGATGCTCCCACGCAAGTAAACAAGAGGGCTAGTACCTGCAGCTGAAATGATACCCCAAACCATTA
This sequence comes from Caprella mutica, assembly GCA_947561585.1. NCBI lineage: Eukaryota > Metazoa > Arthropoda > Malacostraca > Amphipoda > Caprellidae > Caprella > Caprella mutica. Next base: position 20,851 of record CANNZV010000151.1, read on the forward strand.
CACTACCTCCTCCATGTTTTACAGTTTTCTTCACACATTTAACGGACAATCTTTCACCGGTCCTTCGTCGGGTATAATTCCTGCCATCTGAACCAAGTACATTAAACTTAGATTCATCACTAAAATGAACGCGGGAACACTGTTCTTCAGTCCAGACAACATGTTCAATAGAAAAATTTAGGCGGGCCTTTTGGTTCTTCTTGGATATCAACGGTTTGGATGCAGGGGCTCGAGCATTTAAACCAGCACTTCCTAATCTACAAGAAACTGTTTTACGAGAAACAATGCGGTCATAAGATGCATTTAACTCACGGGATATCTCTGCAGCGTTGCTGAATTTGTTCTTCAGTGACAATCTTATACCATGAGACGGTCCTGCCTAACTGTCGTTTTGCGAGGCCTACCCGGTTTGAGTTGCGAAATTGTTGACCCAGTTGATTTAAATCGAGCAACAAAAGGTTGTACTACACTGACAGACCTTCTTATCTTCAATGCTATGATTATATTTCAATGTCCATCTCTGTGGAAATCAACAATACTCTGCTTATCTTGAGAAGATACGCAGACGTCGTTTATCAGTAGCAATGTTTACTAGTTTGAGGTTCCAATATTTCAAGAGCTAATTACATAATACAATTCTGATTTGACAGTCTCTTAAAGTATATGAAAGCTTTGTATAATAACTGTCACTACTGACAAGAGGTAAGTAAATACAAAAGTGATAGATAGCGCTACTCAGAAATAGTGATGAAGAGTAGTTTAATGGGTATTGCTGTTTGGATATTTCTTTTCTGAAATTGAATGTGCTGAAAGGACGATTGAAAATTGTCATTGTTCTGTAGAAATTTATATCTGCAAAAATGACTTCGGTACCAAATTTTTACAAATAATAAATGTTAATTTCTCTACAAATTTATATCCTATACAATTTTATTCGTCCCCGCAGGACTAAATTCGAAAATGAACCTTTGAGGTTCGTGCGAAGAAGCAGCATACAGGTCAGGCTGTTCCAAGGGTTAGATATGCTTCCCTAGCACCCAAATACGTACGAGGGGGTTCATCCTTATAAGAAGGGCCAAGTTGAAGGCTTTGGTGGAGAAGGCCATCAAGGAATGTCTACACTCTGATGCCAAAGCATTTGTTCCGTAGAAAGAGAGGATTTAACACGAAACAGAAGTGATAAAATTTGTGAAATAAATTTAAAAGACATCTGCTGTATTATTTCATTTGCCTTTTCTTTATAAATTTTATTTAATTTCAGAAGTCATTATAATATACATAATAGAACATTATCCAATAGTTATAATTTGTAATATTCCAAATTGAGGCAATTTTATTTTCGAAATCTTTATGCAACTACTAGCCGCCATCTAAAAGATCCTGGCAAACATCGTTGTACCGATACTAGCCATCATCTAAATGATGACTGCACCCCGACACTTTGCCGCTCGTTGCCGACATTGGCCTGGTTGCACGGGTACGTTGACCCAGCATCTTGCCGACGTCTTTCAGTAACTGCAAGATGGTAAACCAATGTTGGCCGATGCTGGCTAAGGTCGGATGCCTGCATCATTTAGACATTGGCTAGATGTACCACTGTTTGCTGGGTTGGTACCCAGGTAATATTATTTTTAACCATGCTTGTCTCTAAAATTGTTGGTATTAAGTATTAACTATCAACATATGATATTAATTAAACTGTTAATAATAAAAGCGAAAGAAAATATAACCGTTAAAGTATAATTGCAGTGGTTATCATTTTTATTTGGTGCGGAGATCCCCAAGTGACATCTGACAAGTAACTGTTTGCTTCTCGCGCAGCGTGAAACCATCTTGGGAGTCAGTTGAGGCTTCCAAGCTTTAATGCAAGCTTTCGCGCTCGCTCTTAATGCTTTGTGTGTGCGCAGTTCAATAGGAATAACATGTAGCACGGTTCATGCCCGCAAGCTTTCCTGCCCGCTTCACGCGAAAACGCTTTTGGTCTGCGCGCAGCCTAACGCCGTAGCAACGCAGACTGCCAAGGCGGTAGCACCGCCAGTATACTATGCAACTTTGCTTTTCTATTCATTTAACCGAGATTAATTGAAGATGCGTAAACAGGGCAGTGGCACCGTGGCGGTGGAACTGCCAGTACAGTATGGGCCTTACGCTTGTATGCAGTTGCGAAAAACTCAAAGGTTTTTCTGGAAATTTTCTAGAAATGTGCATCTACATTGCAAGTAACTTACAAAAAAAGTGAAAGTAGTTCAAATATTATTTCGGAGGCTACAATCATTTTAGTAAAAGTTACTCATTTTCAGTGTACCAAGCATAACACCAAAAATGTATAAATAAATGTTTTGAATAATACTATATCTATTGTATTTTCTTATCAATAGCGTTCATGTGTAGCTTAACTGCTAATTTTAAGTCAATATCCGGTTTGAATTCCACTCTTTTTCACCGTCTTTAAAAGACCCTTATACATCAAATATGTCAATTTCTGAATTGTATCATACGTTATCGTCTTACAAGAGTTTTCAGTATCCTTCCAGAGCTCATCTTTCGACGAGAACTGACGACTTCTCACATAAATATCCTGCTTCAGGATGGACTGAGGTTCTTCAATTGGGTTTGAATCTAGAGAGAGACTGGGTCATACCATCAACTTGTCATTGACGGACTAATTACTCCTAAGGAAATTCATGGTTCCCTTAGTAGAGTGAGAAGGAGCGTTGTCATGTATGGAAATAACTTATTTTTTTTTAACGCAGCAGGTTTCCATTTCAGCCAATAAAAAAAAATCAACAATTAAAAAGTAAATATAATTAGCAGAATTGGTTTTTACTCCTTCTGGAATTATTAAATATATTTTTCGTTGGATTATAATATGCACTTTCATTTGCTTCCAAACTTACGCCCCACCCTGTACTTACTAAACTAGGTACCCAGCCTCGACTGAATGTTTTGAGAATTTTCTAGCAAGATTGTAGGTTCACGCAATAGGTAGTTCATTACCTACTTATAGGGTAAATTACGAATTATCGGTCAGTTTCACATCTTCTGTCATATAAGAAAAACGATATTATACCTAGGTAATTGTTTTTTTAATTGGTATCCATGATACCTGCAGGTACCTAACATGGATACCAATTGAAACAAAAATAAAGTAACAATAATAATATAGTTTTTCTTATGGGTATAGATATGACCGAAGATGTTAAACTGACCGATAATTCGTAATTCACCCTACTAAGTATATAGCTATGTATAGTAAGATACTTAGATAACCTAGGAAACTAGCTATTACACTTATTATAATTAACTAGGTACTGGGTACCTACCAAGATAGACTAAGTACTGTTGGAGAGGATGGTCATCAATGGAACACATGGAACAATGGGACATGCTGAATAACTTTTTTATTTGAGGGTAATTTTTAACAAAATCTTAGTGGTAAATTAGGCACACAGCTCTGTGAAAAAGCGAAAACGCGTTTTAGAGGTAGGAAAACTAATTTTTCGTACTTTGTTTCAATTGTTATAAATCTGTTAATTTAACATATAATGATTACGGCATTTTTACATAATATTAAGTGATATGTAAAATATGATCATATAAAAGGATTGCCTTTATACTTTTGTAGTTGAGCCGCTATACCTATATGTGATCAAAATGGCGTCATGGTGATCATTGGGACAGAAAATTTGGTTAACAATGGGACAGTGCCCTATTGTCAATCAAACTGAGAGTAACTATATATTTTGATACAATAACGTGAACTGTAGCTTCAGGGCTTCTTGTAGAAACAGAGCTTCCAACTGAAGCGGTACTTTCGACCATGTTCAAGGGCTTTAGCAGTCTGAGGTCAGCACAAAGCACTGCATAGAAAACAAATTTCCTTAATAAAAGAAAAAGACTCAGCATGATTGCAACGGATACACCAGAGAAAGAAGAGCTTTTTGTTGGTGCCACTAAGGATAAGGTCTTCGAAATCATTTCATAAAGTATCCGCCATAGATGGCCTGTGAACTATTGTTCTTGGTCTGGTATAGAACTCTTAATCTAACTGATCCATTCGTCTGAAGAACTAAAATCTCTGAAAATGAAGATTTATGCACTTGTAGAATTTGATTCGATTTCTAAAACGTATTCTGTTGGCCAAAAGCATGAAAAAGATAAATACGAAATATTGATGTTAGGCGAAAATTCAAGTGCAATGAGCTTAATTTTCCAAATGTTCCTGACATGGCTTCGGTGAAGCTAGAGGACATTAAATTGATACTATATGAACCAACTAAGTGTCTGACAACATAAAGAGATAATTCGAACTTGAAATTTGACCATAACCTCAACAATATACAAGTTTGATAAACTGTTCCATCGTTCACCAGGTCATGTCCCATTGTTCATCAGTGCTGTTATACAATACGATAATTATTTTTGTTTTTTATTTAATTTTTTTCTAGTCAACAGAATATGTGATAGCATTCGAGTTAGTTTAATTTTATAAAGAGTCAACAGAATATGATAGCATTCGAGTTAGTTTAATTTTATAAAGGAATATCTATATTACACATGGATTTTTTTTTTCCCCTTAGTAAATGAAATATCAATCTTTCTGTCTTTTTTGTCCCATTGATGACCATCCTCCCCTACTTCAGTAAATAACTAACCAGTTAAGTACTGCAGAAAAGTAAATACATAACTAACTACCTGCCTATGTACCTACCTATTTACTACCTACTTACTACAGTGAAGTTAATAACTAAGTAGGTAGGTAAGGTAACCTAGGTAGCTAACTAACGATGAAATGTACGGTAAATAAATAAGTAGGTGTTAAACTGCTACAGAGAAGTAAATTAACATTTAGGCATACTGCAAAAGAGTAAATAGCTAACTAGCTATATCTACCTATCTAATTGCAGCAGATAAGTAAATTAATAACTATAACCAGATACTGAGAAATAATAATCACTTTTCTGTCAGTTACCTACGTATAAATAAACTAAAATGTTTCTAATTACAAAAGTTTACGGATAATATAAACACGATCTGAGAGAAAATGATAGACACTTGCACTCACTCACAGATTTTTAAAACTGGAGCCTTTTCGTCACAGTGACGTCACTCACGCGTCATGTATTACTGCGCATTTGAAGAATTGAATTCATCATAAATAATTAAATAAAATTTATTCAAAATAAATATAATATAATATAGTATAATCTTATGTTTCTTAAACCACATAGTGAAATATAAGAGTTAAGATCTCATTATTACCAAGTTTACGAACGCTCTATCTACGCAATGCAAACTAGACCTACATTATTAGCGGGAAAGATATTATAGGCTACATAATGTACTACGATAAGATACACCTGTGTTTCAAGTGGCTAAAAAAAACCGTTTCAATATTTAATTGAGAAAACTGATGCACAATTGTCTGTAAGAATATTGTGAATAGCAAACAAGTTGAAAAATTCTTTATATTTGGCTGATTAACACTAAATACTGGCACAGACAAGTAACGATTCTGAACAACAGGGGGCGCGCATGAGTTATTTTAGGGAGATTTTTTCGAGTGAAATGTCTTATCAAAGTTCGCGGTTAAAAGACAATAATGTGAGCATCTCATGAAATTTAGATCTGATTAAGAATATTACTTTCTATATTAAACGGTATAGAATAGGTAGGTATATTTAGATTTAAATAAAATAATTAACTAAATATATTCTCCATATATATGATAGGTATGATCACAGTATATGTAGTATATATAGACATTCTGAATATAGGTAGGTACATGAAAGTATATTCTGTATACTGGAAATCTTAACAAATTACCAAATATGTTTAGATGAACAATGATAAATATATAGGATTTTATCTTTAATTAAATGTTTAAATAATATTATACATACATATATTGACCTAAAAGTTATTTTGAAACGATTAGTTTGCATAGTAAAGTATAATTATTAGGCTAGTTATGGGTTCTGTCGATAGATAGCTAGTTATAATATAAATCACCCTATATACTAATACACAGTGCGTCTTTGTCTGTTGGTTGGTTGGTTGCAAGAAAAATGTCACGATTTAACATTTAATATATAAAAAAATGTATGAATTTTTCACATGATTTTTTTACCTACATTTTTAACATAATTTTTTTAATAATTTTTTTTACATAATTTTCATTTGACATAAAAAAATGTACATTTATTTCATACATATATTTTTATTAAAACTATCTCTGTATACATATTTAATTTATTATATTTTTTTAATAAGTGTTTTTCAACATATATTTTATTTCTTTTACTATATTGATACCCCATTAATTTTAATGGTCTGGTCAGAATAAATGGTATACCTAATTTATTTTAAATTCTATTTTATTTCTTACATATTTCCAATGAAAATGATATAAGTAATAAATGTCGCCGGAATATCCCGAAAATGTCGGATGGAGATGATATTCGTTAGGAATATCTTGGGAATATCCCGAAAATGTCAGAAGGTAATCATATTGGTAATGCAAATCTTGGAGAAAACTATGGTCTTAGAGGGATAACTATATTGAACAAAATTCATGACGTATATAGTTTTCTATAATTTAAACATAGAAAATACTTCATAACTCAAGTTTTACTGTACTAATTTTGGCAACTAAATTTATAATTATGTGCATTTCAGGGAAATTTTATAAGCTTTCCTTAGATATCAGTGAGTCATGGCCCAGATCTAGGGTAAATTTATAAATAATTGGAGATAACCAACTTCCTATTCTATGTACTGTGCCACAAACGGTGACCGGAAAGATGCCCACAGGAAAAAAGCCCGCAACTACACAATATCTAAAATACAGAAAAACTAAAGGTTTTTTAAATAAGGGCATGAGTTTATAAAGGCAAGAATATTTAATTAGTTTTTTATGTCTTGTACCTTTTGTCTCATTTTAAAAGCCTTTATCACTAACATTGATTGTATACTTGTTGAAATAAAATTTTATAGTATAGAAGTTTGAAAATCCTCCCATGTTTTTCATTTTAACTTTCCAATTATATTTTGCCTATCAGGGGCCTATTCAGAAGCTGTCTGAGGTGAATGCAAGAGAAGGGGGTATCGTCCCTTGGGCCAAGACTGTTGTAATTTGGAGTGTCTTTTTTTATAATTTTTTAACGCTACTTGTAGTGTTATAGGATACTAAGGTAATCTCTTCCAACAATAAGGTTTTCGTTTTTATGTTAGATAGACCCACTCTTACATTTTCCTCTTTCATTCGTGAGTGCAGTCACTGATGCTTGTCTATTAGATATTTGTGCTAGGTAGCCAAAGGAGACACTCAAAAATGGGCAATAGGACTTTTCCCCGCCCGGGCAATTCCCCGCCGGACTTTTCCCCGCCGAATAACAAATGGTATTTTGGGCTATTAAATTATATTTTCAATAAAAACAGACCATTTATCAATAATAGACACATTTTATTAACAGACTTACACAATAGTACTATCTTATTTTTAGCTTTGATTTCCGTATGTGTCGATATTGGTCTTTTATATTTTAAGACTGCACCTTCGTACATTTACATATAATTAGGATAATGATACAAAGTTCAAACATTATGGCAATTCTAATGGATTGCAAAATGTTGCAATTTAGTCTACACTGAGAGAAATAATTTTTGGACATCAAACAACATACTGTAGTTTAACTCATTGTGGGTTGATTATACGCTAAAGTAGTTAATTCCAGTAATGTGCTAGGTGTAGATGAACTACAGCATGAGGTTTAATTCTCTAGTCTGACTAGTCAGTATAAACGAACGAAATGCTGGTAAAATTTTATTTTTCTGTGGTTAGAAATACGCATCATCCATGTCAGTTTACCTTACCAACAAAACAAATCAAAAATAAACTTGCATGTGGGTAAATTATTTTCCTTTGTCAGTATATATAACCGTCATCTATGTAGTTAGAGTATTACTATGAAATTATTAATCACATGTATGTAAATTTAATATAAATCAGGCGGGAAACTGGAATAGCGCGTCAGTTTCAGTGAAATATCAATGAAGGTAGGTGTGTATTTTGGTGGTAACCCTAATTTAATTTCAGCTATTCTCAGTGCTGAAATTTATAGTAATAGGGATATAAATCAGAACATAAAATAGGCTAGAATAGTTTTCTGTGATCAATTCATTCTGAAAAATAATAAAATAGGAAATCAGCCTGTTTATAATTGAAAAAGATCCAAGGCAGAATCCCCTATACCTACCTTACAGCATAGCCTATACCCTATAGGCAACTGAACATAATCTTTAGTTTGCTCTAGCCTCTACTTGAAGGGTGCTTGTATGTAACTTAATCCTAATTACAATATAGTATATTGGTGAATACTTTTTAAAGTCTGTCAGACTGTCTGCCACAGTGTCTGAGTGTCACTCTTAATCTCTGACTCTGCCCTGGCCAGATTGCAGAAACTGGTAAAGTGCTTTCCAAGAAATCCACTATTTTCCTTCTCTTTAAGCAAAATACATGTATATAAGAGAAGAAATTAAAACCTGTTTGTATAGAAAATGTTAAAATACAGACTGATGTCCAAGTAAAATTATGTGGTCGATTTACTCTCCAATTTTTTCACCAGTTCTCCCAGCTTGTACTTGATGGTAAACTTGGTTGTTTTTCTTTTCTCTTAAATTAATATTCTATATTTATCATTATTTTGCCTTCAATATTTTGAGGGAAAATTGCTAAATCAATAATGTTAGACAGTTACCTAGTGCATGGAAGACTAGCCAATTGAATTAATTTGTTTGCTGGCTTTTTCATGATTTTTTTTAAAGTTAGAGTACCTAGTTCTGTGTACACCACTTACAAACTGTAGCTATTATTATCTTCTAAATTTCTTAATTATCTCTGAAGACTTTATTACTCTGTTGGCAGTCTGCAGAATATGGAATATTTTTATCTTTAAATTTATTAAATTCAACTGTATTCCAAATGGATTTTTAAATAGAGTATTCTTTGTTATCAAATATTTTAATTTAAACACCAGACTACTGAAACTGGTAAATTGCTCTAGAATTCTTTATTTTGCATTCTGTTTTCAACAAAATAAATGTAAATTGAAGAAGAAAATAAGTATTTTTTACACAGAAAATATTTAAAAAATTAATATTCAGCAGACTTGATTTGAAATAGTTACTTTCTGGCTCTCGGTAACAATTTAATTATTTGGGACTGAAATGCTCTCTGGAATCAACCCAAATTTCAGAATCTCCCACTGCTTTTTAGAATTTTATCTTTTTATAGATACCATGACTCTCATATGGCTCTTTTTCAGAGTTATATGAATTTTTAGTAACAGTAGCTACAAAGTGATTGAAATTCAGTAGCTATTAGCTACTTCTTTACATTTAATTCTATGTTGTCATCAATAACTGGATGATAGCTAATTGATTATTTTTCTCATTCAATTATATTCATTCTCTGCTTTCAAATCTACTATATAATTCTAATTTAGAAAAGTCCATTGGAGAAAGGAAATATTTTCTTACTGTTACCTAATCTAAGACTGTTTTATATCACTTGCGGAGGCTTATTTTAACAATTATCACTATATTCATTCTAAATTTTAGTTTTTTGCTAATGATTTCTATATAGCTAGTCAGTAATTAGCCTTAATATCTCAATTGTACTAACTATTTTCAACTATTTCCTAATTCCATATATTTTGCAGACACCAGAGACATTCTAATGAAGACATTTGTTTTGCTAACATCATCACAACAACAAGAGATTGAGGCCCACAACTACTGATGATGTTGGTGTTAACTTTTAGAGGTAAGTTTCTGTAAGATTTACCTATTTATTTGACTTTTAGCTAACTATGAATGGGGAAATCGTCATTAATTGATGCTTTGTAATTTTCTTTTCAGTAATATGGCTAACTTTTGAAGAGGATATATTGGCAAGAGAAGTAATCTTCCTTCTTAGTCTCATTCCAGCCACCCATCTTCAAAGTCTTCTGAAGTGGATCAATTTTATGTATCCACTGATGACATTATGTTTTGGGTACCAACACTTTTTGAAGGCGATTGATGTAGCATTTTAAACTGTCCCAAGTTTTGAATTTGCAATATTGCAAGGAGTGCTGAAATATTTTTACTTAACTGTGAACATCATAGTACAATATTCATTTAATGTATGATTTGAAAGAACCATGTGTCACTGATTTGGTGAGTCGCTTTGAGAAATAGCTAGCTGTGAACAATTCAGTTCATGAACTACTAAATGACTTTATATTTTTTTGGGTACTTTAATCTTGGAGCTACAAGGAAGCTTTATTTAGGCTTTTTTTAACATAACTATATACACCTTTTTCTTGATTCCTCGAGTTATAATCTAGTTTACGGGTTATAGTCTAGTTTTCGAGTTATAATCTAGTTGCAGTGTCTCCTTTGATGGTGTGATCTCAAATTTAGCAATCTATCAAATGAGTTTGAAAAGAACTGTTGTGTTTCTTGAATATTTTATTCATGTTTAATGATACATAAATTGGTAACTTATTCAATTTTTCTAGCTTCTGAAAAACTATAATAATTTTCTTCTTACTAGTGTTTAGTAAGTAATGTGTGGTTCTGAAATTGTTCATTTTATATTAAATGTAATTCATTAATTTTGAGTTTTATTACAATGATTTGTTAAATATGGAAAGATTTGCTAAATATCCAATTTAATTATTTATATTGTAACTATTTTAACTAACTTAACAGAAGTATTATCACTTTATATTTATTAGTTAATCTTCATGCTAAATTATATATGTATTCTTATTAATTTGATTACTACATTATTTTGTAATTGAGTGTAGCTAAAATAAACATTATCCAAGTGACTAAAATAAAATGCATGTAGGTAAAATTGTTTAGCGACTGTAATTTGAAGGATTAGTTTATCAGTTAAATATTCTTTTACATGAGGTTTGAATTGCATGCATGTTGGTAAAATAGACAGCCAGATGTAGTTTAATTCATAAGCATGTAGGTAATGTTTAACCACTGCTGTGGTTTGAATTGCATGTATGTAGGTAAAATAGACATTCAGCTATAGTTAGAATGATGATAGATGTAAGTAAGATAAAGTACATGCATGTAGGTAAAATTACATTATAAATTCATGATGTTTGATCCAAACCACAGCTGTGGTATGGTTTAAAAATGACCAACATTGTGGTTTGTTTGATACTATATATAGGTTCGGTTAAGTACACTTTTCTTTCAGTGTAAAAGCTACGATTAGTTCAGTTTATTTCTGCTCTAAAGTTATACATATCGCGAATTCATTATTTTCTTAGCCAGTTTTATTAAAAATGTTTTAGTTCAAATATATACTTTCCCAGAAGTATATATTTAATTGTAATTTATTAATTTGACAATTAATATAATACACTACAGAATTAATAATCCTACTATATATGTTCTATTATGCTTATTTAATTTTTATTCCTTTAAGAACTTACAATGGATTAACCATTATTATGAAAATGCATAGGTTATAGTGTAGAAATCCTTAAATCAAGACTTTTCAAGTAGTCAGATTTGAGGACGATTTAGATATAAAGTTGTACATTTTTTCGAAAAGTCTCCAATGAAAACTAATTATCGAAAGAGTAACTACAAAACGGGTTCGGTTCAAGGAGTTGGTAAGTGACCAATTTCCACGCAGCAATGTTTAAAAGAAATCCAAAATATTGGCTAGTTGCAACGGCAAACTTTGATTTACAATTTCACGGCAATAGATTTAGTTGTCAAAACAATTTATTTTTCAAAAAAACGTAATTAAAAAATCTTGATATTAAATTTTCTTCCAAAGTTTAAATTTATAAAAAAATAGGCGGAGAAAAGTCCGTCGGGGAATAGTCCGTTTCCCTCGAAAATGCTTCTAAAATTTGATTTTTTTTTTGTGCTATTGTTTATCATTGTTATTTTTTTTTTAACCATGAAAGAATACTTTCATGATCATAATGTGTATATGATAAAGCTCCTTTTTAAATGAATGTTCCCAAGTTTAAGGAATATTAAATTTTAGTAAAATAGTAATGGTCAAATATCATATTATTTGTAACTGTTAGTTTATGTTGATTCGCAATGGGCTGTGGTAACCTATAAATATGGATTATATACATTTATCCTATCTTCTATTTGAAGCAGAAATTTAAACCATAATAATATCCAGGATATAAATCCTCAATCCAATAAAATCAGTGATAAGAATAAACCATTGTCAAGTTCAATCTAGGGTATTGGTATGAATTTAAATTTAAATATTTTGACCTTGCAGCTATGAATAGATATTATATGCATAGTAATCTATTAGCAGGCTCAGTAATCTGAAATTGTTATTTAAAAATTGGAATACGAATGCTGCAAGCTACTAACGAAAAATGTTTTAGAGTTTTATTATATAATCAGAGTGCTCTAGGACCTATTCAACTGAGATTAACGTAATGCTCTAAAATTATAAATAACCTCATTATGAAAAGAAAATAATCGAATAAACCAAATAATATAATTAATTTATGTATGCTATTTTGTTTTTTTAGGCTACGGCATCTCTGATGGTATGCGCAACAAAAGCAATACATGAAAACTGCCTGATAAGTCACGGACGCCAAGCTATTTGGACTCCACAATGCACCCGTAGACTTGTCCTAACTGGGTGTAGGTCATAAGCCCCCCCGGTCAAGAGCCCCCCCCGGTCATAAGCCCCCCTAGGTCATAAGCCCCCCCAGTCAAGAGCCCCCCCGGTCATGAGCCCCCCCTGTTTTTAAATCCTTATTTACCTATATTATTTAATCCTTATTGACACTTTTGTAGTTCATTACTGATTAGACATAAAATATATGTATATCGGGGGGCGTGCCGCCCCCCGAACCCCCCTGCCAGGTCATTAAACAATCATGAAGTGTGCAGTACAACAATCTAGCGGATACAACAAACTACATTAGCAACTCTCAGTTATTTCTATCTAAGTAGTTCTTCATTTGTTTAACTAGGTAAATAAGGATTAAAAAACATGGAGGGGGGCTCGTGACCGGGGGGGCTTATGACCTAGGGGGGCTCATGACCGGGGGGGGCTCATGACCGGGGGGGCTCTTGACCGTACCCCGTCCTAACTACCCTACCCTTAGAAGTTTTAAACTGTGATAAAGATTATGGAAGTAGTCCAATAATTGTGTGCTATAAAAGGTACAGGTAGTGGAACGTTACGTCATTTACGTTACGTCATTTATTTTGAACCAATCAGCGACTCGAGGTTTCACATGATTTTGAGAGGTGAAAAAGAAAAGGAGATTCAATTCTACATATACCACTGAGTCTGATCAACTCTATAAAGTTGAAGGCAAATAGATCCAATCATAATTAGCGTATAAATGAAATTATAATTATTCTCAGTTATATTCTTGTCAAATTGCTGCGAGTTAAGTGAAATACAGAAACTTCCAATTTGGCAGAAATGTAGTTGAAACATCTTGGCAACATAGGTATCACCTTATTTATTGCAAATGAGGTCACGTAGGCTACTGCCAGGTTTTATATTTTCGTAAATTGATTAGATATATTTCTAGTGGTTAAACATTATTCAGTATGATCTAATACCAATTTTCTTACAGAAAAACATTAGATTTTGCCATAAGTGACATCACGCTCACAATCTCCTTAACCAACCGCTACAGGTAGATTCATCGATAATAACTTTTAAGAAACAGAATGCACAATGTAGCTAGAAGTATCATGAATTTCAAAAAACTACTGAGTCTGGAAAACTATATCCAGTTCACGTTGTTGATGCATCACTAAAGTGTCATGTAGAAATACTGATTAAGAGCAACAGCAAGAGAGAAAGTCTTTGTTCCAGTTATCCGGCTCGTGATGAAGACCCAATCCTCATAGAAAAAAGAATTATAGAAGAAAATCTGGTCTCTCCTAGAGAAAGAGAAGCTTCCAATGAACATACCTGGTTTTTTTGACCCCATTAGAGAGACGGAATTCTCCTTCATTAGTAAGTGGTTCAAGAATGGCTTATGGACTAATGATAATTATATGGTAAATATAAGACCGTGTCGCTGTGCCCAATGTATCTATTTTGACTTTACTGGCTACCATCGATGTATAGTAATAGACGGAACTTATTAATGGGTGTAATATTCTCTACCATAGCTCATGTTGAATGAATTTAAAGAAGTTTCCCCAATGATCTCCAATAAGTGGTCAAGAAAGATTGCCAAAATTCTGCATGTTCTAACCCAGATTGTTCAGGTAGAATTCATACCATTTATATTGACAGTGGCTTGAATGTCATCAAGCATTTGAAAACATGATTGGGTTCTGTTAGTAATTATGGTGTTTTGTGTCACTAAATTACCTTACTTATTCGAGGGGGGGACTTCTCAATAGTCCGAAGCCCCAATGGGGTACGGTCAAGAGCCCCCCCTCCATGTTTTTTTAATCCTTATTTACCTAGTTAAACAAATTAAGAACTACTTAGATAGAAATAACTGAGAGTTGCTAATGTAGTTGGTTGTATCCGCTAGATTGTTGTACTGCACACTTCATGATTGTTTAATGACCTGGCAGGGGGGTTCGGGGGTCGGCACGCCCCCCGATATACATATATTTTATAGTCAGTAATGAACTACAAAAGTGTCAATAAGGATTAAATAATATAGGTAAATAAGGATTTAAAAACAGGGGGGCTCGTGACCGGGGGGGGGGGGGGGGAGGCTTATGACCTAGGGGGGCTCATGACCGGGGGGGCTTATGACCGGGAGGCTCTTGACCGGGGGGGCTTATGACCTACACCCAGCCCCAATAGTCCGACAGTTCCATCTTTCTGTGTTCTTATTAGTTATATTTTTTGATTAAAATAAAAAATATGATTAAGTAGGTATACTCAATAATTAATAACTAATCTAAATAATAAAATAATTTCTTTCATTTTTTAAATTTTATACTACTTTATTTCTAATATTAAATTATGATGCAATCCCTCACTTGATTTCATCATTTAATCTAGTTCATTGTATCCGCTAGTTTGTTGTACTGCACACTTCATGATTTTTTAATGACCTGGCAGGGGGGTTCAGGCCCCCCTATATACGTATATTTCATGTTAAATTAGTAATAAACTACTAAAGTGTCAAACTAATGGGGCGTCAGACTACTGAATAAATAACCTGTTCGTGTAGGTATTTCAACTGGTTAACACCCAGTGTATTGTATTGCACAGAGTGAAATGTTTTAACTCTACCACAGATCATTGAATATAGGAAGATGTTTCACTGCTACGTGGAGGCTAGTGGTCAAATAATTATTTAAATGAGAGCGTATCAGCCAATCAGAGAGAGGAATACCGTGACGTCACATATCACAAACATACAAACAAACGAGTATATGTATATACTGTATATATAACAGTCGGAGCTACATTATATTTATGTAAATTTTAATTAAACCAAAATATTTCGAGCAAACTGAATAGTGACTTATTAACTGTTCAGTCTCAACACCATTTTGAAAGTCTTTAGGGAACCGACCCAGCTTTTGAAAAACTTTTTTATTACTGAAGCTACGGTTGTGAAACTTTGTACACATATATAAAATTGAATTCTACTGGGGGTGTTGTTTGTAGAATTTTTTCGATTTGACGAATTTGGAACGAGTTTCAATTATTTGAACCAATTTCGAAAAAAGCCTATTTCTTCCAAAGTGTTGTGTTGAAGTTACGGTACAGCGGTTTTTTGAATTCGATGCTTCTGTGAATGGTCTCCAAAATGGCGCAACAGATTTATAATTTTTTTTTATTTTCCAAAAATTTTCGAAACAATTTTTTTTACGTATTGCAAACAAACAGTTTTTTTTTCTTCTTTTAAATGAAGTTCACAATCAAAAATCTATTCCGACATTTTGGAGACCATTTACAGAAGCATCGAATGCAAAAAACCGTTAAGCCGTAACTTCAAAACTGTCTGAGATTATGAAAAAATTGACAAGGAAAGTTGCAACATTTTCAACTGTTCAGGAGAGCAATAATAAGAAAAAAAATAATATTTTGAATTTTTTTTTGTTTGGCACATCTTCCCCCCGGGCTCTCAAGTCCCGGTATTACGCCCTCAAGGGTGCGGGTATCATCAGGCGCCACCTGACTCACTGTTCTTACCCACATCTTCCCATCTCCCTGCAATTGACCCCTATTCTAACCTCTCCCCCGCTGTCTTGGGGGTAGGTAGATTTATAAAATTTTACACACACCTACCTTAGTTTTATAGGAATACATTAAGAAAAATAAAATTGGGTTAAAAAGTACAAAATTGCTGGGTCGGTTCACTTAACTACAGATTGTAATCATGTTTTCTAGACAAAAACAACTTGTACCGATCTATAGATGTATTAGTACCATTGATAAATGAACATTTTCGTGCATTGCCCATTTCTCACTTGATTAATTTTTATGTAAGATAAAACAATTAGTATGTTTAGTCACAGAATACAGAGCATGACCGCATGCTAACGATATTGCATCAGAAATAAACCGACGCTTCAATTTCGTTCTGAACGCACGTACAAAATATGTACAGAATAGAAATAGATCATATAATTATATTATTTATAAATATATAATTTTATTATCAGTTTAATATCATAAATGAAAATTTTGATTTATAAATAGCATATTTAAGTTCAATATCCTTCTCTTTAAGTCTTTTTTGAATAATTAAAATTAGTAATGCATCAATCAAAGGCAACTACAAGGATACGTCGCTAGAAAATTGAAAATACAGCAATGCGACATATTTCTATATTCAATGATCTGTGACTACGACCCATGGAAGTACTAGTAGGAGGACCATCCTGTTAGCACCTTAGTGACGAAATGTGACATCACATTACGTCACTCTGCGCACCAGTCAAGAGAGCTTCCTAGACTCTTGCGCGTCAGTCAAATGAGCCTCCTTGGCGTACAATACTACATCAAATACTTTTTAGGAATATTACTTTAATCAAGTAATATTTATTCGAGGTGATCTGAAGTAGAAAGTAAAAATAATATTTATTTATTTATTAAATAATTTTAGAGTTTCTATTCTTCTAAAACTAAGGCTTGTAGTCAAGGTAATAAACCTTGGTGGTAGTAGTAAACAGCTGATGTTTACTCGCACGCTAGCTGATGAAATTGCAACTATGTCGACTTCTGATGATAACGAACTTGCGTTGACAGCTTTTTGTCCTGTCTCAAAAGAAGAAACGAAATGAGCAGTGTAAAGGGCCTTTTAGACGTGAAACATTTTCACAATGTTGCGCGACAATTTGTTTCAGAGCTGTTGCCCGGGTGTTTCAGCCACAATTTCTCTGCGACATTTCTCGATTTGCTCAGTGCCAGTTGGTGTCGTGCAACAATGCTGCAACAAATGTTTACAGACATCCTCAGTGTCAGGCGGCTAACCTAGCCGTTACAATCGTGTTATCTTCTCAGTATTGTTTTAGACACGAGGGTGAGTGCACGCGTATGTGTCTATCTCAGACCTGACTGAGTAAATTGAGTAACGGTTCTCGCGTTAGCACAACAACTGATGTTAACTTACACATTATTCTTCAAAATACTTTAGGTATCCGATAATTAGGTATCAATAATTTTCTCATTTTTGGACATTTAACTGATGTAAGAAGATTAATTGATGAATATTTAGGCAACAGATGCAATGTTAATGACTTGAATAAGCGTTTGGTGTAGCGCGTGCTAGATGCGTGCACTCTTCCTCGTTTCTCAAACGTCACTGAGAGTCTATGAGACGTGTGCGAATGCTCCCTGAACTGTCAGTCTGTTGCTAGGGTGACGTCATATGTGTGCTGTGACGTCACCACACGACACAGCGGAACAACAACAAGACGAGGAAGCTGTTTTGACTGAAGCGAAGAGAGACAAGGAAGCTCACTTGACTAATTGCTAACAACAAGGTGTTAATACGATGGTCCCGCTTATACGTTGTTGGTTAGCAGTTACACCGCTTCCTTCTACTAGTACTTCCATGGCTTCGTCAAAGAGCTGTTAAGGGGACCGTTCCCGGGTAAAATGGCAAAATTAAAGAAAAAAATTGTATTGTTTAAATAGTTGCTTTTTAACCTTCTAATAGTGTGTGCAAAACATCAGAGCTCTCATGTTACTCTAACCCCCTGTGGAGAGTGAGAAAGGGGGGTTGGGAGTCAATATGTACTCTAAAATCCAACTCTCAGCCAATTATAATTAGTAATAATTAATTATCTCGCTATATCTGGTATCCAACATGCCACTAATCAGATGCACACTGAGGTATGCCCCTCAGTTACCCGCAAACATTCACAGGATTCGTATGCAGCGTGTCAGATTATCAAACTTTGAATGGGATTTTCTATTAGTTCAGAGATCTAAAAATCTTTTAATTCAAAGCCTAAGGCGTTTACAATTTTGAAGCTACGGCATTGCGATTTTTTGCATTCGATTCTCCTCGGGATTCTCTACAAACTCTGGAAGAGTATTATTTAATTTTCTGATTATTTTTTAAGATATTGAATTTTCAAATTTATATTTTTTCAATTACTAAAAATTTCAATAATTCGAAAACCAATTCGATAAATCAAAAAAACGCTTCCACAGTTTGTAGAGAATCTTATGGAGAATCGAATGCAAGAAAACATAATGTCATAGCTACAAAATTGTAGTATCCATTCATTATTTTACACACTTTTCGAAATTCGAATAACTCGTTTTCTATGGTTCGAATCGAAAAAATGTCATGACACAAAAACATATTAGAATTCATTTTATATATGTGCAAAGTTTCACTAACGGTAGCTTCAATAATAAAAAAACTTTTCAAAATCTGGGCACCGTTCCCAGATTTTGAAAAGTTTTTTATTGTTGAAGCTACGGTTGTGAAACTTTGGTTATATACCTATTATAATAACTATATTATCATCTAAATATCTTTATTTTCGATCTGCGATAAACAATGTCAGGCGACGAATTTCTCAGCACCGTCTGGTATACCTATATTTGATATAGACAAAGCACGTTGGACAAGCTGTTATTGTCATAATAATTCGTGCAAGAAACTTTCGTATATGTGAATTACATTGAGCTGAGATTAGTTAAATTGCTAATTCTTCCATATAAAATGATTACATTTAGAATATCTAATCATATGCAGATTGAATAATTTGTTATATTGGAAAGAGTTCGTAGTAGACCAAAAATTATATTTTAATTCATATAATTTTCTATTTGATAACAATGAAACCCCCTTAGTTGTTGCTTGATGTCTCAGCCTTCTTCAGAAGAGGCAGAGCAGCGAACATTTCAGTATCACTGCTTCCATTGCAACATCAAATTCAGTATCAGGAGAAATTCTACGTTCATAATAGCATAGTGGCGATGGTTACAAAACATTTCACCGTAAATAGTCATCTTGTTGATGAATGACTGGTTAATATACCTGCCTTCGTTTATTGACGCTGTAGTATGCCTGTCTAAGCATTCACTAACAATGTAAAAGAACATTTATAACGACCACTTTTAAAACTAATTTGATAAAATCATCAGTGAAATCATTAGTTGGATAGAGCAAAAATAAGTCTGCTAATTTTCTCCCGTAAAGTGCATTCATCTTCGCTACTTGTGGATACGATATATCTTTGTATAGGGAGAAAATATTTTATCGGATTTGAGATGTCAGATCTATTGAAGTATCTATGACACATTGGTTGTTAGAAGCTCGTGAAATTTGTTCCCTAAAATCTACGCAGAATGACCCGATTGCAATGTTTCAATTTTCTTTCAACATCAACATGGAACGCATTTTTGTAAAATAATCTTCTTAATATATAGAAAATACATTGAAGAAAGCCAGTCAATCAACCTGGATCCACAAAAAAAATCTTAGTAATACTGAACGCTGGTTTGCTCCTCATGGGTTCCACTAATTTTCTTGTGAATGGTAGAGTCGTTAGGCGTTTTGCGACTGGATGTGGACTAGGAAACCAATTGAATAGGGTGTAACTTGATAATAATCTACCTGCGAACTGAGCTACTAGAGTACCGTGGTCGTAGAGTAATTTTCGATTTCTGTTCAGAGAGCGTTTTGAGTGTGGGTCAATTGTTAAGGTGTATGAACTATATAGTCTAACATTATTATATTCAAATGTATTACAATTTACAATCTACGCATAATGATTTTGTATTTACTTTATTTAATCTTGCCAAACAAAAAAAAAAGAATCAGGAAATAAATTATTTATTTTCATAAATTGGTTTCAGTTAAAGCACAGATTGTATATTAAATTGCATATGTATAGATATATAATTGAAGTTAAAATATGACCCTTTTTATCATATTAAATTGTACTTTAAGCGACAGGTAGTTATATGTAAATTACTATTTATTATATTCATGCAAGTGAATATTATAAATATCATACGATTTTCATTAAAATTTACCCTAAGTTATAATAAGAGATTGTTTACCTTTGTTAATGTTTCTTTAAAATGCTGTTTAAGAAAACTTGGAATGTTTAAATTCATAATTGAAGAAAATTCTCATTTCTCAGTTCGTATAGCAACCATAAGATAGTTATAGCGACCTCAATTTCTGGTACATGTATTGTCAGTTAAACGAGATTTAACTGTACATTAGGAGTTCATTTTGTTATAAGAAATACTTCGATTCATAACCGTTGATTTCATTAGAATTAAGCGGTGCCAGAGGCACCCGATATTGACAACAGACGACTTTAATCAACTAATAATTTAGTATCTCGGCCTCATTGCGACATTACAATCAGCATCCGCATCAAAGTCCTTGTTCATAATAGCATGGTGGCGATGGTTAATGAATGACTGATATATATATATATATACCTGATTTTTCGTTTCTTGACATGTGGACATATCTATGCATTCCCACTGCTTTTAAAAAAAAAATCGATAAAATCATTAGTGAAATCATCAGCTAGATAGAGAAAAAATAAGTAGGCTAATTTTCATCCGCAAAGTATATCAGAGAAAGAATAAATGAGGTCACTTTAAATTTTAGATGCAAAAACCGTTGAGTTTTCAGCCAAAATTTTGAGATTTGTCACGTTGCATAAGATAAGGTCCGCCTTCTCGTAGTATTGGGAAAGCAGGCGGCTAACATTTTGTTTAAATGTGTCTGTAGTCCAGTCCACTGCTAATACATGCATATTCACGGATTACGAGTATATAGAATGTAGTAGTGACAATTGAGACTGTTAGTGTACGTGACGTCATCACAGCAACACTTTAAAATTGAATTTAAGGCATTCGAAGAGTGTTTTATTATTAAAAATGTTTATTTGTTGCCAATATAAGAAAAGAGTAATGGTGTATTCAGTTATTCAAACTACTTGACCCTTATTTTCGATAAAGTCTGTTGCCTTAATGACGTCACGATAACAAGTCATTCTGTTGTCACTACTACGTATATAGCAGTGGACCGAAAAACAGACCTAATAATGTAGCTGAGAGACGTTGTTATAGTTCCAGTACTTTAACTTCCTTGTGGGAAAAGATGCCAATCAGTAAAACGTTTATGACTAAGTGATACAAACCAAGGTATTTTAGATTTCAGTGTTATTTAGAAATTTTTATCACTAACCGAAAAATCCGCCACCTTTCCGACAAATTTAAACAAGACTAACCAGAAACACAAGGTTAATAGTTCTCATTGTTGGCAGTACTAACATTCATTATTGCCATGTAAATTTTAAAACAAAGAAAAAGCTTCAAATCTTTTTAAAAGATTGCAAACTCCGGCAACAATAAACCAGATTAATGAGAAAAAAATTGAATAAATTTAAGCAACTTTATATTGTGAACAACAACCTGCAAAAAAGATCTTATTAGCCTCGTAATTGTTGATGACATTTAAAATACGTTTATCCATATCCCTGTAATCTTTTTGATGGTATTCTGCACCTTGAGAATGTTTTTGAAATTTAGCATTAGCTAAATTTTAATCTCTTTTGAAGCATCAATGAAAACCCACGTATTTGGATATAAAATATTATAAATGAATAGCGTGAACCATTCAATGACGATTGAAATCCCCCTAAACTGCTTATTGTTCTTGAAGTATTCATGTGACATCGGTTAGATACATTCCACATTAATAATAATAATCTTTATTGAGAATAAAGTATACAATAAAATTTATTTCTGAAGCCCATGCGAAGTTCAAAAGAACTTTTTGGGCAGAGAGCAAAAAGCTAACTACAGTAATTACAAAAATGCCCATATAAAGTCACTCATACATATTCACTTAGTAAGAACATTTTAAACTTGCTCTTAAATATTTGCACTTTTTTGCTACATTTAATATAATCAGGGACAGAATTTCACAAACTGGGACAATTAAATGGTAGCGATCTCTGGCACTGGGTGAGGCGCTGATATGAAGTGGTGGTGTTAGTACGGTTTCTAGTGTTGTGATCGTCGTGGTTAGGGTAGTCTATTGTTACAGCAATATGGGTTTTAAACATGTGGATACCAAGTATAATCTTATACAGATCAAAAACTCGAAGAATTTTACATATGAAAAAAAGTGGCCCTGTATGAGCTGTGTAATCAGATGAAGTAATGCTTCTAATTATTCGTTATTTAATCACAATGAGAGGATTTAGGTAAACCAAAGACAATATAAGATAGACGCTCAACTTGATAGGGCACATGCAAGAATAATAACAACCAATCAGAAGCGATCAGGAGCAACGTCACACCAAACAATAATAATTGTACGACCCCCCGCCCCTCCCTTGAAATTCACAGGGGGATAATCTTTAGTCTAGTCGTTATAAATATAAATATCATCCTCTAATTATTAGTGATTACATAGCTAATTAGTAATTACTTAATATTAATTAATTAATCTCAATCTATAAAAAATACCGTATGTCTTAGAAACCTTAGTACAAACAGGCGGCTAACATAGCCGTTGCGAGCCGTGATAATCGTGTTATCTGCGTATGTGTCTATCTCAGACCTGACTGAGTAAGTTGAGTAACTGTTTTCGTTAGCACAACAGCTGATGTTAACTTGCACATTATTCTTCAAAATACTTTAGGTATCTGATCATTTTGCTCAATATTTTTCTCATTTAACTGATGTAAGAAGATTAATTGATTAATATTTAGGCAACAGATGCAATGTTAATGACTTGAATAAGCGTTTGGTGGAGCTCGTACTGGATGCGTGCACTCTTCCTCGTTTCTCAAACGTCACTGGCCGTGTGCGAATGCTCCCTGAACTGTCAGTCTGTTGCTAGGGTGACGTCACATGTGTGCTGTGACGTCACCATACGACACAGCGGAACAACAACAAGACGCCAAGGAAGCTGTTTTGACTGAAGCGAAGAGAGACAAGGAAGCTCACTTGACTAATTGCTAACAAACAAGGTGTGTTACCACGATGGTCCCGCTTATACGTTGTTGGTTAGCCGTTACACCGCTTCCTTCTACTAGTACTTCCATGTCAACACGGCAGTCAGGGTGCAGCGAGAGCGCATCGTCGGTGCCAAACTGACAACTTTGGGGGCCAATTTCACTCCATACATAATGATATATACCACACGATGTAAATTCTTTTCACAGTAGGTTAATTAAAAATTTATTTTATTTGAAAGTTATATTTATAGCATATATTATTGAACATCAATTGGCATCACAGATTAGTGAAAAATAGTTAGGGATAAAAGAAAGCACTTGAATGATTATTTAAAATGTTATTGGTCATGTAGGTAGTTATAAAGGTAAGTTCTGAATTACCGGTCTGTTCCACATCTTCGGTCATATAAGAAAAAACTGTATTTTAAAAATTAAATAATAAGTAAAAACATAATTTTTCTTATATGAACGAAGATGTGGAACTGACCGGTAATTCGAACTTACCCTACAGGGCCTAGGTATTTATTGGAATAGGTATCTATTAGTTATGATATTTTAAAACTAATAAATTTATAACACTAGGTATGAAGTTATAGGTACGCATTGATTGAAATATTTATAGTTTGAAGTATACACACAACTCTATAAGATTAACGACAGTTGTAATTTCGAGAGCAATAATAAACAACCTTTTTTTCCCACACTCTGCAGCGGAATGTTTGGTTTTTGGCGTGGACAGTGAACAACAAAACAGAACAAGTTCAAATTATAGAAAAATGATTTATGAGATTATATATGAATATTTTGAAACAATAAAGGAATATGAACATTTACAATCACAAAAATATAATTTTCGCATTAGGAGATATCATAAAATATACCTAATAATAACATCAGAAATAATGCAATAGCGAATGTAGTAAGAATGATTGAAACGTCACGCACTTACCATTTTGACGTGCCATCAGTCGCTAGATTGGGACATCTTCTATGTACTTTACTGGTCTGTGCGAATGCTCCCTGAACTGTCAGTCTGTCGCTAGGGTGACGTCATATGTGTGCTGTGACGTCACCACACGACAAAGCAGAACAACAAGGTGCTAACACGATGGTCCCGCTTATACGTTGTTGGTTAGTCGTTACACCGCTTCCTTCTAGTAGTACTTCCATGAGTACAAATAAATTGGATATAATTTGAAAATTTTAGTTTAGAGTCTATTTTTACTCCCAAGAAACTTATGCAATCCTCAAAGTCAATAGGAGCACTATTAATTTTCAAAAACAGAGTAGGATCAATAGAATGCTTTTTATTAGATACAAACAGAACAGAAAGTCTTACTTTCATTTAGGGAAAGTCGGTTAGAAAAAGTCCATTCATAAATTTTGTCCAAATTAACATTAGTTTTATTCACTAAATTGCCATTGATCTGAACATTCGTAGAGGCAAGACGTGTTGGCTGTGAATAAATACTTTGTGATTAACTGCCAAATGTAGAATCAAGGTGAACTTCGTGGATATTTTCATCTAATTAGTAGACTCGTACAATACACTGGTTGGTTAGTTAATATCAAATAAAAGTTTATCCGCATGATTCAAATTTCTCAAGTGACTGTTTTCTAATTTCCTAAAATTTCATAAATTTGTAGTCTTAACCCAGACTAATTTTTGAAACATCTACAGTATTATCCTTTTCAAGTCACCGTCGTGTGTACATGTTTGGTGTATGTGTCGATCTTCACTCGTGCCTTTGTTCATTACTCCACTGCCTACCTAAACCTAGCCCCTATACTAGGCGGCCTGTGCTGCTATGGTGACTAAATACTTCTCATGCTAGTTAATTGTGAAGTGTTAACTCTGTTGTCTCTCTCATCTAATGCCTAGCCGACTAAAAACTCTTCTACACCTGCTACCGGTTCAATGCCTGAGAAGGAGGAAATTACCCTAGATCTGTTGTCTGACAAGCTAGATGATATTGTTCGTAGGCTAGACAAGCTATATTAAGTCGCTGCTAGACTGAAAAAATGGTGAGTCGACTGGAGAACACGATCCATGAGAATACGAGACTGAAAGCTAAATTAGCTAACTTGGAAGAACGTATTGACATGATTGAGTCTACAAATAGGCGAGCTAGTGCTTTCTGGTGATGTAATTTCCAAGATCTCATCCAATGACAATTTAGGTGCTTCTGTCATCGACCTACTAAAGAATAAAGTTCAGTAGGGGTTGCGACAGACTGCATTGCTTTCTTCTTTTCGTTTGGGTTCAAGACCGTCTACACCAGTGGTTCTTAAACAGGCGCGCACCCCTTTGGGGCATGGATTGTTCATAGGGGGTGCATGAGATGGCTGTTGTTTATAAGTTCGGTTCTTGCTATTAATATCATGCAGAATATACATGAAGTATATTTTTCTCAAAATGTTGCGATATGAGTTAGTTATAAGAGTATACAAATTTTCTGATACAAGCACCTAATTTCTGATATAAACATAATTGTTTCATTGTGGCTTTCGATAATTTTTTTTTATATCTTTGAGTTTGGGATTTCTAGTTTTGTGTGGCTGTAACTTTCATTCCTTCTGTACTATAATCTAACACAATATACTGCATTATGATCACAAATTATATGGTTTTCTTTAATTTCTAATGGATTTTAATTTTCCTTACCTAAAAAAATATTTTTATATTATGTAGATAACACTATCATTTTCCTTACTTTTTCAATATGCATATTTAATTCTCAAATCATAGTAACCAAATATATTCTAATTGTAGCTTTTCAATCTATTTCAATGCAAAAAAAAAAATGCTAGGGGGTGCATGAGAAAAGCAAGGGGTGCGCGAGAAAAATACTTTAAGAACCACTGGGACTCTCTACACAGTCTCTCGACCAATGAAGTATCCTTATTAAGTTGCAGAATGATGAAACCAAAAAAGTTATTCACTAAATTGCCATAGTTTACATCACTCAGAGTAATTGCAATTGGATATGAAGGTTATATACCTATTAATTTTTATTATCAATTTCCGTCCGGTAACCAGATTTGATATGAGCAAATCACATTGCACAAGCTGTTATTGTTATAATAATTAGTGTAAGAAACCTTCGATTATGTGAATTACTTTGAAATGAAATTAGTCAAATTGCTGATTCATTCATAGAAAATGACTGAATTAATAATATCTAATGATATGAAAATTGAATAATTTATTATGTTGGAAAAAGTGAATGACTAGTAATTATTCCTGCCTTCGCTTCTTGACGGTGTTGTGAGCACATTTATGCATTCTCCAACAACGCAAAGAACATTTCTATCCACTACTTTTTAAACTGATTCGATGAAATGTCAGTCGGTTAGATCAAAAATAAGTCTGCTAATTTCTTGTTATAAAGTGCAAAAATCATCGCTACTATAGGATAAAATAAATCCTTTAATAGGGATAAGTCTGCAACCGATTCCAATATATCTTTAACATTATTATCAGCTAACTCTAGCAATAACACAAAGATTTTAGATACATTTTCTCGGAACTGAGATGGCAGATCTTTTGAAGTCTGTCGAACATAGAGGCTGATAGAAACTCGTGAAATTTGTTCACTATAGCACCTACTTAGAGTGACCGAATGCAATGCTTCAATTTTCTTTCAACGTCAGCATAGAATAATTTTTGTAAATGGATCTCTTTAATATAGGAAATACACTAAAAAAAGCCAAACAAATGACTTGGCATTGTGTAAACACTGGTTTGCTCTTCTTGAATTTCCATTATCTTCTGTCGAAAGGACGTGCCATGACGCATTCTGCGGCTGGACTAGGAGACACTTAGATATTTTATTTCTGAAAACATATTGTTTACTAACTGTCGCAATTGGTGAGATTTATGAAAACATTATTATCTATAGTTGGCTTCTCATTCAATTTTATTATATTTATATTAAAAGGTACATTAAAAAGGTTGAATAATCAAAATTGTTTTAATCACAACTCATTTTTAACACTACTTTCTGGTTTAGAGGATAATGATAAGGTAGGCTTGCATGCTTCATTTACTATCTCTTCTCATTTTCCTCTTAAGAGTTTTTGGTAGGTAGGAATTTAGGTTTCATTTACTTACTCATTTTCTTCTTTCATCTTTCTCAATCCACATTCTTTTTAATTAAGTAACTGCTTTTTTGCATAGCTGAGCTTGGCCAACGAATCGTGGTAGATGAATTTGTTCACGGAGCCACTTTTCTTTCTGACTGCCTCTTCGAGTCCCTTGTATTTAACTTCCTTTTGATGTTAGCGATATAGTTTTTGGTTCCGAAACAGACTTCAATTCTTTGAGTCATAAGATTTGAGAAAAAAAAGTACCAAGCTGCATAGGTGGTTTTTATCATTATATTATTAAACTCATAGTACTGAATGTAAATGAAAATAATATGCTGCATTATAAGGTGGGATATATTTAATCCCACCAAGCAACTTGTGTTCATGAATGATATTCTTATGGTGGTTTACATATTGTTCAACCATGTAACAAATTTAACAAAATGGTAAGTTAAAATACATATATATTGATTGTGTTTGTACATAAAATACTTTTATTTATTATTTACTTCCGTTGTATGGTAATTAATACATATATTTTCTTCATGCTGATCAGATGTTAACAAGAGTTAAAAATATATTTATATTTGGCATTCAATCTAATAGAATGATCAAGTCATGACGTCACACTAAATTCTGGATATACGTGTATGGGCCATTGCTTCTTTTTTCTTATTATGTAATTTAATCTCAAACTTTCTTGCAATAAATTAGTCGAAAATAGTCAGGTGGATTGTCTTTCTTTTTGAGAAGTATATGCTTCACCCATGGATAAATTCTTATAATTTTTTTGGTTTAACAGTATTTTTTTATTTTGAATTTATCATGATTTGAGCATACATTCTCTCTGTTCATCTTGTTATTACTGTAATAAAATTATAGTTTTATTGTGATGTCAAAACAAAGTTAGTAATTATATCATACACTTTTTCATCATAGAAATTATCTGTATTTGTCATGTAAGTAACTATTAAATCTTTAAAAAGTAGGGTTTCATGAAGTTCATGAGGTATAGAGAGGTGTTAAAATGAAGAATGTCTCACACGCACATCCTCTCCTTTCCGTACATTCTGTTAAACTGATGTGAGTGGGAGGGGCGCCATTGGTTTAGACAAAAGTATAAAAAATATACATAGCAAGACAATAGAGTGATAAGTAGTGACACAATTTTGGTTTTAGAGTGTTGGTGTGTGATGACGTCACGTATATTAAACGTCTCGATTATCAATACTTATTGCATATACTAGTGTTTACAAGGTATATTAACTACAAGGTAGAGTATTGCGCAGGTTCATATCAAGATGATTACAGTTTTGTTGTGAAAGACGCTGGCTGGTGTGCGGCCGTGTGCCCCATGATAATTATTTTTACATAGAAACAAGGTATGTTATTCATTCTTTTTAGAATAAAATGCCTTTCAACTTGTTTTTTTGGACTAAACTGGCTGTATTCAGCATTGTGAAAACTTTTCATATATATTTTAGTAAGGTTTAATGGGGAAAAACCTATTGTTTTTCTTCAAAGTACGTTTATGTAAGAGCTGTCGATCCTGTTTCTTCTTATCCTGTCTATTTCTTCCTTATTCCTACATTTTTAGAAAACCTAAATAATTTAATCAGAACAATTACACTGTTTTCATTGCATCCGCACACAGCACAAACAACCACGGCAAAAATTCTTATATACAAATAACTAATTAAGTCGCTGTATCTATTATTGCAGGGGCGCACGGCCCTGAGTTCGTATGTGCGTATTTGTTCATGCGCAGAAGAGTCTAAAATTCGTATCAAGGCGTAGCGTACCTTCATAAGTTAATATACCTTGAGTGTTTAGACATGCCCATGGCGCCACTTTTTGACATCACTTGTGCCTCTTCTATGCTACCTCAATCTTTATATTCACTCAGTGGATCTACTTGTGAACTGAGCTACTAGGAAACAAAGTGGTGCTAGAGTAATTTTCGATTTCAGTTCAGAGAGCGTTTGAGTGTGGGGGTCAATGGTTATGGTGGATAAACAATATTAATAATTTAATATTGTAGGATGATTATGAGAACTATTGTGAATATACATAAAACTTTCTCTGCTGGAAAATTGGCGAATATGTAAATGTAAATATTAGGAATTAATGATGGATTTCTGGAAATTCAACGAAAATAATGTTATACTATTTTATTAGTTGTAACTATAATTGATAATTTTTTTATTTCAGTTGTCACAAATATCCAAATATTTAATGTTGATAAATTGAAACAAATTACTATAAGTACAGTAGAACTCCTGAGTTAAGAAGATTTTTTATGAAGCACTCGAGTTATGAAGTCCTGAATTATTAAATGCTCCTGAGTTATGAAGTAGTTTTCTTTGTTTAAATTATAGAAAACGATAGTTCTTGAGGAATAACTATACCTTTTCACAGTCAAGTTGCAGAAGTGAATAATGAATTGGCAGAATTGAAAATGAATTGGCACAAGTGAAAGTCATTTTGCAGAAGTGGAAATGAAAAATGCAAGTATGACAAGCAATTACAATATATAAGTTTTTTTAATGAAAATTACAACTGAGTTTTTGCAATCTTCTCCACCAGACTCTACCATATGATAAGATAATACTGTATTATAGGATAATACAAAATTATAGGACAATACCCAATTATAGGATGATACCCAATAATTATAAAAGAATGATATCCAATTATATGATACAAACTTTAATTGTGTATTACCTATCCTATAATAGTATTATATATGAAAATGTAAATCAGGAAGGCAAAAATTTACTATAAAGGTTAGGTTATCAATAAATCTGATATATTGAGTATAAACTGTGTTTTCTGTATTGTTTGAGATTTAAATGATGTGTATTTTTTGCTAATGATTTAAATTTAGACATAAATGACTGTTACCAAGATATACATTAATTTTTATACAATAATGAGTTGTTATATTGATTTCCCAAAAATTTACTTAATATTTGTTTAATTACCTCAATTTTGTATAAAATTTAGTGCACACAGCACATCCATATAAGAATAAAATTTCTCATAGTTATCCCTCAATTACAATAATTTTCTATGATTTTCATCGCAGAAAACTATCACTGTGCACGAATTATGAAGTGGCTCTCAGTTATGAAGAAACCACTACTTCATAACTCAGGACATTCACAGTATTAATATAAATACTTTTTTCTATGATCTTTTTTTTTTCATTCTACGTAGCATGCAGTTGAATTCGATTTTCAATGTTATTTTTATCTCGTTCATTTCTTGGCTCATGTGATATATTTATTTCACGATTAAAACATCAAGTGAAATATGATAAGTGAGAATTTCATAACTGCTGCAAAACTGAATAACAATTATTGGATACAAAATTCACGGACTATCCTAAATTATGAAACTAAATATTATGGAATACGAAAGTTTTTGACATTTATTTTCGCAATAAAATTAGCCCTAATTTAATAGCATCTGGTATGGTAATGTTAATTTCAACAACAAAAAATATTTACTTCAGAAAATTTGTAAGTTTAATATTTTTTTTTAAAGAAAAGGGCATTGTTCCACCTTATATTTTGTGGAATATGAGCTTTTGTATAAGATATAAAAAAAAATCCTTCTTTATTTTGCTTATGTAATACTAAATTTACGGATTGCGCAGTTGTCCATAATGGGGGGAACTTCACTGTCTTCATAGGTGACTTGATTATAGGAAAAAATGCACAAAAAAATTGAGATTTAATATTACGTATTTACTAGTAGAAAATGTCATCACTGTGCTGCATTAGAATAATTTTTCAAAGAGTGTTTGATTGTTGATTCTTAATATAGGTACTTCTCTATTTGAAAAAACTAGTCTTCCACAAGAAATAGTCATCCATTTTTAATTTTACATGAGTTTAATAATCTTCTTGTCAATTTGAACATTGTATACTTTTGAACTTCCGATTGCACATAAAAACTTCGATTTTTGAGAGGATATATTATTCCAATGAAGATCAGGATATCTACATATAACCAATCAGTCGGACAAAACAGCTTTGTACTATCCACGTTCACATAACCGATTTACTATTTTAGGAGGACAAGTAGAATGATAAAAACACACTTTTGAAATCCTATAAAGCAAAGTCGCAGATTTAAGGCAAACAACTACCCTGGTAGCAATGATTCTCGGGCAAATGTTTTCCCAATATTGGCCCAAGAAACATTGCTACCTGGGTAGTCTGAAAGTACTGGAAAGGAAGATTCATAGCCTCTTCTTCGGTCAATCAGAATTTTCTTACTGTGAGTGTTCGGTAATCGAGTGCATGATTACCCTATTTAATAGTGATACTCTACATATAATAGCCATATATAAACGTACTTAGTTTCGTTAACATTTGACAAAGCAGTTAACCAATACATTCATTGAATGAATGGAAAATAGTGTAGAGTATATGCATCTTGTGTGAGTGAAGCGTCAAATGGTAGATTGATCCTTTGCTCAATCATTGAGATGCGGATTGTACAGGAGTGAAGTCATTAGGGTGCGGATTGTACAGGAATGAAATCATTGGGGTGCGGAGGATTGTACAGGAGTGAAATATTGGGATGCGGATTGTACAGGAGTGAAATCATTGAGGTGCGGATTGTACAAGAGTGAAATCATTGGGGTCCGCATTCCACAAGAGTTAAATCATTAGGGTGCGGATAGTACAGGAGTGAAATCATTGGGGTTCGGATTGTACAGGAGTGAAATCATTGGGGTGCCGATTGTACAGGAGTGAAATCATTGGGATGCGGATTGTACAGGAGTGAAGTCATTGGGCTGCGAATTGTACAGGAGTAAAATATTGGGGTGTGGATTGTGCAATGTACAGGTGCGGATTACACAGGTGATCCTATATTCATTACCCGATTTGTTTTCACTTTTTTGCATTATCGAAGTTTAAGCCAATGAATTAAGAATTTGAACATACAATAATTGACGAAAAAAACTTCACATGTTTCCAGTCTTGTAATTACCTAATTTTTTATCAACTTAAGTCACTGTGTATTTAGTATATTGGAGTAAACATGTTATATTTTTTCGATACAATTATTGTTCTATCTGAAAATATTATATTGCATGTCTAATACATCCTGAGCTAATTGAAAGGATATCATACTAAAGTCTAATTTGCTATTAGAAGTTAATAAAAATTCCATAAAAATGTGAAGCCTTCTTTATATATTCCTGCTGACGACTGAAAAATTTTGTGGAGTAGAAAATCTAACATTATATAGGAAAACATAATGATTTTCCTAACAGTGACAATAGACAGTGAGTTTCAAGTAGCTAATTATTAAAACCATAAAGGAAATATACGTAGTCACGCAACAAGTATAATGCTGTTACAAATGCATGTAAACAGGGAACACAAACCTTGTTCTATTAATAATGAATAAAGTCGAGAGATAAAATCCTTTATAGAATAATTCATCTGAAATAAAACTTATAACATTACGATTTTCTTGGAATTAAATGGTATGGCTTATGTGAACTTTGATTTTGTAAGCTTAAAATTGGAAAAATTAACTCCTTATTTACTTCAAATTAATTTATTACATGGGTTCAACAAAGAGCATAATGCTGCAGAAAAAGAGTAAATAACTACAAAGGACTTTGAAGAGGCAGCCACACTGAAAAGTGACCAATATCAGTGACAAGGTTCATGGTTGATATAAATCTAGTTCTTGAACGCAGCAATTTTTTAAGGAATAAGACGAGAAAGGGAAATGGAGTGGATAATCAACATTAAAATAAAGTTCTCGTAAAAAATAACCTGAGCACAATCAACTAGCACTGAAAGGAACAAAAAAATAATAAACATGATAAAAATGAAAAACATACATAATAATTCAAATTACAATAGCTCAGGGTCCAAGGCAAGGGGGTACGGTCAAGAGCCCCCTCTAGGTCATAAGCCCTCTGGTCACGAGCACCAACCCCTCCCTCCCTGTTTTTTAATCCTTATTTACCTAGTTAAATAAATGAAGAACTACTTAGATAGAAATAACTAAGAGTGGCTAATGTAGTTTGTTGTACTGCACACTTCATGATTGTTTGATGACCTGGCAGGGGGATATACATATATCTTATGTTTAATCAGTAATGAACTACAAAAAAGTCAATAAGGATTAAATAATATAGGTAAATAAGGATTAAAAATCAGGGGGGCTCGTGACCGGGGGGGGGGGGACTCATGAACGGGGAGGCTCTTGACCGGGGGGGGGGGGGGCTCATCACCGGGGTTGGCTCTTGACCGGGGGAGGGGGGGATTATGACCTACACCCCAAGGCAAGATACATTAACTTACCAAGGTATGCTACGCCTTGATACGAATTTTAGACTCTTCTGCATATAAACAAATTCGCACGTACGAATGCACAGATGTGCCCTAGAATATTAGATTGCATACTTTATATACTATACATTGGGTTCAAAACTTATTTCATGGCATCCGTACACAAACAACCATGGACAAATCCTTATAAACTATTTAACCAGCTGTATAGAATATAGAGTATGTAATATAATATTGCAGGACACATCTGTGCGTTAGTATGTTCGTATTTGTTTATACGCAGAAGAGTCTAAAACTCGTATCAAGGCATTTAATATATACCTTTTAAGTTATTATATCTTGATGACAATCAAGGTAATGCTGAATTCAGACAGTTTAATCAAATAAAACGACGTTATAGCATTCGATTCTTAACATGTTGACCGCGATTGCTGATCCAGCATGTTTGATTTACTGGCGATAGCTTTAACATGTATTACATCAATTCCGGTTATAGTTATAAAGAAAAATATTTTTCATGATCTATATTCATTATAGTTATTTACATTCTTGTCACAGTACACCATTCGATCCTTAAAATTTCTAATATAAACTGATATACATCTAATTTAAGAAATCTATACATTTTTTATGCCTCTACCCTATATGTGCACTTCGCCGGTTGGGAAAATTCTCTGTGTACATATATGGTACACAACGTGGTCAATGTGTTAAAAAATTAATAACAAACCCTGTTTCCATTTAAAAATAATTATACCGGGTCATCCAAGCGTCTTAAACAACAAAACTGCAATCATGCAATGAACCTGCGCAATACTCTACCTTGTAGTTAATATACTTTGGCCCAAGGGTTGCCACTCACATTTTTTTTACATTCACTTAAGGCTGTGATGATTAGAGCCTGGACAAATGCCGTAAAGTCCTAAAATGCCATGAAAGCCATAAAGTCCAAAAAGGCCATAAAGTCATAAAAATGCCATAATTGTCATAAATGCTATTAAATCCTATAATATCGTTAACTCCTGAATTGATACAAAGTCTTATTTTAGGCATTTAAAATTATGAAATAATTTGTTAACTCGGTAACGTGGGTGGGTTAGATTGGCATGTATATAGAACGTTGAAATTCAATCAAAATCTGTCTGAATTATTATATAAATAAATCAACCCCTATCACTTCAAGAATTGGTATAGTCTACACTGAATCTAGTTTTCTGTAATTCTTAACATTAATTTTTTTTAACAGAGACTCTGCCATGCACGAAATCATGAAATAGCGATACACTATTTGTAAACTGGCTCATGAAATCTGCGCAGATTAAGGTTTCAGTCACCCTACATAGTTAAACTGTTGATGTGCCTTCAATTTAGTGTTCATTTGCTTTTAGGTTTTAGGCGTTGTGAAGGAGAATTGAAAGGCATAGACTATTGTTGTTATTGATGGAGGGAAATTACAACGGTACCTGTAACCAGATACAAAAAAAAACGAATGATACAATTTGCTAATGAAATGGATTATGAATAAAATAAATATAGTAGTAACTGCATATAGTGATAGCATGAAATAAATATAAAAGACCTAGTGAATAAATAAATAAAGTACAAAGGACTTTAGGGAAGAAAAATAGGTAAGGATATTTTATAGAAAAAGATAGCTTGAAGGAATGGGCAGTAGTTTTTAAAGTCTAAATCAAGAAATTTAATTGTAAAAGAGAATAAAGATTTAGAGAAATGAAAGTTTATATCAATGGGGAATCTAGCAGTAGAAACTAAATTGGTAGGTATTTTAATAGGGAAACAAAATAGGATTTGCCTTATTAATAAGATATATATAAATAATGAAAACACTGCATTTAAATATTATAGGGACAAAATTCGCTTACCTAATTTTTGGGAACACTAACGAGTAGGCACAAATTTTTAATAAGGCGTTACACCCTTGACAGCTAGGTCAAAACTGCCTAAAACGGTGTACAATTTTAAAGAAATAATGGTAAAAATTGACTATTGGTAGATAGATGTAGATGGCGCTATAAAAATGCGAGATATATGGAATTAATCATTACATTAGTATGGATTTAATCAACACCGATTACACTATTCAAAGAGATATATATGAAAAACTTAGTAATAATTGTAATGTCTGCACTAGAATAACTGTCCGGAAGTTCAATTTACCTTTGTTGTACTCGTATGTTAAATTTTAATAAACATACTATGAACTATATTCATTATATTTTTGGGATATATTGTTTATCTATTTATTTTTCACAATTTTAATTTAAACAGCCTAATGTATTGATTAAATACACCAAATTTCCAATTTACTCCTCGTAAACACCTAGCTATATGTTAATCTCAACTGTGTATGTATATTATCCTAAAATGCCTTTTTAAGATCCTAATAGGCCTTTTTCAGGTCCTTAAATGCCTTACTTAGGTCCTAAAATGCCTTTTTACAGGTCCTAAAATGTATTTTTTGTAGGTCCTAAAAGTCCGGGCTCTATAGTGGTTATATAGCAACTAGCTTATTTTATAGCTTGAAAAAATCATACCTGCTTAGCTTTTAATGGAAAGCCATTAGATTTAACCCACTTTTTGAATTCTGACTAAAAACTATAGCCAATATTCACACACTTAGACATCTAATTCATAAAAAAGTAAGGCTTAGGAGATAAAAGTGATATTGGAAATAGTGTAAATTGAGTAATTGTAAATAAGAAAAATGTATTGATACCAATGTAAAAATCTTTTTTACCGAAACAAGTATAAAAGGATGGATTAATTCGGATCATTGCTACTAAAGATATTGTGGATGAAAATTATATTCTTTAATAATTCACCTCAAACCTGGATTTGTAATATAATTTTGGGTTTTGCTCATTAATATTAGTTATTATTACTTAATATAAATCATTAATGGAATTGATGTTAGTACTACCAAAATACTGATTTTTTCATCATCAATAATAATAGCCGACCTAAACAGAAAATTCGATGCATTATTATATATCTTGTGAAATAGGCTGAAAGTGAAATTACGTATCCGATAATTTCCCGAAATAATAAAATCGCAAAGAAACATAAGTTCTATACCCTGTGATTTAATTGGAATTGTCAGTGCATCTCATAAATGATCAATTTAATTCATTTGAATCTCAGTACAGGTATTGAACATATCCTTGAACATCAATCCCTAAAAAATGAAAAAGTAAAGAATATTTAATTAAAGCTTTTTTCAGTCATTGGTCTGATACTTTTGTCTTAAATTAGAAAATAAATAACTTCTTATTTTTCCCAGCTAAAACACAAACGAATTTCTCCATCAAATATGGAAATTTAGAAGACCTTCTTCCCATTTCTTCAACGACTATAGAAATTTGTGAATCTATCTTCCTATAGCTATGAAATTAAAAAAACTGAAAAATGGATTTTCTACACTACAGCTGTATACATTCTTTATTTGTCTTAGGGACCTAGACTATATCTAACTGATATAATAGTATGAATATATCGATAGTTTATTTTTTTCAAGAATATAAATTATTATACATGCAAGCTCCACTTTTATTGCCAAATAATGATTCAGTCTTATTACCAAAGGATAATAAAACCGGGGTTAAGTCACAAGTAACTATATAATTGCTATTCCTTAATTGAACATTACATTTTATGAGTTATAATTAAAGAAAATTGTTCAATAGTTCAATCAATAGATGAATAATTGTACTTCTATCAGGTAGATTGATCCTGACAAAATCTCTCCTCATTGCCATGGCGTCATAATAACTGATTTTGTGTCAAAGTACGATTCCATGATTTCCATCCGCTGCTGCGTGCGTAGTATAGCATCCAGTTGTATCCATATTGAGATAAAAAGAATCTCCCCGGCCTGCTGTCTGCGTACATCACTTGAAAAAATTGGAAAAAATGTAAAACACAACTTCGGGTTGAAAAACATAATAGGGCGCTTTTTTGGATCACCCTGTTTATAATGTAATATATTTATGAAAATAATCAAAGTTATTCAACAGTATTTTAATTGATGAATAAATAGCTGCTCTCTAAATTGATGAAATTGGCTCTTCATTCTCCAAAGTGCATAACAGTACTATTATTGTACTTTTAACCTAACTTTCTTTGTTCAATGTTCATTTCAGATCCTTTAACTTGCAAAATAAAAATATTTCCATACATATTCTTAATTAGTCAATATATTTAATACTGTTGCTCTTCAAAATGATTATAATTCGGGAAACCAATCTGCTCAGTTTCAAATATATAATTTGTATAATTATATGTTCATTCTCAAGTACGTTTATTCCCAACGGATAGAAACATATAGAATCCTCAAATAAAACTTTGCTACCAATCATGTTTTTTTGTGCATTTTTCACTGATTCTAAATATTGACTCAACCTTTCTAATTATTTTTATCTCATTCTTCCATTGAATGAAAAAGGAATAATTTAAGAGTTCATTAATTAAATTTAAATATACCCAACTTTTGAAAGTTTTAGAGTGAACCATCCAATCGTTCACTGAAATTTTGTTTCACGGTAATTAATCATTTGAATTAAGCTGGCAATTGCCATTTTTTTTAAATTATTGTTTGTGTAATCAACACAAAGGTGGGTAATTACTTTTCATAAAAAGGCATGCATTGCATATACTATGAATATTGATGAAAAATTGGAATACTGACATGTTGTATTAAATTCGTTTAATTACTATCTATGTATCCAACAACAAAAAAGTACTTTTATGATGAATATACCATACATGCAGTATTACATATAGAACTGTATTCAAATGTAATAAAATCGTCAATCGTCGTCAGACTAATTAAAGTCTCAATAATTTTTTTTAACGATTTATTAAACTACCTGAGATTTACTAAATACTCTTTTGAATAAATTTGAACTATAAATGAACTCTTGCAATATCAATACTAGAGTAAACATCATTTCAAAGATTGCATATGAACATAGAGTATATAATGCAGTGGAGCTCGAAGATGACGAGGCCAGCATGTCAGTTGACAGAGGGCAAAATTGAAGGAAATGAATTCATTTCCCTATAAGATGCGCTTATCTGTTCGATATGAGAGGTTCATTTTTCTGATATTGAACTTGTATCTTTAAAATTTATAAAATTGAATTATAGTATAGTATGATGAAAATTATCTTATATATAATATTCAGAAATATTATCTCATAGATATAATTATTTATATAATTCGGTTGTACTTTTTTTATGGGACAACATTCATTAGACTATTTTCCCCCTTTATTTTCATTGAATTAGTTTCATTACTCTGAATAGATGTTTTATTTGATTGGGAGTGACTTTTTGGAAAACAGTGAAAAAATAATTTCTTCTGTTTTTATCATTTAATGTTTCCATTGTAATATATCCCTATACAGGTGTCCTGATCTTATTACAAGTAATACTTATAAGTTATGACAATGAAAAAAATGTGGGACATGTTGTTTGTGCTATCTCTTAAAAATTTGTGGGTGCAATTTTTTATGATTGTGGTTATATTTATGAAAAAATTGACAAAAATGAGTTGGTGTTTGCCATGTATTTGGATTTTCAGAAAGCATTTGATAGTGTTGACCATGAGATATTATTGGGAAAGTTGTATTTTTATGGTGTGAGAGGTTTGCCTCATCAGTGGTTCAAGTCTTATTTAGCGAATAGGAGACAGTATGTAGATGTCAATGGTGTTCAGTCAACATCGCGTACTTTGACGCATTCCGTGCCGCAGGGCAGCAATCTTGGACCCTTACTTTTTTTGATATACATTAATGATCTTCCTAATTGCTCTCAGTTTTTCAAGTACGTGATGTTTGCTGATGACTGTACTGTTTCATGTGCCTTTGATCGAAATGAGTTGAATGATGCACATGTTGCAATTAATAATCAACTAATGTCTATTCTGGAGTGGATCAATTCAAATAAAATTAAAATAAATGTCGAAAAAACTAAATATATGTTGTACTCGTATAGGGGTGAAGTTCAACTGCCTCATCCGGTGAGAATCGGTAACAATGTTGTTTGTCGAACTGATAGTGTAAAGTTTTTGGGTGTCATGCTTGATGATAGGTTGAACTTTGCCCCTCATGTTTCTAATATAGCTTCTAAGATTTCACGTAGTTTGGGGATGATGTATAAGTTAAGAGAATTTGTGCCACTCTACGTGCTGAAGTCTTTATATTATGCTCTGATTTATCCATATATTAGTTACGCAATTGAAGTATGGTATGGTGCTCCCAACTATGTTAAAAGTGAAATACAAATATTGCAAAGGAGAACTATTCGTTCAATAAATTTTTTGCCATATAATGATCATACTGCTTCTTATTTTCATCGCATGAGTGTGCTACCAGTTGACTATATATATTTTTTGAATGTTGGATTGTATATTTACCGAACAATTAATTTTGAAAATTACGATAAATGTTTGAAAATGAAATTACAGACCCATAGTGAATTGCATGAATATCCTACGAGAAATAGACAAAACCTACTGATTCCTAGATTCAATAAAGAAAAAACCAAGTCTCACATTCATTTTTCTGGTGTAAGTTTATGGAACACAATTCCTGAAACAATTAAAGATAACTCAACGGTAGCATCATTCAAGCGTCATTTGAAGGAACATTTTTTAGAGCAAGTCAACCAAGTATAGTATCGTTCATTTCCTGGTATGTTTCATTCTTGTATTTTTAAATTATTATATTAACATATGGCAGCTATTTTCCTCTTTCATTGTATTGTGTTTTGAATACTTGCCTTCGTAACCACATTTGTTATTGTGTGTCTTTTTGTGTCTTTTCTACCTTATTCTGTAGATTATTGATTTTTAGTAAAGAGAAAAATTTAGATAGGTTGCCCTAGAAGCAAAAGCTTTTCCGGGCCTGAAATCTCTTATTTTGAATACATTTAGTTTTTTTAATGAACGTATATATATTCCCGTATATATGTTGTGAATGTAAGGGATTTTTGTTCAAATAAATAAATAAATAAATAAATAAATAAACATATTTCGTAGTAGTTTTGTATTTGTGTAGTAAATCTTGAGATCGAGGGTAAAATTTGTTGTTGTTAGAAAAAAAAAATTGTCCACTCGTTTGCAGTTTGCCATTATTTATTGTCAACTCAATACAAGCAAGAAAAGCGAACCAACGCAAAATAGTATTTAACCGTTTATCACCAATCACAATCAAATCGACCTTCAAACTAAATATAAATATGATATACCAAAAATCTGTTTTCAATATGAGTATTTAGAGAACTTAGAAAATTTATTTGACGGTAATTAAAAAAAAGTTAATTGTTATCACAGCCTATCTAATTATATCTGTGTTGAACAATTTTAAGAATGAATGAACGTAACTATATGAAATACTGCTATCAATTTCGGTAAACTACTAACAATTAGTGGTTTATCGAAATAAAAAAAAAATCAACACAATGATGCGAAAATCTTTCTATATTATGTTAAACATTATGTCGATATACAATAAAAATCTGTATACTTGAGCTTCGTGGTAGTTGAAATATGGCACATGTTAGTAAAACTAAAATCATTTAGATATTCATTCGATAATTTTAGTAAAATTTTGTGCGAATAAGTAACTTATAAATATAAATAACACGCTAAATGACTCGAAATATTTCTCTCGGTAAAGCATTATTTATCTTTAGGTTTTCTCTTGCCTCGTAATATGTTCTCTTTAAAGTAACTTCCGTAAGCCATTTTTCCACTTTCAAGCAATCGAAGCTAATGGGGAACACAAACTTTAAGAAAATATTCCATTGCGCTGTAGACTTCAAAAGGGAAGTTTGTATTGAAAAACTATATGCATAGAGAAAAATGTAAAACTATGGTAAAAAATTACTTAGATTGCAGCAAGAGTATGGTAAATAAAACATCAACTTAATGAGCTGAGTGAATTTCACAAAGAAGTGGAAATAATGGAGAATATAGTATAAAGGAAATATCTATAATTGATTTTTTACGAAAGAAAAATTGATGGCAATTAATTTTGTTAATATATTTGATGATTTGAGGAAGACCTTTTGAATTGGTGTTCTCATTAACCTTCTAAAATCAACTGCACCCATTGAGTTTTATTATATATTTTAATTACGAAATAAAGAATTTATTCTTTGTTATAATATAAATGATGTATAAAAATATAATGATTTATTTTATATTCCTGCTCATAACATTCGAAAGATGATTAGAGCTTCTAGTACAAAGTATGTGAATTTATCAAATACAGTAATCTTTATTTATATTCGAAGTTTAATACAATAATTTGTGAGATTTGAGATTATTTTTTTAGAATTAAATTATAGTTAATTATTATGAATGCCTTAATGTTACTAAAAACTATTTTCTTATTACTGTAAATTTGAATATTATCCTTATATTGATATACAGTTAATAATAAAGTTTAAAACTTTGGAGCAAGTAAAGATAACGGACCAGAAACGGACGAAGTAAAGTTAACGGACCAGAAATGAAGCTGGTAAAGATAACGGACCCGAATTTAAGCTAGTAAAGTTAACGGACCAGAAAACTTTTTTATAGCTTTAAAAAATATTTGCTTTAGTATTTTTTAAAAATAGAACCTTTTAAATGATAAAATTAATGATTATCCATTAATTTTGCTTATTTTATTAATTGAAGGAATGGATAAAAAACGTGATCCATTTTGAAGTTGTGAAGAACGAGTATTAAAAAGATG
This sequence comes from Caprella mutica, assembly GCA_947561585.1. Classification (NCBI taxonomy): domain Eukaryota; kingdom Metazoa; phylum Arthropoda; class Malacostraca; order Amphipoda; family Caprellidae; genus Caprella; species Caprella mutica. Next base: position 63,509 of record CANNZV010000151.1, read on the forward strand.
GAAAAAACGTATTCTCAATTCCTTTAATGTGGTATTTATGATTACAAAATTATATTCTTATTCCAATTATTGGTCAATTATTTAATAATTTAACCAAGTAAAGTTAACGGACAAGCTAGTAAACATAACAGACCAGAATTAAACCTAGTAAAGATAAAGGACAGTGGTCTGTTATCTTTACTTGCTCCAAAACTTATAATTATTGTCAATGAAGAAACCATTCTATTCAAAATGAAATTTGAAACACGTAAATGAATAATACTCAATTTCCTATGAAAAAATTCCTACAATACTTTGTATCATAATAGACAGTAGACACCCATTATATGATTATACATTTGCACCTGCATTGCCTCCATACCTGTCAAAGTTACTTCCCTTATGAATAACGTGAGAGCACTTGCAGATAAAAGTTGGGACCACCACAAGTAGACACGATTGGTCGTCAGATACTTCCATGAAAAAAGCTACAAACAGTTAAATTAACTGCATACACAACTTAATGGGGTCCATGTGGAAACTAGGTTGACAAATCGTATTGGTACTGTGTTTTTTTTTTGCAAAATGGGCCAACATGATGACAGCATGGGCTGTTATGTTGAAACCATCTTGGCCCACGATGTTGCCAATATGTTTATCAAGTTCAGCCATATAATGTTGATACGCTATATATTATTTAGGTTGGGCCAATATGACAATTCAATGGGAATGATTCGCCACATTGAACCAACCTTCTCCCAAGGTAACATTCCATGAGAATGAAAAAACAAATTATTCCCATGTAATTTCTAGGCTACTTTTCAGTCTACTATCTCTTGCCCATCTAACAATCTAACCAGCACAATGTGTCATGGTTGCATTGGAGCAAGCATGATATTCCTACGGATTTTGTTTTTAAAGGTCCCCTATTAGTAATTTTTTTTAAATTTAAATCAATGAGGTTAATATTTCTAATCATTTGGCTGCAAACCCCATTAAATTAGAAGGTATATTTATAATTTTATAAGGTTTTAAAGTTTTTTATAATTAATACGGTACAAACCCCGTTTTACTTCCGACTTGGTAATTTTCAGTCAGAAGAAAAAAAAATGTACACCGTTTATTTGGAATTTCAACTAGGTAGGTATCATCAATTCACTATTAAATATTCCTGTAAAGGTATAAAATTGATCAACTTATTATAAAAATGTTTTTATAGTTCAGGAAACATAAAATCTTGAAGAAAGACTAAATATGATTTTTTTTGTTTATAAAATACAAATTTGAAATGAAAACAAATCTCATTTTTAAACGTCAGATTAGTGTTTCGTACAATTATTTTTGCTCACAGAGTAATAAAAAACTTCAAAAGCATATACAAAAAAATATATGTTATGTTCATAATTACAGTAGTTAGTTAGTTTGTGTTTCGTGAATTGTTGTAAGTTTGTAACGGTTAGCTAGTCAGTCTTTAACGTACACTGATGCTGTGAGGTTGTGTGCTGTTATCCTCGTGTTCCGGTTCTCCTAATGGACCTAATCCTGTAAAGATGTAAGGAAATATCCTTCACCTAGAACTGTATATATATTATTTTGTTTGTATGTTCTTTTTAAATTAAATTGATGTGTTTATCCCAACTCGTTGCCCGTTATGAGTATTATGAATAAAGTCGTCAAAATTAAATATTAACCTTTAAAACGGGCAATGAGTTGGTCTCCCAATGTTTTCCCGAGTTTTTCCTCAGAGTAGCGAAGCTTGGAAGTAGTCATTTGTCGTTTGATGCTACTAGGGTAAACACAACCTAGCTAGTATCTCCTTGTGTTAACGTTCGCCACAGTCAAAACCATGTCTGGCTGAAACTTTAGCTTCTCCCCCTACCACCTGACGACTGCCGCTTTGTTGTGATGAGCTACAGTGATTGAGTGATGTCCAGGGTTGTTTTGTTAACGGACCATCTAACTCTCACTGCTGTTGGATCCCCCCATTCCCTGAGCGCCAAGATGTTTCACCGTGCTAACGGAACTAGGAATTAAGCAACTGATTACAGTATAGGACCTAACTAGGAGTTTCTGCTGCGTTATCGTTGTTGCCTCTTGCCGATCAGTCTACTTAATTTGTACTTCAGTCGAACCACAATCGTTTTCAAGATTTCCAGTTGCCCCTGCATTGAAGTTACGTGAATCACACGCACCGTCCACGGAACATTATTTAGAAACTATTTTTTTTAAACTATAAATATTTCATTATTGCTACTGTCATTAAAATCCAAATTGAACAGTACAAATCTATAAAAATAATTTCTTATTTTGTTTCAACCTTTATATTAAATAAACTATTAAAATTTATACAAATTCAATCTTCCTTCCTTTTTTGATGCAAAAGAAGGGTCACCTGTCCTATCATTATAGTGATTATACATACATATCGATATCAATATACACGACTTAAATTTTTGCAGTTCGCAGATTAATGATCCTAGACCTTAGTGCTACAGTATTAAACTGTGTCCATCGCTTTATTGCAGATCACAATTTTGTTACTAATATTAATCTTACAGTATTGAAACTTGTGTCACTGGAAGATTGGTTCTAGGTTAGTATCTTGCTGAAATATTTTTCGAATCCGTGAGAAATTTGGAAAGTTATGAACGTTTATGTATTTTGAAGTCATTTCAACTGTCAATCGCTTTATTGCAGATCTGTGAAAAGGCCAAAAAATTTAAGATTAACTTCTAGCAAGAAGGTAAAATTTGTAACAGGTCTTGCAGAAGGAAAGACTCTTCTAGATTAAGCTAAAGGACTTGGGAGGGATAAGAGAACCATAGTTTCTTTTGTGGAAAATCCCGACACCAACCCAAGGAGAGATGAGGGTACGAGGAGAAGCTTTTTCCCCTCGAAATATGCGAAAACTACCCAGGCAGGTCATAAGGCAGCCAAATGACACTAGTGCCTCCATTTTCGACAAGGCTGCTATTGGTTCTTCATCCAAAAAGTGCTTCAAATGAAACGATAAGGAACATGGAGCCCATTTCCACGCCTCCTATGGACAAAACCCATAAAGGAAAAAGGCATAAGAGGTGCACAGAATTACATGAAAACAATCTTTCTACTTGTTATTTTAACAGAGGAGACAAGAACCACCCTTGATCGTCTGGATGGATGGGTTAAAATTTTGATACTACTGGAGCTGTTAATCCACACTGGTTTCGTCGTCAACAAGGTGGCGGTGACTTTATGTTTTAAGCGGGCATCATTGGTGAAACGTTAATTGGCCCTTTCCGATTACCAGAGGGTGTAAACCTAACAATCCAATCCTACATTGCCTCTTTAGAAGAGTACTCGTTTGGCCTAATAATTTGCAATTATCTCGTTGGCATAAGAATGCTTGAAGGGTTACAACTTCTTTCCTCACATCTCTGGGCATCAATTGAGAGACTCTCATGACTTGATTGTCTTGTTCTCTGGTCTTAAGCCCCATTGAACATTTCTGACCATTTCATTTGAGATATTACATCGGGACTGTTTGGACGTGAGACCAATTACAGCCGTGTCAAAAATGCAGGCACTAGTGTCATTCGGCTGCCTTATGACCTGCCTTCGTAATTTTCGCATATGTCGAGGGGATTTTTTTTTCGTACCCTCATCACTTCTTGGGTTTGTGTCGGGATTTTCCACAGAAGAAACAATTGTTCTCTTATCCATTCAAAGTTATAAAGCTAAATATAGAAGAATTCTCCCTTCTGCAGAGCCTGCTACAATTTTTACCTTCTGGATAGAAGTTAATCGTCCATTTTTAGGCCTTTTCACAGAGCTGCAATAAAGCGACTGACAGTTAAAATGCCTTCAAAATACATTAAAGTTCATAACTTTCCAAATTTCTCACTGATTCGAAAAATATTTCAGCAAGATACTAACCTAGAAGCAATTTTCCAGTGATCCAAGTTTCAATACTGTATGAATAATATTATTAAAAATATTAACAAGATAGTGATGTGCAATGAAGCGATGGACACAGTTTATGTAATAAACTCTTTTGTTCTCGGAGCCTGATGATGATGATGATGATTTCAGGAGGAGGGGGAGGTATTAGTAATAGGAGGGGATTTTAATGCTAATGTAGGGTCAAATAGGCAGAGAAGGGGGGGTGAGTGGGAAGTTTGGGATAGGGCCAGGGAGTATTGCGGGGAAAGATCTAGTTAATTGGTGTGAGGAACAGGGGTTAGCGTGGGTAAATAGTTTCATGCCACATAGGAATAGGGGGACTTGGTTTAGTAACGTGTATAGGAGGTGGTATGAGTTAGATGGGTTCATGGTTAAGGGAGTAGATAGGCATAGGTTAGTTAGGAGTGTAGGGACGGTCAGAGAAAATACTTTCTCTGACCATAGGCCTAAGAAACTAGTGATAAGGTATAGGGGTAAAAGATGGAGGGAGGTAGGGGGTAGAAGAGAGAGGGCACCAAACATTAAATGGGAGGTGTTGGGAGATGAGGGGAAGAGTAGGGAGTTTAGTAGAAGGACGGGAGAAAAGTTTAGTGAGGTAGATAGGGAGGACGGGGACTTAGGGGAAATGGAATGGGATAAGATTAGGAAATTATTAATAGAAGTAGCTGATGAGGTATGTGGTAGGAGGGATGGGAAGGTAATAAATCCATTGACAATAGGTAGAGAGGGGGAAATAGAAATAATGAGGAGGGAAATAGGTAGGTGGGTAGAGAGTAGGAATGAGGTAGTAGGTAGGCAGGAGTATAGAGCTAGGTTAAGGAATAGAGGGGGAGATGTAGAAGATAGGTTAAATAGGGAATTAGAAGAGGTTAGGCAAGGGGTACGATTAGCACGTAGTAATTTAAAGAATAGTCTTAGAGCATGGGAAAGGGAATGGTGGGAGGAGAAGATTAGGGAGTGCGAGGATGCTAGTAGGAGGGGAAAAGTAGGGGATTTGTATAGAATTTTAAGGAATTTAGGGACTAGGGGATGGAAGGCACCAGCTAGCACTACAATCACAAATAGGGAATTTAAGGAACATTTTGAGGCAGTATCGAGGGATAGGTATGAGGAAGATAGGGAAACTTTAGAAGAGGTATTAGGTAGAGTTAGGGATTTAAGAGGGAGCAGGCAAGCAGAAGAGGCAAACGAACTAATGAATGAGGAGCCGGGAGAGGAGGTGATCAAGGAGATCAAAGATTCTGCGCCTGGTGAAGATGGGGTTAGGATAAGTTATATCAGGAATGCGTGTAGGGAAGTTAAGGAAAAGGTAGTTAGGATGGTTCAGTTTATGTTTAGTGAAAGTGCAGGTAGGTGGGACGAGGGTTTAAAGGGGGGATTAGTGGTGCCTCTACACAAGAAGGGAGATAGGAATAATAGGGATAATTATAAGGGGGTGTGTCTGTTAGCTATGGGAAGTAGGATTCTAGCTAGGGTTATTTCTAAGAGGCTTAGATGGTGGGTAGAAGAGTTAGGGTTAGTTGATGAAAATCAGGCAGGTTTTAGAAGGAGAAGGTCGACCGCAGACGCAACCCAGGTCATGGTGAGGATATGGGAAGATGTTAGTGATTATAGGCTTAGGACAGGGGGTCAAGGGGATAGGGAACCACAGGCAAGGCTTCTGGACTTGAGGAAGGCATATCCTCGAGTAAATAAGCCTTGCTTGTGGGACATTTTAGATAGGTATGGGTTAGGTGGGAATTGTTTAAGGGTAATTAAGGATTTGCATGAGACGACGGAATATAGGGTTAGGGGAAAGGAGGGGGTTAGTGAGAAATGGGTGCCAGCTAGGGGTTTGAGGGAGGGGTGTGCAACTTCGCCTGTTCTGTTTAACGTTTTTCACCAAGCGGTGATCAGACAGGCGGAGGAAGCTAGAAGGGAGCTAGGGGGTGAAAGGGTGGGAATCAAGTGGCACTGGATACCGGGGGGGTCTTTCGCGGGAGAAGGTTGGTGGGAAAAGGGGTGCTCGGAGGCAAAGAGTCTGACCTTAACATCGTCACTCTTTGCCGATGACACTACCATTATAGGTGAGGGGGTAGAATTAGAAGAGGGAGTAAGGAAGACTAAGACTCGCCCTTTAGCGAGCCACTTTTTTTCTGACCAAGAAAAAAATATTTAATAACTTTTTTTTTGAGTTTAGACATCAGTAAGGATATAAAAATCAGGTGATGAGAAATTTTTTTTATTTTATAAATTTTTTTTGAAGAGGACACATATGGCCAGTTGGTCCAATGATACTACTAAATGAAAGGGGACACGAGTGTCCACCTGGTCAAATGAGCAGAATGTTACTAATAATAAAATGAAATAATGACTTTTATACTCATAAAATAAAATATATTCCTTTAATTAGTTATCACAAACATTATATAAACTATAGAGCAAAATAAAGATTTTAAATAAATGGTAGGTAAAACTACTAAAATATATTCCTTTGGTGAGCTATCACAAACATTATATAAACTATAAAGGAAAAAATGATTTTAAATAAAGGTTATATCTACTAAAATATATTCCTTTGGTGAGATATATCACAAACATTATTTAAATAATAAAGCAAAATATTAATTTCAAATTAATGGACTAACTACCAAAATTTATTCCTTTGGTGAGAAGATATCACAAACTTTTTTAGCACTTCGTTGAATTAGTTTGTATGAAATGCAAGGAAACAATTGTTTTCTTTATCACAGCAAAGGTGGACTTTGCATTTCAAACAGTACATGGATTTCTTGGCACTACATCCAGGACTCTTGCAAGTACCTCTAGTGTGGTGAAACGATGGCCAATGTCCTATGCCATCTGTCCTGGTGTCCTTCTGTGGAAGGGCCTTAGTGGCATTTCCCACTTTTCGTTTCTTTTCATATTGCTGCTGTATTTCTTCTGAAGGACGACCTCTTTTTCTCAAACAATCTTCATTTGTGAACATTAGAGAGTCACTGAGTCTCAGTTTGAATTCACACAGAGATATCCGTTTGAAGTAGTTAATGTTTCTCTTATCTTCTTTTCTTTGTAGTAGTTTCCAACTATTGACCACCGTCATGTCGATGAAATGAAAAATCAATCTCATATAATACTTCTTACTTTTGAAACTCATTCTATAGTAAGCCATTTGTTGATCATGTTGATCCACACCTCCCATGTTCTTATTGTACTCCGAAACAATATTTGGCATGGCAACATCAACATACGTTTTAGTTTTCTTATCATATCTCCTGCATTTTAGAATTGGCTGTGATGTTAGAAAACTTGAAAGTAAGCAAACCGCTCTGTTATCAAACCATTTCACAGATGATAGTCTGACATCTCTGTTGACTTTATTTATTTTCTCCCATCTTTTTCTTGTCATTATAGAAGCAATTTTATCATTGAAGCTCCATTTACTCCAGTGAAGCCTTGTGTTCAAAATTTTAGTTACTGACATTTGCATAGAAATTCCAAGCCACTGTTCTAATTCTGAGGACGTTAAATTCAAGGGTTCATTGGGATTTGCTGTCAAAGCATACAAATTTGATTGTGAACAAATTTCGTTCAATAAATCATCAGTGAAGAAAGACTTGAAATACTCAAAGGGAGTTTCACAGTCATCCAGATAATTTTCATCAACTGAATGAAAAACTGGAATTGGACCAGATTCAGGTTGATCCATTCTCTCCCACAAAGTTCTGTGCACTTGCTTTGTGTTTCGAGAATTTTCTTTGGTAACAGTAATTGGTTCTTCTTCGACATCGGCTTCCTCAGTGTTACAATCATCTTCTTCTACAAGAACTTCCATCATACTATCATAAAAATCCGGGTCCAGCACATCGTCATCGTCCTCACCAAGTTCTTCATCGCAATCACTTGTAGCATCTACAGTGGCAATAAGGCGCTCTATGCAGCTTCTTCTTCTCTTTGAAGAGTAAAACGAAGTTGTTGGAAACTTAGAAGGACCTGGAATTAATATAGATATAATTATTTTTACTTCATTCGTAAACTACCTATACATAACCACCTATATCCTATATAAAAATAGAAGCTTATAATAAATATTGAAAATCAACCTGTACTCAATCGTACACGGCGTTCACGAAAGTCCTATCAAACTCATACAACTTCTATTAAATCATTATAATTAAATCATTATTGAAAACTTCGTTGCTTCGTACTAAAATTAGAAATAATTTTGACCAATATTACTTGTAAGACCAACTGGACACCAGTGTCCTCTTTCATTTGAACATCTCATAAGGCCAACTGGACACTGGTGTCCTTCTTAAAAATTCCTGAATTACGAACATTGTATCATGTTTACACAATATATAATGACTCAAAATACCTTTTAGTTATATAAATAAGACGTGTGAATTATATTAACTTCATAGCTTACCTGGTTCATCTGCCATTATGTAAATAAAGTTGAAGACATGAGAGGAAAAATGAAGCACAACCTCCACGCACGAATGACTGAGCAAGACTGACTGCGTTGTTGCTAGGAGCTAACGGCTTTGTTTGTATAAGAACTGAACATGTCCAGAACACTGTACAAAACAGCATTTGTTTTTATTAGTCACAGATGCGATATAGGAACTGAATTTTAAAGAGGACACCAGTGTCCTCCTGGTCGCTAAAGGGTTAATTAAGGAGGTTATAGGTAAGTTTGAGGAGAGGAATAACGAAGATAAGGAAGAGGTTTTAGTTTTTGGGGATAGAGATAGTGAGGGAATTAGGGTGCTAGGATCTTGGATGGGACCTGAAGAGGATAGTAGGAATAGGATTAGACGGGCAAATGGGTTATGGGCTAAGGTTAAGGGGCAATTAAAGGGATCTAGCCTAAGTAAGAGGTGGCAGGGTAAGATTTTAGAGGGTTGTGTAGAGAGTGGGTTATTGTTTGATTGTAGTGTTAGGGTTTGGTGGGGGAAGGATATAAAGAAGTTACAGAGTTGGATAGATAGGAAGTATAGGTATGTTTGGAGTAATAGGAATGGGTAGCCACTAAGGCAAATGGAAAGTAGGGGGGAGAATATGTGGGATGTTAGGGCCAGGTTAGGGATTAGATCGATTAGGACTAAGATAGAAGTGAGGGTACTAGAAAGGTTAGGGCATGTGATGAGGATGGGGAACGATAGGCAGGTTAAGGCAGCTGTGTTGGGGTGGTATGAGGGACTAGAAGGATTGGGGAAAAAGAAAGGTAGGAAGAGGAAGACGGGGCTGTATTGGAAGAGGTTACTTAGGGAGGCAGGTGTGGATTATACGGATGTTGAGAGGTTAGTGGGAGATAGGGATGGGTGGAAGAAGATTGTGAAGGAGAGGAGGGAGCATTTGGAGCTATGGGAGAGGCAGCAGGGGCATAAGTACGAATGGGGTAGACGGGAAGAAAAGGTAGATAGGGTAGTAGCTCAGGATAGAAGGGAAGAGGTAGAGGGTTTTAGGTGTCACTGGGAAGGGTGTGACAAGGTATGTAAGTCTAGGGGGGGGGGGTTAGTGGTGCATGAGAAAAGGATGCATAGGTTAGCTGAGGATAGGGTTAGGTTTAGTTGTGATAGGTGTGGGGTAAGCTTAGAGACTGAGGGGGCTAGGAAGAACCACATGGAAACATGTGGTGGGGGGGTAGCAGTAGATGGGAATAGGAGGGAATGCCATAAGTGTAGGAGGGTAGTTAGTCGGGCAAATTATGCTAGGCATGTAAGGAGTTGTAGGCAGGTATGGGATCCGGGGGGGCAGGTAGGGGGGGCAGGGGTAGGGTTACGGGTGGAGGGGGGGGGGAAGAAGTAGGGGTAGAATTAGCAGTAAGGGGTTTTAGAACTAAGAGGGTTATGTGCATTTTTTGCAGACGGGAGCAGTCGGCGGCCAACCTCACTCGGCACCAGAGGGGCTGCGGTGGTCGGGAGCCGGGGGAGGGACCGCGCCCCTGACGTGTCAAAGTCAGGGCGCCATATGTACTAATATTTTTTTGTTGCAATATTTTTTTTTTGTTGCAAGAATTTATTAATTGATTTATTTGATATCATTGATACAAGCTAAGAACATCCGATAATATAAATCTTGATAACAGAATTATGGATAACTGGAATCCATATCGCAAAAAAATTCGGGTAATAGAAAAATAACAAATCCGAGTAACAAAAACAATCTGATAATTTGAAAAAAAATCTGCTGATATATAATAAAATCTGAATATTTAAAAATCTGGATAATTTATTCTATAATATAAACATGATCTTAATAACATTTGATTTAAATTTTATTTCACTAATAAACAACATTGTACAAAGGTAATTGGAGATATTTTGAATTAAAAAAAAATATATATATTCACTCCTATTCAACAGTGTTTTTATACAGAATGACATTAAATTCAGGAATTTCAAATTCATTAATCCAGGAATTAGGAAGACAGGATGAATTATCAACTAATTACTAATTTTACTAAATAAATCAGTTTTCTTGATAATAAGAGGTGAATAATATTCATTGAAGTACTTCATACATTTCATTGCTTAAAAATGTTGAATAATATTTTTACAAAAATCTAATTGTCAAAATCTAAATATAAGCACACTTGAAATAAATAAATTATAACATATATGCTGTTTACTAATATACTTGATTTGTTCCATCAAAATCTGTCTTCTGTGATAGGCGGAACACAATGATACTTAAATGTCCCTTTCCTTCCTTTCCCAAATGCAATTCATTATGGTCAACACGTAACTCGTATACAATTCATGGGCCAGTAAGATAAGAGGTAGCACGGTCACATCAAATATGCATTGTACATTGCACCTCAGTCCACATGATTAGGTTAAAGTAAACATTTTTTTTTTGCTGTGAGTGTTTTATCCGAACAGAAAAATTTAATGCAATTTATGATATTCAATTTGGACCGAACTATTTTAGGGAAGATTGTCAGTGGTTCGGACTAATAAAATTGGCAAATTTTGCAAATTATGTAAGTGTTTGTATACTATCTGTCACACTTTATATCAAATATGGTTATTTCAATTAATATTAATGTTGTTGACGATAACAAGGAAATATTTATTTCTTTTTTGAAAACACATGCTTTATTAGTTTGATAATTAGTAATCTATTATTAACACTGATTCCATTTAGTTTATATGGTTTCTAGCCGATTTTATTTTTCATATTTACAAGTACCGTGTGAATAAATTTTACTATAACTGTATATAGTTTATGAGTAATTTGATTGAATAAATATTTCCTACTTAGTGATTATTCTTGAAACTTAAAATCCTTCTTCATCAATTTCTTATTCAAAACTAGATCACTATTAGTATTTATTGTTATCAGATATATAATTATATATATAGCAAATGGTAGACTTTCGATTCCATACTGTATATACGAGATATAATATGAATTTATACTCTACACAAGCGAAGAGAAATATATTCTACATTCCTTCCTGTAAAGATTTAGCGTATAAGGCGAGTAGTGGGGAAATACGAAATCAATGTAATGTACAAATATATTTCTGAGGTAAATCCTTCCTGGAAAAATTCTAACACATAGAATATTGGTTTTCTTTACATTAAGTATAACATAGATGAAACAGAACTTTATAAATATAATTTTGGTGGTAAACGGACAACATTTTATAGGTTAAAGGGATTGTTTACATTCAGAAAGCTAAAAATTGAAGACAAAATTCTTATTCTTCTAAAACACTCCTACAGTTGTCTAGAAATACACTGTGTTTATATTACAGTGATAACTCTTCAGTTGCGCGTATAACGGGGGAATGAAATGAGGAGAGGAATGGGTAAGAACGCATCTGCCTCTCACACCACATAAGAGGTGTAGAAGTTTGAGAGAAACCAACCACCCATGTATTATTGCACTGTAAGCTCTTATAAAATATCTAAGCTGCACTGATGTTTTGTGCGAAGGATGTGTCGCTTGTCCAAGTGACACATCTTTCTAGAGTGAGACGACCTGATAGTAAGGCTGTTTCACTCTCCTGAATACTTATACATATATTGGAATGATTAACGATCTATTTCTCTGTCAGCTTTTGTTCTAGAGAGACGTGGCACGACTCGTTTGAGAGAAGATGTGTTTTATATTATAACAGAGAAATTTTCAGATATTTTAATTAGAAAACAATTATATCTAAAAAAAGATTGAAAAATATGCAAAAATAAGTTTTCCTTTTTTTTCAAATATAACTTTTAATCAAAATTTTAAATTTCAGATGTCTTTCGGTTATATGTATTATATATCAACCCTTATTTTTTAATTAGAATCCTGTTTCATTTTCAAATGAAGCTTGAATAGCTAGAGTGTTGAAGTTCCCCAAATATATTCGTTTTCTTTTGAAAAATTCCTTTTGTAATTAACAATTGCCAAATTTCAGCTCAAACAAAAACATTTTATTGGGTCCTGTTCTACATGTATACCAAATTTCAGAACTCTCAGATCATTATTTAAAAAACTCTAAAGGTGGGCGATCCCCTTAAATAGTTCAACAATTATAAGTATAGGTTATAATGATATCATCTACTCTTAGGTAGCTCACATTTAAAAGAAAATTGGTTTATTATGAGCTCCATATTCAGATGAGGTTTTGCTTCTTATAATTCGTTTATGGATCTTGATTAGAGGCAACACCACTCAATACAAAATTATTAGTCATGATATATTGCCCTATGAGTCTAGGATATGGAATTCTTGATTCCGACAGAAGAAAGAGAAGTTCCTTTGCATTGCATCAAACATTAGACGTTATAGAAAATTTACATAAAATATGTGTTTTCATAAAAAAAAATTTACTTAATAACTTCTTGTTTTCTTTATATCGCCATAGTACATTACAAAATTTACTGAATTATCAGTTGTTCATATAATTATTGAGGCGCACTGCTGTATCACGAAATTCAATAAACTGATAGGTTTGAGCATTATTGATTGTCGTAATTTTTAGTTAACTTTTGATTTTACCACAAGGTACTTTAATTACTTATTATATATTTTGGTATTTATCACTATTTTCACCAGAATTCTTCACATTATTTGTTTCATAATCATAAACCTTATACTACTTATAAAAATAGTATGTAGAATAAATATATAATAATGTATTTTATATATCTGTATTTGAAGTTAATAGTTACATTTTTTTCCTATTGATATAGTCCGACTACAGTAACAATGTGGTGATAAATGTGTTCGAGATGATATAAATCTGCTACAAGAGGAAATTATTAGAGAGAATGATGCAAGAACAATAATTTCATCTGTTGGAAATTCTGTTATTATTTCAATCAGAGAGGATTGTAACATTCTTCTTCTTCAAATCATATACATATATATATATATATTTGAGGTCTCAATTCAAATTTACTGATAAATATAAGTTTTTAAATACATCTTCATGGTCTGTACATTCTATTTGGGGAGTTAATTCGGTTGTACCTTTTAGTAGTAATAAAGTAAAAATAAAAACAACATATTAATATGGCACCTTCAAGAAATGAACTTTCGAAATATATTTTTTGAAAAATCAGTCTGTGAAATCATCACACTATTCCAAATTTTATAAAGCAATATTGAGTGTAGAGTAGCATTCAATTAATTAGCGAATGCTTGATTAAAAATACTTTTGCTTTGATGTTATTTGTACGACACTGCAGGGAAAATATTTCTTGGAATATCCATTGCATTCTCTTTGATTATTATACCATGTTCAAAGTTAATTTCATTTTAGCAGATGGAGATTTAATTAAGTAGTAAAGGACACACATTTGATTAATTAATAAAGGACATTGAGTTTGATGCATAGCGTATATATAATCATTGTTTTTGAGCTTATGAATACTAAAGATATATGATGGAATTATAGAGTATACGTTCATCTGTTGTGATCTAGATATTCAATATTGAACGTAAATTTATTTTCAATCATCTACAATATTACTTGTAACATGGGAAACTATAATAGTATAACAATATCCTACTTATATTATATTCTTGCTATATAAACTGGAATATTATTAAATCATTTGGATTGCCAATATATAGCAACATCAAGATTAAATATATTGAATATTATATCAATATAGTGCAGACTTAATATTGAAAGCTCGTGCAGTGGAGAATTAAACATTTCAATATTGTTATTAAATGTAGAGCCCCGGTCATATAGGAACTTTAGTTTAATGATTTTAAGGAAATATAAAAAAGTAATTTAAGACATACAAATTCACTCTTAGACTTATACATACACTTATAGGATTTATACAATACTTTTAGGACTTACACATACACTTTTAGGATTTATACAATGGTTTTAGGACTTATACATACACTTTTAGGATTTATACAATACTTTTAGGGGTTCAATGAAAATTCCACTGAGGAAAGTTCCACTGCAGAAGATTCCACTGGGAAAATTCCACTGAGGAGAATTCCACTCAGGAAAATTCCACTGCGGAAAATTCCACTGGGAAATTTCCACTGATGAAAATTCCACTAAATATAAATAAATACATAGATTGTACTGCTTATTTTCTAGAAAAAAATACTTTTGAAATTATCATCTTCATATCATATAAGCTTTTGTGATATATATTACACTGTTCCTTTTTCGGTGGTTTAATAAAATGAAAGTGAATCTCATTATATTAATTTGCTTGTACATTTTCTTTGTGTAACACTTAAGGAAAAAGTATTGTTAAGCTAATTCTACTTGAGATGAAGATAATTCTACTTAAAAAAACTATTAGAAAAATTCTATTTAGCCTCTTATTCCACAAATCTGATTATAGTTATAGTATCCATAGCCTTATTAGTTAAAGATACCATCCTAAACTCTGCTAGTGTACCATTGAACAGAAAAAAAATTATTTGAATGAAGTAAACGTTTCCTGAATGTCAACCTAATGGAACAGTATCACCTGTTTAGCGAAAATAATCTATAAAAATATATTTTGGACTGCCGTTTAGACGGAACAGTATTGTTTTAGAAAATAATAAATTCTACATATTATTTTTTCTGAGAAATCCCAGAAAAAAGTTCCTGGTTGATTAGTAAATATTGGATTTGTTTTAATGGAATCTTCCTCAGTGGAATTTTCCTCATTGGAGCCTTCCGCAATGGAATATTCACATTGGAACTTTCCTTAGTGGAACTTTCCTTAGTGGAATCTTCCGAGCACCCTTTTAGGACTTATATATACACTTTTATGATTTATGGGATATTTTTAGGACTTATATATACACTTTTAGGATTTATACAATACTTTTAGGACTTATACAATGTACATACACTTTTAGGATTTATTCAATACTTGTAGGACTTATTCATATCTTGCCATTAACTTAGCTGAGGTTTTTTTCTTCAAAAAATCAGGATTTCAGAGCAATTCAGTATTAATTATTAATAAAACCGGGATTTAAGCCTGGTTCACACTATCATACAGAATAATATTCAACATGAAACAGATGTAAGATAAGTGTTAAAGCTCCCGTCATTCATATATATTTCACAATAGCCTTAACAATAATCTTAAAAGAGAAACAAATTCACAAAAAATAGATGAATTAAAGAATGTATAGCTGATAAACAAAATTAGAAATTTAATCTTTTAGAACTATTTAGAATACTACCATAATTGTTTTTAATAAAAAAAACATTTGTTTAAATGTTTATTACAATAATCCTTAAATTGAACTTTTCATAAGCAATTGTGATTCCAATATATAGAAATAAATTCTATTGTTATTTCTTTTTCAAGTTGCTTATCCATTGTTCTCAAGAAAAAATAAAACATTTCGACTGAAACTATAAGCGTGTGTAGCGTTCATTCGGTCATGCTATGCATCTCACAGTCTAACTATTTAAGCTCCGCCCCTTGTTCAATGGATTTTCCTTCATTCATTCTGCAGCATGACACGTAAAAGAATTGGGTTCACATTATCATGCTTTATGATATGCAGCATGGTCATTCATGTATGCGTGATCGTGCGAAGTAACAGAAAACTACATAGTTGTAGAGGTCATGTAGCAACATGATCTTTTTAATTTATTTTCATTTTATAGGTAGCTTACATTTTCAGACAATAATCTATATTTAATTACAAATTTCCTAAAATATACAACATTAAGTAAAATCCCTAATCCTATTATAATATATAGATTATTTGTTCATCTATTCTTTAGTCTTCCCCATTTCCTGATCCAATTATTGTATTGAACTTGAAAACAATGACAAGAAAGAAGATCAAAGCTGAAAATTGGTAGAATATAATCGTTGTGTTCCAATAGTGTATCATATTTTTTTATAAAACTGTCTACTTTCATTTTTTATACTGTGCAGTGAGTGTCAGCAGAGTTATAATTACTCTTGGTTGAATTCAGATGAAACTCCGCTTTCAGCTGTCACTCATTTTTCAATGAGTGTGGCTAACACTCTTTTTGTCTCTTAGTTATTTTGATTATTCTATGAGGAAATTCCATTGTGTTTTACCATAGACCTATTATTTTACCAAAAATTGCTGCAGTCGGCCCACTCCCAATCAATCTTCCTCCATATGGCCAATGGGTAACCTAGCTTCTCATGGAATCTTTATAGTAATAGTTCGTCCAAATACGGCGATAAATGTCTAAATCCATCTCAATGACCACTAAAAATCATAAGAAGAGCAGCGCTGTACAATCCAAACTGGAGATTCATAGAGTATCAACTGGTTTGATCATAAACCGTTTCAGTTGTAGAGACTCCATAGAAGACAAGATGAAATAAATCATAATGATTATTAGTTGATGTTAATTTTTCAAATTAAATAAAATGCTGACATAGTGAGGGGTGCATGATGGTTTGGACTTTAGGAAGTGCTTATTTAAATTAAATGACTTGTAATCGTTAATTTTTATCTCAGTGTTTGAAGCCATAGCTTTTCTATCGTAGAGTCTTCAGCCATATTTCTTTTTATAGGTACAGTATACAGTTCATACTTATATATTTTACTATTAATTATACTTGAAACTTGTTTTAAAACAGTGTTGACGTCACATACCTCGTAATAAAAAACAGTCACGTTTCAACATATTTCTTGTGAAAATTGATCAAGGTCCAATAGATAACGTTATTTAATTTAAAAGAGATCAATTTATAGAATGGAACAATATTAAAAGTAAGATTAAAACTCATATTCAGTCTTCTTGTGAAAAGACGCCTAACTTTTTTAAGCTTCAAATTTTCATTACAAGTGTGTTATTCCCAGATCACTTTTAGACTCCTATTTCTTTTTCCCGAACACATTAAGTACATTATTCACGTCATTTGCTTCACTCTGAAGAGTAACTCAACATAAATGAAGTCTAACAATAACTCTCCAATCCTCTTTCATATTGAAATTCATGAGCCAATATTCTCTTGAAATGTGGCAATCATAATAAAATTGATGGAAGTTTACACGCAAACCTCTTCCATGGTTAGAATTTATAGGAGGATGCATTGTGCTAAAACATTCGAAACATATTTAAGAAGGGGAAAACAATGTTGGTATTCCGAATTCATGGATTTACGGTATTTATATCTTTGAATGAAATATGAATAAATAACCGAATTATATGCAGTATTAGTGTTAGCAAAATTAGAAGAAACAGGTGATAGTGTTATACATATTTTATTGTTCAACTTTTAAAATGATATTCTTGTTAAAATATTGAATGGTCTATGAAAATTACATGTTGAAATTTCTATGAAAAATTATTTATATTTCACCAGTAGTTATTTGTAAACCATACAATGTGACTGATCTTTTCTGTTCCGTTTGTATTTAAATAGTTGAGAGGTGAATGAAGGGTTCATAAATAAACTGATATTTGATAAGCAACTAAATTTACTTCAGCTATTTCATACTAAATATAAAACTTGATAAATACGTGATGATTCTTTGAAAATTGATATAAAACTATGACTGAAATATTCCAATTTTATTTTAGTATTTCCCAAGATCAAAATAAAAGTTCTCCACTTTTTCACTCTATTTTCATTATTCTACACCTCTAGAGACTACATTTTATAGCTTGGATTAGAAATAATAAGGAACATTATCAGCTTCCTAGGAAGTCCTATAATATTCATTCTGGCAGGGATAAGTGAACATCAGAGGCATAACTTGGGACTGCCTGTCACTTTCAGATGGGGTTAATATCCGGTGTATATTCTGATGCGACTCTAGAGTCTGATTATAGTGCCCTATATTTAGTAAGAATATACCGTACTTGGTGATAAGTAGTGAGATGGATAAATAGTCCTATAGTTAATTTTCAACAGATATGTAGAATTGTTCTTTATATTTAATTGTTAGTCGATTTTTCACTTCAAGAAACATGCACTCTCAATATTATACTATAGCCAATCTAAAATCAATTCATACCATTTAATTATTATCGATATTCTTAGCAATATTTTATCTTAAAGTATTAAATTAAAAGTAAAACCTTCACGCGGTTGTTTAAAAGGTTAAAGTCCTCTTTACCATATAAGTATGACAATTATTAGACACAACACAACACAAAGGATTTATTCCTGGGATTATTTTTATTCTTTGGATATCCGAGGAATAAGTCTTTCTTCCCTGTGATATTTCTTTAATATCCCTGGAATAAATCTTCTTGCCATGGTATTGGTTAATAAATTTGAAATTGTTCTATAAACATCTTACAAGCTGTTCAGCTTTGAAAAATATCTATAAATAGTCTTGAATTATCATTAATGGTGCTCGAGGGAGAATGCCAACTAACTACAATAATCTACTACTATAATTGAATATTATATGGATATTAATTAATGAACGTGTTTTGCGAAAGTTTCTAGAGAACTCAAAAAAAGTCGCGAAAAACTTGATCAGCTTTTCATTAGATGGTGTCTATAATGTCTATAATGTACTGAATGTATAAAGTATATCATAATGTGACATGATTAATTATGCTGATTCCATTAAAAACGCATTAGCTAACATTTCATTTTGTTCCCCATATTCTTTGAATATGGGGAAGGCATTTTATAGGTAGACATTTAAGCTTTTCATTTTCTTAGTTAGGTTATATTTTCATGTATTATATTACGTATAAAATATTTTGGTATTAATTAATGATTTAACAGTATTACTGCATTACAGGAATAATTGGTTGGTAAAAATCACAGAGCATTGTGACATATGGAGTCAATATTTGTAGGTATTAAATTGAATTTCTTGCTCAAATATTTCTCGTATATCACGGTATTTTTTATGTTAGTAGTCATACTCATATATGATTATAATAAACGAATAAAAGCTAAAGTGACTAATGTTTATGAGGAAGTACTATTACAGTCTAATTAATAGTATATATGATTAATTGTATGTTTTTTCTACTAAGAAAGTAACGTGATACCTATCACGAACGGTTTTCGATAATTATTATTATCGTTGCCTGGACCATGTTGGGATTATACGACAAGGGTACTGATATTCGCAGTGTTACACAAAAGATTCTGTAATATATCTTGTCAGAAATTACAAACGACTACATTGAAGAAAAAATACGGGTCAAATTTGAATCAAAATTTGAGTTTTCAGTTTGTTCCAAAACCGGCTCTAAATGTCAGTCAATATGACTCATCCTAACATTTTGCTCAAAAACAAGAGTCACAACTCTTAAGGCATAGTCAGATTGACTCAGATAGAGTCAATGAGGAAAAATAGACTCCTATATTGGAGTTTTGCACCTCTACTCAAGCGATGAGTCAGGTTGACTCGCAATTATTTTTCTCAGCGTACATAACAATAAAAACATAAGTACAACTATTAAAATAAAGTCATACATAATCTATATAGAAAGAGAGGACCACCTTAATTCCCCCTTCAAGTAATCACCATACTATAATTCCTATTACTAATCAGGCAGTAGCACAAAGCCACACTGCAGTCACTACATCACACTCCTGTTAAAACAATTAGGTGAAAATTTACATCTTTTCAGCGAGACTAGTGAAAAATAAATGAAAATTTAGAAAAATAATTCTTTAGCTAAAGTCTCTAAGACAAGAAAGAACAGAAAACTCACCACATTTTAAAAAGATTCTTGGTATTAGTTGTCTGTCCTACTCAAGTGTGCTTGAAGAATTTTAAAATCCGAAATCCAACAGAGGTACAAAAATGAAAACACTTATCTATCGACATAATAATTAAAAAATTAAAACTTCATAATGAATAAAATATTTAAATGCATTGAAACCAAATGCTATTGAATCAAACTAAAATAATACTCTCATTCATTAAATACAACTGAGAAAAAAATTAATAGTTTGATTGACTTTATTTCACTTAACAGACAAGTCAGAACTAATTGTTTCTAAAAAATCACATTAATTTATTTATTGAAGAGAAATAGACTCTTCTCAAAAGACACTGATTACGAAATTAAACTGTTCCACTAGCGGAATCTACAGAAATTCGGTTTTGACTCATCTACAGAATGAGTCAATACTATGAGTCTATGAGTCACCACTATATGGTGACAATGAAATTCTACACAAGGGCAAGCAATGAAATAACATGTGGAATCAAAAATAGAATATCAGACAGTTGCTGAATTGCTATTTTCTTCGTCTATTCTGGTGGCCATAAGGAACAATCGTCATAAGGGAACAATCGTCAATCATAAGGGAACAATTGTCATTATAATCATTATTGTTTTTCATGAATAACATTAATATCACCATAATGATGAATTAATCATAAGCACCAATGATGAAAATTAATCCATATAAGATCGAGTTCTTGAGTGAATTGAACATAATAATGCAAGCGTACAATTTAGAGATTTATAAGCAAATTTACTGATCAGCATTGATATTCGTTGATACCAAAAAAATTTCTGACTGGGTTTACAAGAGATTTTGTGACATTTATATTTTACTTCATAAATATAAAAAAATAGAATTTTATAGCTTCGACTTGGACTGTTACTAATGATACCTCCAACTTTTCATTTTGAATAAATTTCTGCATAACCTTCAGTTATGTAAATTTTATATACAAGAAGTCTATCCAGACTCCATTCCAAAAAGTCGTACGCGCTTTAAAAGTTGCCGAAGTTTCTTAATTTTGTCGACAATATGTCAGTGCTTTCAGCCATCCCAAATCTTCATCGAAAAATGGTAACGAAATGCGGGAGTTGCTACGTAACTGGTAATTAATTTAGAATACATTACTATATATACTGGATTTTATTCATCACTGTTTATATTTTAATTCTGACTCCCAAAGCTTTAGAACAATATTTTTAAAATGTAAACAATTCAAATAAACTACAGAGAAATCAATAGTTATGCATTGATTATTTTTCTCAAATATGCTACTTTTTCCTCAATTGATAATAATATAACTAATAGAAATTGTTTTAGTAAATATAGTTCATCTATTTCTATTAGAAAAATTTAACTTTTCCTTTAAATTACAGATTTTATATCTTTAAACTTATATTTCAGTTTCTTTCTCAATTTATATTTCTACAAAGAAGCGTCCAACATTTTGGCAGCTATAATCCGAACAATCCGCTTAAGGAAATATCTTATTCGACATTCATCAGACTTGTAATACACCAAAAATATCAAATCGAGAAGCGGAAAATTCATTCTGAAAACTGTAGTCCAATCACATCTTCGAATTCAATTTGAATAATTGAACATATTCCGTTATACAATATATTGACTTGTGTTGTAAATAAAAATATTGTAACACGAAACTCATTATATTCCCTGATAATTTTATAAGATTGTGTTTACTATTTAATATTAACCATTATATTTCAGCAGGAATAAATTTATTTGCATTATAAAAGAACGTTATCGCCATTATAGATCACCATAAATTTTCTCGATTGCTAGTGAAACTTCACAAATATAACTATAATAAATTATGAATTTATGTCTTATTCACAAACACATTTACCCTCAATAATAGTTAAACTATAGTTTGCACACTTTAAATATATGAACATGACCCAAGTGACTCTTCATATTTACATACTGCAATGATCCACAATTCAGTATCGTGTAATTTATCAGCGCGGTACAATTTAATTATGCATGAACCGTTTCTATCAATCAACTTCATGCATAGTGAAATTAATGTCACATGTAATTCATAAGCAATTTGCAGCTCCAACGGTTCCTGAATTATAACAGTGAAATGGTTGATTAGAGATTAGATGTGGATCCGTAAAACATTATGTTAACATTATCGAATTTACATAATATTATGTGGAGAGCATTTCTGTTTAATTATGAATTCATTGAACAAATTGAATGTTATTATATAAAACTGTGTGTATATATGAAGCTAATTATATAATTATGAAGCTTATGATAGATACTTAATACAATTAATAATTAATACCATTTTTTATTATGAGTTCTGAAAATATTAAGCTGCTGCAATTGCGTTGCCGTTAAGTTCCACGTCCTCAATTCAATGTACAAAAATTCACCGCTCTCAATTTCTCGCATGGTAAGTTCATCGCAACTCCTAATTAAAAATATAAATATTAAAAAAAAATATTAATCAGCTGCTTAATTATGGTTTATATTTAAAAAAAGCCGCAGGTTTTTATGAAACCTACAACTGTTTATAAGTTGCTATTACAATGCTGGGTGACCGGAGAATTCGCCGTGGGAAATTTCGCCGCTGGAATTTTAGCTGTTGGAAAAATTCGCCGTTAGGAAGATTTGATGTCAAGTATATTTAAATAATTTTTAAATAATACTATAACTGGATATATTTATTTCTATGTATTTTAATAACTATGTGGAAATAATTTATTAATATTATATGACTAAACATGTTTCTTATATTATGTTAGAATCGCAGCAACGAAGATTTTTGTGGATTCTGAATGAATGAATTGAATTTTCGTTTAGAGAGATCACATACACTCACAAGAGAGATATTTTAAATGTAGCATTCTTATCAGTGTACTACCTTGAAATATTTGTGCAATGCACAATAATTTAGATTTCAAGAGGTAAATCGTACAATGAAATACCGAATAAAAAAAAATTAGGTAGGTATGAAACCATCAATAACTCAGAATAGTACAATTATTTGTAAAGCTTTGTCTTAAATTACCAATATTATATACACAGTAAGACTTAACCCATTTAAGAGGAAAATATGCAAACCGACTAGGATTAGCCAAAACACAGCTGACTATCACTATATCCTACTAGTACTTCCATGCACTATGGAGATCTTATTCATCTCTACTGAACAATTTTTTTAACAAAGAAATTTGCTTCGACTGTTTAGTCAAACAATCAAAACACTCCAAATGTTATACAGCGACCTCTCGTGCCACAAAATTATACGATCACTGATTCAAATATACATTGAATATATGAACAGTTAACATAAATTTTAGGAATCTTAGTTTTATCCGATATACAATATTACATAATCGCCTACAAATAATATTTACAATTATAAATTCTTTTAAAAAAAATCTAAAAAAATCTTAAATTTTCAGTCGTATAGTTATTTAACAAATTGGTTTACTTTATAATTATCAATATATTTATGAATACCTATAGGTATTTGAATAGTAGTCGCTCGGTGAGCACAGTGGTATGAGCGTTAGCCTCACGTTAGTGAGGTACGTTCGGGTCCCGCACTGACTCAGTGGGATTTATGCCCTGTGTGAACGAGTGGTTACTGGCCAGGTTTGAGTCAACTGGCTGGGATTAGGTTAAGGCCGGGATTTAGTACATATGGGCCCACTTGTAGGCCTGAGTGCTGTCTCTTAGGAGCGTCCCATCAACTTTAATCTTTTTTATTTCAATAGTTATGTTCTCTACAATTTCTTCTTTACGGCGAATATTCCTTACGGCGAATTTTCCTAACGGCGAAAATTCCGAAGGCGAATTTTCCCACCGCGAAAATTCCTAAAACCACAATGCTGGTCATAAACCAATGATAATGTCGTAGTTGGCGCAGAGCATTCAGTGAAAAAATGACGTGTGTTCATGCTTATATGATATAAATTTCATTGAATAAAAGATAATATACAAAAGAACAGGTGAATAAATCCTAAAAAACAAGCCCATTATAAAAAAATCACTACTTGAGTGAACCTTGAGCAGAAAGAATAAAGGAAAAACATATAAATTCAAAATTTCATTTATGGTTACATACACAATTAAAAATAAATCGACAAACAAACAGCTAATTATTACAATTTTTACAGTTAATTGTGAGACTGAGATAGTTTTCAGCCTCATATGGATTCAGGTTATGATTTTTAAGAGTTTTTTTGAATAAACAGATTTGCTATTTTTAATTAACATCAGTAGGCAGAGAGTTCCACCATCGAGGACCAGCAAACGTAACATTTTACCTGGATAATTCAAGTCGTGGGTAATTTAATAAAAGATCACTTATCTGTCTGGTTTCATAAGAATAGGCTGGCAAGTTAAATGAGTGAAGGTTCTTATATATATAGACATTAGACAGCCAGCAAAAATTCACGAACATCTTCAACTTTTAAAATTCCCGTCCTATAGAACAAAGGGTCTGTGTGAGCTAAATATTTATACCCATTATGATTCTGACCATTGAAGTTTATAGAATGAATGCATCAAGCATTAAAAATATTAACATTGACCATTACATTGAAGGAAAAATTAAAGGCCAAGGGAAGAAAGGCCATCATTTAATCTGCTGCTCGTCAACAAAATTCTTTGCAAACATAGCGATGTCGTTGACTATATGCGAGGCATTGCCTGCACGCAATTTAGTTATACAATTTTAATATTTTTTTGTAATCAGTCGTAAATTAAACTTATGACTTATGAGGAGGGTATTATAGTAAGTATGGAATAAGTCGTAATATTCTAAACATTTAAATGTGTTCGCTATTATTAATAATATATGCATAAAGTAGTCAAATCGTCTCTTAACCTTGCCTCAAAGTATCAACAACACATGTTCCCAGCTAACCAAAAGCTGTTTGTCCCACGTCTTAAGACGTCTGATACCCCTCGCTATAGAGGGATTTAAGACGTGGGACAAGACGTGGGGCGGGGGACATCAGACGTCCTGCAGACGTCTAACCCTCTTCACGTCTGATCCCACGTCTTGTCCCCCTCTGACAGAGGGGGACATCCACCTGTCCCACGTCTTACCCCACTCCGTTTTCAAGACGTGGGACCCACGTGGGACAGAGTGTGGATGTCCCTCGCTATAGAGGGATTCAAGACGTGGGACCCACGTGGGACAGAGTGAGTATTCAAGACGTGGGACAGAGTGGGAATATCCCCCTCTGCAAGACGTGGGACAGAGTGTGGATGTCCCCCTCTGCAAGACGTGGGACAGAGTGCGGATGTGCAAGACGTGGGACAGAGTGTGGATGTCCCCCTCTGCAAGGGGGACATATCTCTCTTTTGGCTCAAACTACTTCGGTTAATTGGGGTATATAAATATGTATAAGAAATAAAAAAAGATCATACTAATTATTATTGCAATTTCTAACCATATTGCATATAGTGTATATGTACATTTGACTGTATATCATTTATTTTAATATTACATATTGTTATATACAAATTAAATGGGAAGAAATGGAGAAAGAATTGTAGTGGTCATCTCGGGAATCGAACTCAGGACTCTAGTGTGATGTACTATTGAAGCCTGCGTCTCTACCTCTCGGCCATCCTGGACATGGTAGAAGTAGTATTAAAATGATCTTTATCCAACTTGATTACTTGCGTGCTTCTTAAAATTATTTTAAATAGATATAATTTAATATTCTACATTTTGGTATCTTTTATTTTTTAATGTAAATGATAAGAATGTGTAAAGTTATTTATTAATATTTGTAATGATAATGTTAATTAATGTTATTAACTACCTAATTACCTTTAACTGTTAATTAATATTACCTATAATTACCTTCTGGTGATATCACTTCCTTATACCTATCTAGTTATTTACTAGAGTTTATTTATAACTACCTAGTAACCTACAAGTGATAACCACCAATCTGTACCTACTAGTGGTTATCACTACTTGCCTATTACGTAGTATTTATCAGTACCTACTTAGTTACCTACATTACTGTTTGTCAATACCTACCTAATTACTTACTGGTGTTTATCAATGCCTACCTAGTTGCCTACATCTGCTTATCAATACCTAATTAGTTACCTTCTTGTGTTTAACATTGCCTACCTAGTGTAACAGGAAACTACAAACAGAGGGTAAATTAAATACTTGATTCTTTGATAATAATATATTAATAAATCTTATCATAGATTATCTGCAAGTACAACACCTAAGTTAATTATTAATAATAGATAAGGTACATATGGTCAAGTTTGTACGTCAGACTATTGGAGACAATACTGTGAGTTTAAACTCAGTCATAAATCACAGAAAAGGGGAAAGTAGAGAGAATAAGAGGAAGGCTGTAACTAAGACCTGTTGGTTAATCACTGATTTTTAACGTAAATCTGTGCGTCCATCCAATCAATAATCACAGAAAAGGGAAAATGTAGGCTCGATCTCAATCGAGTACTACTAGAGGGTAAAGGTAAGGTGAAGAAGGTTCAATCTCGATTAAACTCTCCAAGAGGGTAAAGGTAAGATGAAGGTTCAATCTCGATTAAACTCTTCAAGAGGGTAAAGGTAAGATGAAGGTTCAATCTCGATTAAACTCTTCAAGAGGGTAAAGGGAAGATGAAGGTTCAATCTCGATTAAACTCTCCAAGAGGGTAAAGGGAAGATGAAGATTCAATCTCGATTAAACTCTTCAAGAGGGTAAAGTGAAGATGAAGGTTCAATCTCGATTAAACTCTTCAAGAGGGTAAAGGGAAGATGAAGGTTCAATCTCGATTAAACTCTTCAAGAGGGTAAAGGGAAGATGAAGGTTCAATCTCGATTAAACTCTTCAAGAGGGTAAAGGGAAGATGAAGGTTCAATCTCGATTAAACTCTTCAAGAGGGTAAAGTGAAGATGAAGGTTCAATCTCGATTAAACTCTTCAAGAGGGTAAAGTGAAGATGAAGGTTCAATCTCGATTAAACTCTTCAAGAGGGTAAAGGGAAGATGAAGGTTCAATCTCGATTAAACTCTTCAAGAGGGTAAAGGGAAGATGAAGGTTCAATCTCGATTAAACTCTTCAAGAGGGTAAAGGGAAGATGAAGGTTCAATCTCGATTAAACTCTTCAAGAGGGTAAAGGTAAGATGAAGGTTCAATCTCGATTAAACTCTTCAAGAGGGTAAAGGGAAGATGAAGGTTCAATCTCGATTAAACTCTTCAAGAGGGTAAAGGTAAGATGAAGGTTCAATCTCGATTAAACTCTTCAAGAGGGTAAAGTGAAGATGAAGGTTCAATCTCGATTAAACTCTTCAAGAGGGTAAAGGGAAGATGAAGGTTCAATCTCGATTAAACTCTTCAAGAGGGTAAAGGGAAGATGAAGGTTCAATCTCGATTAAACTCTTCAAGAGGGTAAAGGGGAGATGAAGGTTCAATCTCGATTAAACTCTTCAAGAGGGGAAGGGAAAGAATGCTTCGAGTCCAATAACCAATGAGGGATAAGTATTCAGACTTATTATCCTTCTTTTAACCAATTGCCATGAGGTGTAAGATCTCAATCTTATTTTCCTCCTTTGAGCCAATTTCCTTTGAGGGATAAGTATTTCAACTTATTTTCCTGAATTTAGATTTCAAAATCTGGACGGATATCCTATTCAGACTGTGAAGAATTAATGAGATTACATTTCATTTTAATAAAATCCTAATTACATATATAATAATCAAAGACATATTTTATTACAATGAACATCTATGATGTAACACTAAAATAAATAATAAATACACAAAAAATAACATATATGATATAAATAAACGATATAAGACATTTGAAAACAAATTTCATGGGTAACTACTCTATTTACTTGGTTTATCTTTTTCATATTGCATCAAAGAATTTCGGGGTAAATATTGCCTAACAGGTGATATGAGTACTTACAAAAATATAATGAAATATATAACAATATTCTTAGATATATTATCACATGTAAAGGGTATTCTAAGTCATTATAAATAGTTAAATAGCATTTAACTGATGCACAGAATAAACCTAGCATTTTTACTAAAAACTTCCAATTACAAACAAGATGATTAATTTTTATACATTACATTTAATCTAAAGACTTAATACAAGTTT
This sequence comes from Caprella mutica, assembly GCA_947561585.1. NCBI lineage: Eukaryota > Metazoa > Arthropoda > Malacostraca > Amphipoda > Caprellidae > Caprella > Caprella mutica. Next base: position 91,689 of record CANNZV010000151.1, read on the forward strand.
ATGAAACCTAAAATAAATATCTTCAGTGACATACATTTTAATAGTTTTTATAATAGTTAATGAACTTTTCTGTGATTAAGGGTCGTAATTCCTTGTATCTAAAGGAATGTGCTTTAGTTAAGCTAATGACTAGAAAATAATAGAAAACAACATACAATTTAATCAGACAAGTAATAGAAATATAAATAGGTTAAATTTAGAAGGCATCTAATTATGCAAATGGTTTTAGTAAGGCAATAGTTAATATTATTTACATAATTCCACTGAATGTTCTCACCTCTTGAACTGACGCTGGCTTGTTAGGGATTATTGCCAGATTCACAATATTTTAATAGTTATATTTAAATAGAAACTTATACTAGTTTTTGAGGTTCATAATTTAATCAAAAGATTAATAAATGCATATCTAAGTTTTTGAATATAAAAATAGATAAATTAGTTACGTATGAAAGAAATTATTAATGATTGAAGTTAGTTACAATAATTTGTGCGTTCGTGCGTGTTTTGTTCTAACAGTTGTTAGAACAAGCATCAGATTAAAATTAGGAGTTAAAAATCTACATTAACATGTTTTAAATATATAAAAAATAACAATATTAATATATGTAATATATAACCTGTATATATATTTATTCAATAAACAATAATTCACTATCTTAACTACCTTCTCAACGGCGGGGGAAAGATAGCTGCGCACAAAAGGTGCGCATGAAATCGAATGGTCTTTGAAGCTAATAATATGGTCTATATTATGTATATCAGCTTGTTATGAAACATTTATTATGAGATATAGTTCATATATTAATTTTACAGTAGTTTTACATATTGTGATAGATTGAAAAATGATTATTGACGATATAAAGAAGTAATTTGTTAGGAGTGATTGAAGCATAATAATTAGTTGATTGGTTTGGTGTGTTCAGTCATTTTTAGTCTAGTGTTTTATCAGGGTAACTTCGATATTTTCAAAATATGTTATTTCATGTTGCAAACAAACAAAAAAAAATAGGTGGAGAATTTGACGTCCGTTACACTAGTGGCCTACAACTGTATATAAAAACCAATAGGTATAGGTCCTAGTTAAATACTAGTATTCATCAATACCTACCTAGTTACCAACAACTGTTTGTCAATGCCTACCTAGTTATCTACTAGTGTTTATCAATGCCTATCTAGTTACCTATAACTGTTTGACAATACCTACCTAGATACCTACCAGTACCAATACCTACCTACCTAGTATACCTACTAGGTAGTGTTCATGAATCCGTACCTACTTACCTACTACCTAGTATTATTCATCAATGCCTACCTAGATAGTAGATACCTACATCTGTTTATGAATACCTACCTAGTTATGATACGTAAATAAAGCTTGAGATAGATATACCTTTTTGGTATAACTTTTTCCCGCGTAAAACAGACGAGGGACAGAGAGGGACATCCCGCGTGGGACAGACGTGGGACAGAGAGGGATATCCCGCGTGGGACAGAGAGGGACATCCCACGTGGGACAGACGTGGGACAGAGAGGGACATCCCGCGTGGGACAGAGAGGGACATCTCGCGTGGGACAGACGTGGGACAGAGAGGGACATCCCGCGTACTTTTTCCCGCGTAAAACAGACGAGGGACAGAGAGGGACATCCCGCGTGGGACAGACGTGGGACAGAGAGGGACATCCCGCGTGGGACAGAGAGGGACATCCCACGTGGGACAGACGTGGGACAGAGATAGATATCCCGCGTGGGACAGAGAGGGACATCCCACGTGGGACAGACGTGGGACAGAGAGGGACATCCCGCGTGGGACAGAGAGGGATATCCCACGTGGGACAGACGTGGGACAGAGAGGGACATCCCGCGTGGGACAGAGAGGGACATCCTGCGTGGGACAGAGAGGGACATCCCATGTGGGACAGACGTGGGACAGAGAGGGACATCCCGCGTGGGACAGAGAGGGACATCCCGCGTGGGAAAGACGTGGGATGTGAGTGGGATTTAAGACGTGGGACAGACGAGGGACATCCCGCTTATGTAAGACGTGGGACGTGAGTGGGATTTCAGACGTTGGAAAGACGTGGGAATTCAGACGTCTGCAGACGTCTGAAATCCCCTGTCCCTCTCTGTCCCTCGCTAGCGAGGGATGTCCCCCTCTGTCCCACGCGGGACAGAGAGGATATGGTTAGCTGGGTTACTGTATTGAAACATTCTATGTGGTGAATTTATTGCGCTGTGAATTGAGTTGCGATGAAATCAATATGCGATTAATTGAGTGCGTTGAATCTTTCCGGTGGTGGTGACCGGTTCATTCGCCGAAAACACATTCGCCGCACGACACAATCGCCGAATTTTTTTTATTATTTAAAAAGGTAAACAAATATATCTCATAAGTCCACATGAAATTACATATAGATGAACCTACATATAAGTGTATAAATTACTTTACAATATTCTACATAATTATTGGTTAAACTTTATTGTATTTACGTTAACTTAATTAATTAACCAATATCTAATGTTATTGCTGCATTATTTGTGACCGTTTATTAATTCTATGTTAATCCTATTTTCTGTGTACAATTATCAGTTAAAAATGAAAAAGATTTTTTGTTTTGTTTCACTCCTTCTATATACAATCAGTCTGCTACTGTGAGTCACTCGTGAAGCTTTCAATATACAGGGTGACCCACAAAAAAGTCTACCAACTTAAAGTTCGTATATTTTAACAACTATTGAAGGTACAGTCAAAACAGATATATTTCTAGGTTTTAAAAATATTCATATAACTATTCCTTTTATAAAATATTGACAAATGGAGAAATGTATTTGAATAGAAAAAGGAAGTCAAAATCAATTTTGTTTAAAAACTCCTTTTAAAAAATAGAAAAGTTTATGTTAGAATAAATGAATTAAATATTTATTATTTAATAAATACTACTAAATTTATTTTGAAACTTTTATAATGGGACTAAGTAAACCATTAAAACCTAACAACTAATTATCGTTTAATTTATAGTTAATAAAAAATTGGATCAATTTTAAATAATCATTTAACACAGGATGTTCAATAAACTTGAATTTTTGTAGTAAACCTTAGTCTGCTAAAAATTGTCATTTTTTCGGCGAATGTGTTGTTCGGCGAATGTGTCGTGCGATGAACGTGTTTTCGGCGAATGTGTTTTCGGCGAATTGACCTAGAACCCCGGTGGTGGATTCAGGGCGATGAACTTCCTGGTAATCAAAAAATCTCAGAGCTGTACGTTTCCGCCATTCAAGTGAATAAAATTTAATATTCCTCGCATATCACCATATTTTGATTTTAGTCATCATTCTCATTTCGATCAGATTATGATCAACGAAAAAGATTTTAAGAGACTATCTATTAACTGGATTTAATATAACAGTCTAATAATATCGATTATTCACCTATATATTACCTTCATTATAAAGTTTGTGATGCGATACCAAAAACGGTTATCGATATTTATTATTGTCGTCAATCTCAATCATGATTGTTTATTAGAACAATAGGACACTTTGAAACATCAGGACACTTTGGAACAACAAAACACATACGAACAATAATACACATAGGAACAACAGCAATGATAGGAACAAGAGGATACTTATGCACAAGAGGACACTTACAAATAATGGACAATTAGGATCTATAGGACACTAAGGAACAAGAGAGGAAGAAGGCATAGTAACAAGAGGATTATAAGGAGCAAGGGGATACTTTGAAATAGAGGATAAATTGAATGAATATGAGACGTAGAAATAATATTTAATAATTGAATGCAAATGAGACGTGAAGAAATAAAAAATTTATGGAAAAAGGTCAATTTTTTGAACATGAAAGCATTCCAACAGAAATGTTAACTAAAATATGAGGATATAAAATTGAAATAAATTTATAATTGTTGAGGTTGACGGATGGTGTGAATCGAACTTCTAACCAGAAGTTAAGATGTAAGAGTTTAGGTAGGGTATACTCACAGTGTTAATCGTATACCTGTAACATTTAAAATAGATTAAAATAAATGAATTTACCTATAAAAAAAAGAATTCTGTCGGCTATAGCTAGTTTTCTATATAATTAATTTGCAAATCGTAAGATAAAATTACTACATAAAATATAGGATGGTGAACTTATATAGAAAGAGGTATCCAACATACAACCGTAAGCCATAAAATTCATTGCTTGGTGCAGGCTTTCATCTTTTTTCCTAATGATGAATATATATTTTCTATTCGTAGACTTGAAACCTAAGAATATCTTCAACGTTGAGATTTCACAACTTTATTGATAATGGTAGAAACATAAGCCATATGATGTTTCTATTCACAACATATAATAATAGCAACTGAATCATAACAAATATAAAAAGACATAAATCAAAGTTATATTTACATAATTATTAGCGGTTGAATACATAATTTTTTTATAATATATATGTACTATATAGCATCATAGTTTTATGTTAATTGATCAAGATAATATTGTATACAGAGTGGCCTGAAGGTGAAACCTCGATGTTATATCAAAGATCATGAGAGAATATTTTAGAATCATGAAATTTCAAGTATCTTTCTAATTAACTATATTATGCAAACATGTTTTTCATACAAATAGATGTATTTAAATGCAAAATTATTGTATTAATAATCCTTTCAAAATTTTTGTAAAGAAAATTGAAAATTATAGCACAAATTAATTGAGAGTTACTGATTTCCATTGGGTAATAGAATGGAAAGTGACTGTATTATGAAATCAAAGATTATTACTTGCTTCAGTATATTTAATTTTCATTAATCATCATAAATAGTGTACAGTGTTAGTATTTTAAAGTTAATCACCATTTTGATAATATCTAATTCATTTTTATTTAAAAAAAATATTAGGTAAATGAATTTATTATGTGTAGCTATAATAAAATCGTAAAAGTTTAAGTTTTATCCTATATCATAATAGTGTTCAAAGGCAGCAGAATCGCTAGCTTGATTTCCATTTGGCAAATGGGGTCATTTCAGAAATTATTGGTCAGGGGCCCATAAAATTAGTGTCAGATTTGCCATTATGAACGCTTCCCTTCCAATTCAGAAAATGAAACTCAAGTTCTTCCTACATTCGAAGAATATGAATATCTATAGTTAGCAAGTTAAATTAAAGTTATATTATAGCAAGAGTAAATGCAATTTTAACGAAATAGAAGGAAGTTTATCAAACTATATTTTGATTTAAAATATAGCTACTAATTCAAATTATTAGCGAAATATTTTCTGACAAGTAAGAACTAAATAAAGAACAAAATTTGGATGCACGTTAGTATAGTATTCAAGTTTTCATGTTAACGTTCTATATATAATTAACCCTAGACCTACCAAGTAGTTAATTTGAATGCATTTTATATTTTAAACTTCTGTATCTCATACACTAATATTGACAGAACTTGAAATTTATTGGCTGTCAATATCACGAAACACATGAAGATGGTGATTATATAATATCATTGAAAATGATTCCAAATAGTTTTAGAGATTTGCCACTAAAACTGACAAACTCGAGCAGCAACACGTTGTGAAATACTCTCGCGTGTCCCAAACAACGTGGTATCGGGCAACAGCATTGGCAAATATGTATTTAACTGATTACAAATGTATAAAGCAGTCATTTGACTGCTTGGAGATTCTAGTAGTTTTCCTATGTGTGTCAATTTTAGCGTGGACCGACAGATGGGACCAGGACAATTGGGCCTGCTGACAATTGGGCACAAGATCATTGGGCCTGGGACAATTGGGCCGCACGACAATTGGGCCCCGGACAATTGGGCCCCAAGACAATTAGGCCCCGAGACAATTAAATTATTTTCCAATTTTCTTCAAAGTCTACTATATCAACTTAAAAAAGACCCTTGCTACTGTAATAACTAGGTTTGTGACAATATGTGTTTTGTATAAAAATATATTCTTGAGCATATTTAAAATAAAGAATATTCCTTATTTGAAAAAAAACATTCTCGTTATGAAAAATAAATATTTTTTAATAGAACATATTCTTTTCATGAATAAATACTATTATTCTTTTAGAATACAATAATTTTCTGTTCCGAGATAGGTCATGTAAGTAACAAATATCATAGTTACAGAACCTCTATATAGTGAACTCCTGTGAAGTAAATGAGTTAGGATGTAGCCAATAGAAAATAAAAATGTAACTATTTTAGATGAAGAAACAATAGAAATAAGATTGTAGGTACGCATTATAGACATGCCAGAATTATTGGAACATACAAATTAACGTTAACGTGAATTATTTTAATGCTGTTCAGTGTTCAATATAGAAGAGGTTTATACATTATTCTCATAATCTCATTTTATCCAAACAACGTTCAATGTAATGTTTAATTAACCTTTAAAACTTACCTATTTTTACCAAATAAATGTCTTTGTCAGACGATGCACACTACACATTGGAACCACATTACATGATTCAAAATATTACGACTTACTTAAATACTTCAAAGATTTTCATTACATTGAAACACTAGATTACCCAAATAAAATTTAAGAGAGTGTCTTCGATGATTTAAGAGCGTTTATGGCAGATAGAATAAAATGTGGACGAAACACCGATAAATTGCCGACGAATCATGATTGATTCTGCTTCCTCGAAATAAAGAGGAGATTCCTTCGTTGAATCTTCGAGGAGTTATGGAAAACTCAACTTCCACGAATTACAGCAGGCAGGTCATAGATGTTTCTTCGGCAAGTTATGGAAGACTCATCTTCCCTGAATTACAGCAAGCAGCTCGTATAGATGTATCTTCGGCGAGTTATGGAAGACTCATCTTCCCCGAATTACAGCAGGCAGCTTGTAGATGTATTTTCGGCGAGATATGGAAGACTCATCTTCCTTGAATTACAGCAAGCAGCTCGTAGGACGTTGATTTAGCTTCGGCGAGTTATGGAAGACTCATCTTCCCCGAATTACAGCAGGCATGACTTCGATGATCATCGACGCGTTCTGGTAGACTCATCATCCCCTAATTATTACAGGATTGAATTATAGCAGATACGTCTTCGAAGAAGATCGCTAAGTTACGACAGACTCATCTTCCTCGAAACATAGTGGACATTTCTTAGTTGGTCTTCAGTGAATTGTATGAGTTACATATACATTTAAAGGTGTCCGTGATTCCAAAATTGTAACTACAGTAAATATATATATATTTAATATTAAACATATTTTCCATCATTTAGAATAGAAAAGATACAAAAATAATAAAATATTAAATAATATTCATTCATTAGAACTTTAAAAACAAGCGGATTATCATATTGAATAACTATCAACCAAATCCTACTTCTGCCATGTCCAAGATGGCTCAGTGGATATGTCGCTGACTTCAATCCTCTATGAAACTACAGTTGCAGGTTTGCCATTTAATATGTATATATATATAAAAATATGTAACATTAAATTAATCGTAATAAAGCCAAAAACCTTTCAAATGATAATTTTGGTTTTATTTAACCCTATAAATATATACATATTCATGCATTAGAAAACTACCATGAATCGATCTAAATGCAGGGAAAATTATAGATAGGCGCAATGTATGAATCATGCTTGAATCGCCAATGATATTGAGGTGATTATGTTAATTGTTTTCGTATGAATCTTCCATGAAATATCTTAAAATCGAAATTGATTTATCGTTGATTTAAGGACGGTTACAGTCGGTTATGCATGTTCTTCTTCGATGAATCGACGATTTTCCTGCCTTATTTTATACAAAAAATCTTGGATAAAACGGACACTTCTTCGAATATTTATCGATGATTCGTTGTCAATAAGGCGATACATGTTTGGGTACTCTTCCTAAAATCGGCTATAAATCGGCCTTAAAATCAACTGGGTAGCATCCATATGAGATTTAAGGGGCTTGCTAATACATCCCTTATCAAGTATATGAATCGAATTAAAAAAACATAAACATATTTTTAGAGAATATAAAGCATATTTCAAAGATAATATTGTCACTTCCCTAGTAAAAACAAGGTAATATTTCATTATTGTGTCTTCTGCCCAATTTTTTTTTGGGGGTTAATTGTTTTGGGGCCCAATTGTCCGGGTCCCAATTGTCGTTAGGCCCAATTGTCCTGAGTCCAATTGTTTTGGGCCCAATTGTCGGGGCCCAATTGTTCTGGGCCCAACTGTCGGTGCACCCAATTTTAGCTACCTAATAAAAAAAATTATTTATTAAAAATAGCGACTCAAAAATACATACATATAATTTAAACAATTATTTAATAACAATAAATGAAAATTGATTTCTGCGAGTAATTTGGTCGACTTTATTCTTCCTAACGTCAATGCGATTAATACAAGAGAACTTACGGAAGAAGTTGGGACATGGAAGCAACGGTCACAGGCTGGTCTGCTGGTACCAGTCAACGAGTTCAGTCAAAAAGAATGGGACACAACTCGGACTCATTCATTAATGGAGATTCTGTTGGCTACATCTGATCAGGTGCCGAGTGCAAGAGCATAATCTGTATCTCGTAAGGAAACTGGAGTGTGGTTAAATGTGATTACCACATCGTCATTAAGTAGATAGCGTGCTTCATAGGTCTTGAAGGTAGCCATTGCTCTCAGAGTGGGTGCCAGAGTTCGTGAAATTCATTCTAGGCGCTGTGGTAGTAGGTTGGATGTCAGAGAACTGCAAGAACTATCTTGTGTCTTGTAGGTTCAGTTCTGAGCGTCATTAACGGTATGCGGCAATCAATGAATGATATTGTGAAACAGGATTTGTGGAGAGCATGCAGGACTCCCTTGAGCTATTGGGTTTTCTGCAATTGATAGAGGTGATGGTAATCGTCCATATGGTATTACTGTTTTTCCTTACAGGAATGGCAGGAGTTTGCATACATATTGCCACATTAGTCAAAACTCACCTCAATGATAGGGGCTGCGGAGAACGTTAAAGGTCAAAAAATTCTCTGCCTTTGACGATGCTTACATATTTGAGGAAATTTGTACAGACGCGGCAAGGGCGTACGACACTATGAGCTCTATAATCATGGTGTCCATATAGGCACGGAAATTGTTGAGACCCCTAAAATTATTATTCAATGGAGTCTGCAAGGTTACATAAGCGAATAATTCTTGCCATCCATTGAGGGAATACCTTTAGTATCCTCTAAGCTGCGAAGAAGAGTATTTAGAGGGTCAAATCTTCCCCTTCAGGGAACTCAACCCCTCACTCGTAATTCTTGAAGAAATTTTTTCTTTTTGTAAATATTTTATTATTCCTGTTTCTAATGAAAATAAATAGTCTTTAAAAATATCAATGGCAGTTTTTTTTTTACTGATTGAGAGTTCTAGTAATTTCAAATGCGTGATAGTAATAGTTATAAGAAAAAAAAAACGGTGGAGAACGAATTAAGAGGCTCTACTTTATCTCTGAAACTATCAGCAAACTGGAATATCAATTAAATTTATAAAGCTTATCTTCCTACTTCATGGTTATGAATAGTTACATTTTTTTAAATAGATTTCAATCGTATAATTTCTTCCAGCAACTGAATAAAGAAATCTGAACTCCAATTATTTTCCCTATCAAAGATCTCGGCACTATATTCGCTCTTTAGTTTGGTAGGTCTACCTCGGCCTCTGGATCCACTACTCCGAATTTTAATTGAGTAGAAATACTAAATAAGAAAAGCTATAATAGAAGTAATAATATAATATTGATGATGAGTATTAACGGAAAAATTTGTATATTTGTTTTCACAATATTATTATACAGAAAGTTAATATAATATACTTCATGATTTGAGCTTTAATAGAAAATATTATGCATTTTTGATTTTTATTGAATCAGAAAAACAATCTAACTATTTTATATTAATTTATGCAAATATTAAATTAAAAAAAAAAATCGTAAATTCAAAATGACATATCATTTGTAGATCACTCTGTAAAATCTCTTAATTAAACTATTTAGAACATAAACTGAACAATGAGACTACAGATTGTGAATTAATTTACCTATAAGCACCATTATTATCATCAATAAGCACCGTAATTATTACCAATCAGCACCAAAATTATTACCAATCAGCACCACACACTCAGAACGAATAAAACCCCATCCAATAGCGGTGGGTGTTAGATGACGGTTATACACATAATGAAAAGAATTATTGCATGTGAATGGTCACTCATTTCACATTGGAATAATGATAATAGTACAGGCAATGAGATAATATACCGCCTCTAGGTGTGTTCTATGGCAAAGAATGAAGGAAATGAGATACTTTCCTGTTACTGATATACTACAGCATATCAGACTCTATGTTTGTTTATTGGATGTCTATTTATTGTATCAGGGGCTTCTGAATTACCAAGACTTTTTAAATAGCTCACACAAAATAAAGTATACAAAAAAGTAGATCTGAAGGGAATAACAGATTGTGTACTCTGCATCCACTTTAAAGATTCTCAAGATTTTTGAATGGAATAATTAATGTTCTAGATATATTATAGATGGTATGGTTTCGACGGCACTTATATGAAGGAAACTTAATTTCTATTTTCAGATCATAGGAAAAATGACAAAATTCAGAAACAAATAATATATTTATACTAATTAATTATTGCAAATGATAAATTATGAGCTAATTTGATATTCAAGCTAATTCTACACTCTATTGAAAAAAGACAATTGATATTTTATACATGAGTGAAAATTAATTCCTCTTCTATCTATTTCACTACAATATTATTCTCCGTCTATTAAATTATAGTATGGAATTGATAACTTTTTCATTTATCCATTAATTACCACTTAACCTTAATAATAGTATTGAAATGTACACTATAAATTAAATTACTATTAAACTATTACTATTAACTACTATGAATTTACCTACTATTATTAAATATATATTTATATATTTTCTTTTTTGCGTCTGTTTTATTGTTTTGATTCTATGTTTTTGAATTTGTAGTTGCTAAGAAAATGTTTATGTATGATTAATAAAAATGTATAATTTTTGTACATATTGTATTCATATTATAATAAATTATATCATTGCTTAAAAAGGTCACGCGAATTGTGGAAATTTGAATATGAACTTTTCGTGAATCTTTAGTCTTATTACCTTCGCAGAATGCAGGAAGGTCATATTTTACCCCTCATTTATTTATTTATTTATTTATTTATCATCTTGTTATTCACTTTACTCAAAAATTGTTCAACCAAATTGCCTGAAATTTGATGAAACGATTGATCAATGTCCAGTGACCTGCTGGTAGAATTTTGGGGGCAACCCGATCAAGGACATGGTCATTTATAACTCAAAAAATATTTGACCATATTGCATGAAACTTGGTGGGACGATTGGTTATTATCCAGTTAGCAGTTTATAGAATTTTGTGAGAGAATGGGTCAAAGCGGCGGCGAATGTATGCGCTCTACCGAGTGCACATATCTAGTTGTTATACATATTTATTGTTCCTTCAATAAATGTGTATTATCATTTTATACCATATTTTTTTTACTTCCAAAAGTAAAAAGATAGTGAAAGAACTAAATTGTTTAAAAGGAAAAACAGGATAGTTATTATTAATTTAATTTATTTTATAAGTCAAATGTGTTTTGTGATCCATAATTTAAGTCTGAATTTTATGAAGCTTCTTACATAGCCGATTGACAGTTTTCGACGAATTTTCTTTGACACGTATTAGTTATTAGCCATCGTCGAATTCTGATATCTTATAATATTAACATAATAATAAAATATCATCTTTTGCTATTCTATATCAAATAATAATCATTATCCAATATTATAGCATTCACGATATATTTCAATGATAAGATTTAATTATAAATTGAGCCTTGATATAAAGTTATTAATTAAAACCAGTTCCTTTCAATAAGCAGTATAAGATCATTTAGAAAGAAGCATGTGGCTGTGAAAGAAAACCCCTCACTTCAATCAATTTAATGGAGTTCATCCCTCTGAGTTTGCACAGATACAATCTTCACGCTGCTGACGAGTTTCTTGGCAACTGATAGATAGTGGTCATTTATAGATTTGCACAAACTCTTTGGTCTATTTTCAAAGAAGATCTTGAAGATCTCTTTCGACAAATATTCTTATATTTCACGAAGCTTTATGTAATATTGAATGTAATCGCAAGACATATCTCGGTGTGTTTAGAATATATTTACAAATGTAATTAAACTTTAGTGCAGTGAAGGGAGTGTGTTTATTTATAAAAATGAAGATTCGAGGGACGTCAAATAAATAGTTGATGTCCACAGTATAAAACAAAAAGATTAAATGCAAATCATATATATTGATACTAGGTAACTCAGTGGAGATACTACTATCTTGAATATCATTATTCATCTTTATAAGTATTATATCCAAATATAGGATCGTTTTCCCTATAATGAATTCAAAAAGAAAAATATTGCTTCAGATGCAATACGAACATTTTCTTTATAAAGATGGAAAGTTCCTTTTTAGTTCCTTTTCGTTCTACTAAAAAGTGATGATAATTTTTCTCTTCATGGAGGAATAAAAGTTAATTACAAAAGGAACAGGTTTTTATTTTCCTAATTAGAAAGTAGAGATGAGTAGAATCCTTATATAAATGTATAGAATTAGAATGTGAGGAAGAGAATAATGATAAAAATTGTTACTCTTTATATAGTCGTTTCTTTACAATTGCTATTACAATATTTTGCATTAATTGAAAATGAGAATAAATGCAAAATTTCATCATATTTCATAGCTGATATAATGTGTTAATAAAATTGTTAATTATTGTTCTGTTGAAACAAAAGTAAGTTAATTAAATCTGTACAGTGTATCATTGTGTAATGTAATACATCTATATTGAAAGAATTAATGTATATAGAAATCCCCAATAAAAGATACATCTCTTTCCAACATAAAAAGTACTTCTTTTTAATTAATTTTATATATTGTACTCTCATGATATTTGAACAGAATGTGAAGAAAGAGTAAATGCTGTATGCTAAAATAATGAACCTATTAAAACAAATTGCAATTAAATAGAATCCTATATACGGTTACTAATTAAGAAGTGAAGACCCTACTACAGGTACTTATATACAGATTTAGTCACTGTCAAAGATTTCGCAGAGATCCCATTTTCTGCTGACTGTTATATTAATGTAACTATAGGAATTATCCCAAATATCTCACGTATTCTGCAGACTGGCTTATGTATAGCTATAGTCACTGCTAAACAGATGAATTCATTGCAGATATACTTTTTTTTAGTTAAAAGTTACGTGAATTTAGGGATCGATGTATATTTTCCTTATCAATAAATATTCTTAATTTGAACGGTAATGGAAATGGCATATTTGTTGTAAAATAATTATGCAACCCTCTATCAGAATTGAATATACAATTCCTAAGAAATTAATAGAGAAAACATTTTTAGCGGGTAGAAATACCTCTTTTTGTGTACTGCTTTACATAATAAGAACTGTTTTTGCTGCTTAACATAATAAGAACTGTTTTTGCTTCATTACATAATAACTGTTTTTGTTGCTCTACATAAGATTTACATAAGAAGTAGGTATATTCAAAACAAAGCTCTTCTAGTCAATATTCTGAAAATCAATAGAATATTTCGAAACCTAAACATTTACCTTGAAATCAGTTATTATGTAAATATTTGAAAAAATAGATTTTCACAATATTTCATAATGTCAAACTGGAACGCCATTCAGATTCTGTAATATGTCAATATTTTTTTCAATATCATTATTTATCTAATAGTGTTCTATATTATACTTATGGCAACGCACAATAAATTAGACAAGAATAATTTCTGAATTCTATCGAATTTCAGTAATTGCATGACTTCCATCGTTTAACATTTAGTGAATTCACCTAGTGACTGTGTTTGTTCTATTTCCTTTAGTGTGAGTATATTATAGCAATTACAGAGTGTGATATATTCTCTGCTATCACTGAAGATGTCAGTCAGAATTGGAACTGTTAGTGTTAGGACAGTATCAGCAGAGCAGAGGATTCACCTCTAGGATTTCAGCTAACGCTATTAGGGTCTTTGATAGATAATCCTCTACAAAGCTACTTCTATACACTACACAGTACACAGGTCATACACAGTACACTTACATGGATACAATCATTTCAGGTTGTTGTAGAGTGTAGACTAATGAAAAGAACATTCTAAATGTCAATATTAATTTCATGATTGCAATTGAAAGGTGAATAACAAGTAAACGATACAATATTTGATGCATTCGAAACAAACACCCTTATTTCGAACTACAGCTTCAGACTTGTTATAAAGGCATCGCAAGAGGCACAGATTTATATTATGGAATTGATTCCCATTCCCCTTTTAAATTTTCTATCAGGGACTAGAGAGGGGAAGTGAACGAAAGTCAAGACCCGTAGGCAAAATTGAATAGATAGATAAGATTTGAAATCCTTGCTGAACAGACTTATTTGTCTATGAAGGATGGAGGAATGTTCCTTTGGATCCAGGTTTAGATGAATTTGTGGATATTTGTTCTTTAGCTCATAGTAGCAGCTTCAATTTCAGAATGAGATAGATATTATCGTTCTGATATCAGTTTGACAAAAATAAAACACACATACGAAGGAGATCGTCAGTTGCTGTCATAGAGGCCCAAACATCACTTTTTTTTACTTCTCGTCACAATCCTACACTCGGTTGAACTTAAGGAAATCCAAGCTCGATTATTTTGATGGTTCGCAACTTGTTGAATGCTATATTTCTTCTCATCAAAGAGCAACAAATTTAAAGAGCGTGTTTTCAGGATGTAAAACTTCTTTCAGCTCTCATTCTCTGATGATGGTCATTAATATCCTGACGTTTCAGCATTTTAATTCTTTTTTACGTTAGAGATACGTAAAATAGAGAGTGTCCTGTATTCTTGACCGTGAGAGTTCATCCCAATAATAGCTAATTAATTGTATATACTTGGAGAAATGAAAAACTTAGCTTTTTATTGTTTTGCTAGTGACTAATTATGAGTGTACAATTAAATGATATAAATGATATTAATAACATAAATATATATAGTATATATAATATAAATAATATAAAAAATAAAAAACGATATATTAGTTAATCAGTAATATTCTTTAAATGACAATGTAACATTCCATTTGTAGAATATATTGACTTCATATTAGCTTTCTTGATAATTTAATCTCAAAATTACTTTCTCATAATGAAAAAAAATTTCAGATGATAACAAATATTCTGCACTAAATGTCGATAGGTTCATTTAAAGAGAGGTAGGCGTGAATATTATTGAAAAATGTATATTGTAAATGAATAATTGTATATGCTATTGCACAGCTTCCAAGAGTATAAACTTTATTCATTTGTATTTCGTGAAATATTGAAATGAAAAAAAATTAATTCCACAAGATTAAGTGAAAAATATCCTATTATTTCACGTAAAATGTTTATTATTGTTGCTTTCAATGAATGGCATTCATTATTTCTGATCATAAATATTCAATAATAAAATGGAATGTGTTTATATTAGATTATGTTTAGAAAACAACTTTCAAAACGTTTCATCGGTATAAATTTCGCTTATTCAAGCATATTGCAAAGAGTTATGTGACAATATTAATTATTAATGCATGTAAAATCATGTGTTTAACATGAATTATGCTATTGTTTATAACTTTATACCACCACCTACAAACTTTAAAGACGCTATGAAGTTCTTCGTGGCCCCAAGATATTCTAATGTGCGGCAGCTGTTCCCAGTAAATCGAGCTCCACTTCCCTCCTAGGAAATGTTTACATAAAATATCCCCTCTATAGGTTCGATGTTTATGTGTGTCGTATTTCAAGAATTTATTGCCTTGCGAATTCTTTATCATTTGAAATAAGAGAGCATTATCGTGGATCTGCGCTTGTTGCTTCACAATACTAAAGATCTTGAAAGAGGAAGTGTGAAGAGCATCGTAGATCATCTTACGTTGACTGATGCGTGTCGTCTACAGAACAGTTTCATTTATGCTGTTTATGCAAAATAGTTTCGAATCTATTGATGTATTCACACAGAAATACACAAAAAATGCTCGAGTAAAAGGATATACTCATTATCATAAATATTATACATTATAATTATAGAATATTTTCGAGCGGGCTATTAAAAACTCAACGGTGAAGGGTTTTTTCAAGATTGGAGCTTTTGAATAGAAAGATGTTGGATTCCTAGTTTCTATGGAAGCTCTCCATCCTATATTATATAATATGATTTCATCTTATGACTCACAATTTAATTTTGAAAGACTAATTTGTTTATCTAACGTATATGTTTTCTATAGATATTTATTCATACATTAATCGACTACGCCATCGAGTTAACGAATGAGTTCGAAATCTTTCAGACTTGATGAGAATATATCAACGATTTAGGTGATTTTATTAGTGGTGAAAGGGCTAACGTGCTTCCTCGTGTAGTTGTTTTCATATATCTTTGCTGTTTTAGACCCTGTTAGCTCCATAATCCATATACGAGCCAGAAGTCTAATATAGACTCAAACTCTGAATCATAGTTTCAATCAAAGTGTACAATAATATTCCAATGGAATAGTATAATTCCGTTACGGATTTTTATAGATACATATATTAAAACTTTTATAATTATATATTCTCTCCATGTTCGTTTCATAACTTTTCTTCCTTGAGGTTTCTTTTCCGTTGCGGTTGAAGTTAGTAAAGAGTTTCAAAAAGTTTTAATAGTGCATCAGTTGAAGAGCACTAGCATGGCAATCCTATCACATAAATGTGATATACAGGTAACACACTTTGTACATCTTCTACATTAAAAAACTTAAAAGTATTGTTATTCATATTATTTTTTTAGCCAATTTTTTTCTAATAATTGCTACGTTAATATGTTTAATATTACGTGTCTAATCATAAATATGAGAAGCTATAGTTACTATAGCTTCTCACATACATAGAAGCTATAGTTACTATATTTTCTATCTACTATATTATAGTATAATAGATAACTTCCATAATAGCTTCTTGATTGTAAAGCTATATTAATTAATTATTGATATTCAGCCTTCAGAATTTGTTAAGACTATTTATTTGCTAAATATGTACAATATTAAGTACATACTCACACTTAAGTACACATTCACTTATGTACAAGTAAATCTCTTACAACGGATAGTACATGTACCGGAAAAGTGTCCTCTATGACGACCAATGGACGCTATGGCGGACTCAGCTTTTACTTCAGATGTGGATTTAAACTTTGTAAGTTTTCTGTGACATCATTTCAAAGAAACGATAGTGAAAGAAAAACAACATGATTGTTATTAAATGATAATATAATAATATTTATAAAACTTACTTATATAAATGTACAAAATATGAGAGTATAACTGAAATTATTCTATAAAGTAGAATAGTTACACCTATTTTTGTTTTCTGTACAAATTTTCAAATTAAATAAAGTTTATAAGGAAATGGTAACTAAATCAAAATACTTATTATCTGAAAACAATACAATACAGTGTTGATTGCAATTTTCTTAAATTATAAGACCTCTGATTATAATAAATGTTTGACTAGATACTTGGTAAACGGATGAAAAATATGTTAAACCGTATAATTTAAAGAGGTTGTTGTAGTCATCTGAAGTCTGGTAGAACGAACAATTTTTGGTGCGTTTGTTTCAACGATAGTCCGCTGTAATGAGCTTTTTATGTATTATTTACTTACTTCCATACTAGTGAATTATATAATTCGTCAAAAAAGAAAATGAAGGATCATCAGTATTTTTTGATTACATGACCGATGAATTTTATTTATTTGTAATACTTTCCTTTAATTATGTATTTTGCATATCTCTAATTCTCTATATTTCTGATTTCAATGTATAATATTGCTGTAAAAAAATGGTTACAAGTTGTGCATTTGTTTGCTGTTGGAAAGTTTACAGGATATTTCCTGAATGTTTGTCTGGAGATATGAAGGGGCGGAGATTATTGTTTGTCGGAGGGGTAAAGGTTACACCATAACTGTTACGACCTCAAAGTTATCTATATGATATCTTGTGAAGGGATCTTATTATAACCTGGACAGAATATTGATGTTCTTAAGACATATCCAGAATATTCCCAAGAAATTTCCAATGATGATTATCTTTTGATTTTTTATTAGTTTTATGAAAAAAAATCATAAATTTCACCTGAATATCTATAGCAACAAAGTGGTGAAATTCAATAGATGAAGTTGGAGGAAATAATAAATCTAAAATAAATGGGATTGAAAAAAAAAAATAACAACGAAACAAGACACCAAGTGATTGAGCAATAAAGAATAAACTATTATCAAATAGCTATTATATTTTTAACTAAAGCGAATAAAAGTAACAAGACATTTATAATTGTCACTCCTTGATTATATATCTCATTTTCTATGAGTTATAGAAAGAAATTTTTTTTAGAGTTATCAGTGTACTATACGTATATAAGCATATTATTAATAATATACAGTCTTTCATTGTTTGTGACTGTGATGAGAAAGTTTAAAGTCGTGCATTTATTAAATGTTTTAAAATCCATCCATAGCTTAACTCTCACTCATTATAGGTGAATAATTAATAAATACTTAGACTTCTATAATTATTGTGCTACATTTAACAAACAGCAATTTTATGCTCCATGAAATATTTTTGGTAGTAGGGTACTAAGCTCCAAGTTATTGGTTGGTTCTACAATTTCGGACAAGTCAGAAAAAAATATTATACATATAATTATTATTTAACTTCTATTCTAATTGGTATCATGGATACCAGTTGAAATAAAAGTTAAATGATGATTCCTATATAAAAATTTTCACGTGTTCGAAAATATGGAACCGTGCAATAAAACGGAACTAACCCTAAAATGGGACATGTTGAATTTCTGAACCAATTGCTTCTAATAACCTCACCTGGATTATAAATTTTGATTTTTTTTAGCTACCGTGAAATAATTTCAAAAAATTGTCTCCGTGTTCTATGCCCACGAACGGAATTCATACAAGCGAAATTTTTTATTATTATAGGTACTATAAATAACATCTAATAGGGAGCCTGAATTTAATTTTTCATGCGAAACCTTATCTGTTAATATATGAAGTTAGATAGAAACTTTAAGCTAATGAGTTGCATGAATATAACATATACGCTATTAGTCAAAAATACCTACAACTCTTAGTGATGAAAAAAGATATCCAAATGTTGAGCAAGTAGTGCAGGAATATCAATATAGTTAGGGATTCAAATGGAATCAGAATGAAATGAAAATTCCTCAAAACCTGTTAAAGTTGTTAAAGCAACTATTATGATCACAGTACGCAAACTAACGAAATATCTAATATGGACATTTATTTTGAGGGAAGGTTATCTGCTATTTAATTGATTATAACTCTTAATAGAAAATTATTCTAATATTACATAGATGTTGGATGTTTTCCTGACATTTGTATCAAAATGTATGGGGATATGATATTCAAATAAATAATTATACCAACATATTTTAATTACTATACAATATTTATTTACATGACAATAGAACTAAACATAATTCAGTAGAATCACATAACTATCGATTTTTTTCCAAACGCGAAGAATCTGCATAAGACGGATGATATCAGGCTTTCAAACTATTTTTCAAGTACATACCAGACATTCCAAGAATATTTATTCATAATTCCACGAGGAATATAATTATAATGACATCACAATAATAATAGATATATTAAAAATTAGTTTTAAATGGGAATATAGTTTTTCCAAACGATTACTTTGTTGGTTTGAAATATGCACTTCATTCTTGATGATCAAGGAACATATCTTCATATATTTCCAAAGTGATATATTATTAATCTGAAATATTAGAATAGTTCCAAGATTATATGAGAATATATCTTATAGTAAAGAACATAGCATTTTATTTCAATTCCTTTGATACTCCATAAATATTTTAAAATTGATACTATATTTTTTGATAGATCTAGAAACATCCCTTCATATTTTGCAAGGGAATTCTCGTCAGGGATGTGGAAAATAGTTGCTGAAATCTTCAATTTTTTAAGGAGAATAAGATTTTTCTATCGTTTCCAGTGTGTTCCAATTGGAGATATTCAGATTGAAATACTATAAATGATATTAATTCCCAGATTATTACAAATTGGTTCGGCTGGAATTCAATTTCTATACATTATAATATGAATATCGTTGGGTGATATCTTCATCATCGAACAATTACATTTCATTATCCAATGAATATTCCCTCTAATAATAGTTCGAAAATAATCCAATAATATTGTAACTGGAATATTCTCCCATTATCATCTGTGGTATGGAGATATTGAGTGAATATTGATATGTCAAATGAATATCCCAAGAATGAATATTTCTTGTATGGAAGGGCTCACACGGAAGTCTTGTCAAATGGGTGAATATCCACTGCTTGAATGTCTACCTGAAGAAATATGCATACAAAACCAATGAAGAAACAGCAATTACCTCTGGTAACTTTCAGTATATATATATATATATATATATATGAAATTCCAAAACCGAAATGAAACTCTCGTATTGAGGAAGGCATGCTGTCCAGATAAATCTTGTGTTTAGTAATAAGAAAAAACCTAACGTAGAGAATCACTTAGATGGTCACATTGATCAATTTTTATTACATGATGAATATTTGAACAGGAAGCTTCTTTAATATTATTTGATAAAAATTTACAGAGACTAAGAATATACCATTGTCATTTGTGGAGCGGGGATTGAAATTTATATAGGATGACCCACAAAAAAGTGTACCAAACTTTAAATTCGTATATTTTAACAACTATTGAAGGTACAGTTTCCTTCAAGTATCATTTTGTTTGGTAGACCCCTCTCCATCCTCAGATAAATTTTCATAGAGTTTTAATTATTCTTGTAAATTTACCAATGACTTAAGTGATGGGTGCTGCAAATGGTTAGGAAATGGACAATGAAAATAAGTTCACATGTTAAAAAATATCTTTATTAATAACCATTAATAGAAGCAGATTTATTTCAAGGTTTTAAGAATATTCATATAACTATTCCTTTTATAAAATATTGACAATCTGGAGAAAAGTGTTTAAGTACAAAAAAGGAAGACACAAGTTTAAATTTGCTGAACAAAATTGATTTTGTCTTCAGATCGTAATGTCTTCTTGCGATCTGAACAACCCTATAGCATGTTAAAATTTAAACTTGTTCCTCCATTTTTTTACTGAAACACTTTTCTCCTGATTGTCAATATTTTATTAAAGGAATAGCTAGTTATATGAATATTTTTAAAATCAAGAAATAAATCTCTTTTTATTGATGGATATTTTGTCCAATAAAGGTATTTATATTAGTGTTTTAGGGTTTTTTATCCACAAAAATCATTAATACTTCTTGAAAATTTAACTGTGAACGGAGAAGGGTTTAACAAACAAAAGATTTTTTGAAAGAAACTGTACCTTCAATAGTTGTTGAAATATGCGAATATAAATTGAGTACATTTTTTTGTGGATCACCCTGTATAGGGGAAGAATCAAAGATTCAACAAGAAGCAGTAAACTAAAAAAACACTTGAGACACTCTAAGGTCCAAAGTGAATACCAATGTTCATAATTTTAAAGCTAATGAAGGAGACCTCACTCATTTCTAGGTTCAAAATCTATTTTCTTTGGTAACTGGACTATTATTTATGACAAGTTTTCAAATAATGATCACTTGGAAACTCTAATTATTGATATCCGCCATTAATTATGAGCCAAAATTGTTAAAATGATATATTGTGACCTTTGCAGATCCTTTCCCAAAAATTTTCATCTTGTTATGGAAATAAATAATATACATTTAGTAATTATGACACTAGGACTTTTCCCCGCTGTACTATTTTCCGCTGAACTTTTCTCCCTCGTGATTTTACTCGCCGAATAAAATATCAGTATTTTGGGCTATTAAGATATACCTAATATTGATAAAACCAAAAAATTATCAATAGAAGACACATTTTATAAACAGATTCACTCAGTAATACTGTTATATATATATTTAGCTATGATTCACGTATGCGTCCATATTTAAAGACCATGTCTTCGTGATATGGGATATTATTAAGAGATGCTACAATTAAAACACAGACATTATGACAACACTAAGGGATTACCAAGTGTCGCAAGGTATTCTAAGCTGGTACGATTAATTCAGTTATTCCAGCTGTATATAGTTGTACAAATCGTTAATTTATTATTTTCCTTGCCTATGATTATAAATGTAGCGAAGTCTATTAATGCTTTTCCAGAACACCAATGAATAAAATTGTATTATATTAATATATGACAATTATTATACCACAGAATTAATAAAACTAATATTGATTTTTTTTATACTTTTTATATTTATTATACCTTTTTATATTGTCCTTCTATCTAATATGCATATTTGATATATAGATGCCATTGATGAACTTTTAATGGTTGAAACATTATTATGAAAATAGACACTTAATTTATAGTGTAGATCTTTTGATACAAACTTTTCAAGTGGTCAGGTTTGAGGACGTTTTATAATTAAAGTCGTATATTTTCTATAATAATCTCAAAAGAAAATTAATTATTGGAAGAATAACTATAATACATAACTGGTTCGGTTCCAGTAGTTGGTAGAGACTATTCCGAGTCAACTAGTGACCTATTACCAATTTACCATGCAACAAAATTATTTAATAATAAAAGAAATCTGTTATTAGCGACGGCAAACATTTTTTTTCGACAAAAAGATGTTCTTTTTCAAAAATTAAATACAAAATCGCAATATTAAATTGTTTCCACAGTTTAAATTTGAAAAAAAAATCCGTCGGAGAACGGAAAAGTCCAATTTTTCTATTAATTTTAAACCTTTTTGAAGGAATCTCACTTCCCACAGTATAATGCGGTCAGAAATAACAGACCAAGTGAATTCTACCTATATTTAATATATTTAATTGGATGATGGGAAAAAATATACTCAATAATGATTATCACTTTCAAGCTTGTTTTCCGTTTTGAATAATGTGACAAATAACACAGACGGCTATATTGCCGTTCCAATTTCATAGTGCATAAAAGCGGCAGTACGTGAACAGCCGTCAATGATCGTACATATATATAGTTTATACGAGGTGCATAGTTTGAGTGAATACAGGTATTTTTTTTTAATTTGATAGGTGATTGTATATTAATTTCTTATTTTAACAATAAATTGAGATTTTTTGTGGTGCAAATTTGTACCAATTCACCACCATGACGTCTACAAAAGCCAAATTGTTTAATAATGTTGATTATATAAATTCTTGTTTCAATAATATTATTCATATGAATGCGGTTTCTTAATTCATTATCCTGATGCACAAATAATTACGTATTAAATTAGTAACCAATTGTTATTGATCTTTTCAATTCTTATTCTTTCAAATATATAATTGTATTGTAGAGATCTATATATCCAAATCAATGAAATGATCTGGGCATGATAATTTGATTGCAGAATATTATAGCATTTGTTGGAGTTAGAAATCTAATATCCCTAACAAAGCTAGTTTGAAAATCATTAGGAAATAATGAAAAAAGTGCAATAATTTCAGTAGCAGCGAAGTCTGTTATAGTTTCAATCAGAGAAGAGTGCATTGCTACTGTGTGTTTCCAGAATTATTTACTGTCTGAAATCCCAATTAAGATTAATGTAACTTTTGAATCTGAATTTTGTTTTGTAACATCAGGTGTCTGTATAATCTGATTGTACTGTTAATCTGGACATAACATTAATCGTGTCAAATCTCACAATGAAGTGTAGAATACAGCCAAAAAAAAATATATTATTGAACATTAAAGAAGAATCCGTTCGAACTTTCTTTTTTATCGAAATTCAGATAGTATAATCAAAGATAAAGATAACTAGAGCTATAGTGTATTCTACCACTAATATTTTGGTGCACGTTTATTGAAAATTATATAATGAACATTCAAGGCATGTAAACCTAACATTCACTCTTTCAATCACATATAGCCATAAATTCCATCACAGTTAACGTATCAATAATATGTGACCAACAACTTTCACCATTTTAAATCAAATAGTTTTCTTTTTAGTCCATACTTCCTATCCTCACCAAATAAGTTGCAAGACTGAATAGCTCCATATTGCAAGGTTCAGAGCCAGTCCGTATGTTGTAAGATAAACTTTTGTAGAATATTTACAGAGTCAATTTCACGGTCTGGTGATATTGAAAACATTTCATTCAGGATGGCATTTTCGATGAAAGGCAAAATTGCAATAGTTAGAAAATAATTGCATTTGAAAGAGTTATAATCTCCATAGAGCAATAAAAGGCTTCCGTACAATGTAAATAATGTTAAAGTGAATGAAGAGTGTGATCAACGGTAGATTTAATGATGATAGTTGGATTCTATTAGATTCCTTTTGTTTATTTATGAGGGGCTCAAAAAGATATTCTTAAAAATCTTATTACATGTCACAATAATTGTATATTTTGATCAGGTATATTCAAATTATTTTCAAATACATGTTCTAAATATTATTTACATTTTATACAAACTGCACATAATATCGACTGCTTTATAAATGAGTCTACTAAAGGTGACAGGGCTAATGAAACATCTAGTTAATATCAACAATATTCTCAAAATTGAACATCTCTTCATATATGTACCTGGTACCAGTATTGTACCTGTTGATAGCTAAAAAAAATGACTGGAACGTCCGTGAACCGTGGAAGAGTATTACATAGGGTCGGACGGGGTATCACTGCGCACTATCCCGCAAACACTGTATTTATTCGAAAACTAGAGAAAATATTTTGTGATGAAATGGTCATGCATGAGGATCCCAGCTAACCAAAAGCTGTTTGTCCCACGTCTTAAGACGTCTGATACCCCTCGCTATAGAGGGATTTAAGACGTGGGGCAAGACGTGGGGCGGGGGACATCAGACGTCTTGCAGACATCTAACCCTCTTCATTTGCACAGGGGTCCCCCTCTGCAAGACGTCTGATCCCACGTCTTGTCCCCCTCTGACAGAGGGGGACATCCACCTGTCCCACGTCTTACCCCACTCCGTTTTCAAGACGTGGGACCCACGTGGGACAGAGTGTGGATGTCCCTCGCTATAGAGGGATTCAAGACGTGGGACCCACGTGGGACAGAGTGCGGATGTCCCTCGCTATAGAGGGAAGAGGGAAATAAGACGTGGGACCCACGTGGGACAGAGTGAGTATTCAAGACGTGGGACAGAGTGGGAATATCCCTCTCTGCAAGACGTGGGACAGAGTGCGGATGTCCCCCTCTGCAAGACGTGGGACAGAGTGCGGATGTCCCCCTCTGCAAGACGTGGAGCAGAGTGCGGATGTCCCCCTCTGCAAGACGTGGGACAGAGTGCAGATGTCCCCCTCTGCAAGACGTGGGACAGAGTGTGGATGTCCCCCTCTGCAAGGGGGACATATCTCTCTTTTGGCTCAAACTACTTCGGTTAATTGGGGTATATAAATATGTATAAGAAATAAAAAAGATCATACTAATCATTATTGCAATTTCTTACCATATTGCATATAGTGTATATGTACATTTGGTTGTATATCATTTATTTTAATATTACATATTGTTATATACAAATTAAATGGGAAGAAATGGAGAAAGAATTGTAGAGGTCATCTCGGGAATCGAACTCAGGACTCTAGTGTGATGTACTATTGAAGCCTGTGTCGCTACCACTCAGCCATCCTGGACATGGTAGAAGTAGTATTGAAAAGATCTTTATGCAACTTGATAACTTGCGTGCTTCTTAAAATTATTTTAAATAAATATAATTTAATATTCTACATTTTGGTATCTTTTATTTTTTAATGCAAATGATAAGAATGTGTATAAAGTTATTTATTAATATTTTTATTGATAATGTTAATTAATGTTATTAACTACCTAATTACCTATAACTGTTAATTAATATTACCTATAGTTACCTTCTGGTGGTATCACTACCTTATACCTATCTAGTTACTTACTAGAGTTTATTTATAACTACCTAGTATAACCTACAAGTGATAACCACCAATCTGTACCTACTGGTGGTTATCACTACTTACCTATTACGTAGTATTTATCAGTACCTACTTAGTTACCTACATTACTGTTTGTCAATTCCTACCTAGTTACCTACTGGTGTTTATCAATGCCTACCTAGTTGCCTACATCTGCTTATCAATACCTAATTAGTTACCTTCTTGTGTTTAACATTGCCTACCTAGTGGCCTACAACTGTATATAAATACCAATCTAGGTCCTAGTTACCTACTAGTATTCATCAATACCTACCTAGTTACCTACAACTGTTTGTCAATGCCTACCTAGTTATCTACTAGTGTTTATTAATGCTTATCTAGTTACCTATAACTGTTTGACAATACCTACCTAGATACCTACCAGTACCAATACCTACCTACCTAGTATACCTTAGGTAGATAGTGTTCATCAATCCGTACCTACTTACCTAGCTACTACCTAGTATTATTCATCATTGCCTACCTAGATAGTAGATACCTACATCTGTTTATGAATACCTCCTAGTTATGATACGTAAATAAAGCTTGAGATAGATATACCTTTTTGGTATAACTTTTTCCCGCGTAAAACAGACGAGGGACAGAGAGGGACATCCCGCGTGGGACAGACGTGGGACAGAGAGGGATATCCCGCGTGGGACAGAGAGGGATTTCCCACGTGGGACAGACGTGGGACAGAGAGGGAAATCCCGCGTAGGACAGAGAAGGACATCCCGCGTTTGACAGACGTGGGACAAAGGGACTTCCCGCGTACTTTTTCCCGCGTAAAACAGACGAGGGACAGAGATGGACATCCCGCGTGGGACAGACGTGGGACAGAGAGGGACATCCCGCGTGGGACAGAGAGGGACATCCCACGTGGGACAGACGTGGGACAGAGAAGGATATCCCGCGTGGGACAGAGAGGGACATCCCACGTGGGACAGACGTGGGACAGAGAGGGACATCCCGCGTGGGACAGACGTGGGACAGAGAGGGACATCCCGCGTGGGACAGAGAGGGACATCCCACGTGGGACAGACGTGGGACGGAGAAGGATATCCCGCGTGGGACAGAGAGGGACATCCCACGTGGGACAGACGTGGGACAGAGAGGGACATCTTGCGCGGGACAAAGAGGGACATCCCGCGTGGGACAGACGTGGGACAGAGAGGGACAACCTGCGTGGGACAGAGAATAAAATCCCACGTGGGACAGACGTGGGACAGAGAGGGACATCCTGCGTGAGACAGAGAGGGACATCCCGCGTGGGAAAGACGTGGGATGTGAGTGGGATTTAAGACGTGGGACAGACGATGGACATCCCGCTTGTGTAAGACGTGGGACGTGAGAGGGATTTCAGACGTTGGAAAGACGTGGGATTTCAGACGTCTGAAATCCCCCGTCCCTCTCTGTCCCTCGCTAGCGAGGGATGTCCCCCTCTGTCCCACGCGGGATAGAGAGGATATGGTTAGCTGGCATGGTTCTCAAACTGTTTCGAAATAATAGCTAAATAAAAAAAACTTAGTGGCAATTTTTTGTTGTGCGTAACTTTTAGTGAGTGCATCAGGGTATCACTGCGCACATGAAGGGGTATTACTGCGCATTGCATAAATACAGCATTTATCTGCCACACCTACATACCTCTTGTCTCCATTTTAATACTCATCTAAATATCCCTCTCCTCACATCAAAATCCCCCTCTCTTCCCATCTAAATTCCCATCTCTTACCATTTTAATCACACTCTCTCCTCATCGAAATCTCCCTCTCTTCCCATTCAAATCCCCCTTTTTCCCATCTGTTCCCCTCTCTCCCAGATCTAAATACTCCTCCCCCTCATCTAAACGTCTGTGTTTCCCTCTCTACATGCCCTCTCCCCAATCTAATTGTCCCTGGCTTTTTAAACACATTTAATGAATCTGCAACAAATTAACCATTCAAATTTTACGTAACTAGTTAATTACTTATAACAAGTAATATAATACGATCGTACGTTTATTGTTAATAAAAATTTAATTCAAAAAATTATCAACCCCTCCCCCCTTAAACACCCACTCTCCCTATTTTAATACCCCCACATCAAGATGCATAGCTACTACGATCGTAAGTTTATTGTTAATTAATCAAATTTATAATTAAATGATACCTCATTCAATATTTATGACTTTA
The DNA here is from genome assembly GCA_947561585.1 of Caprella mutica. Taxonomy (NCBI): domain Eukaryota; kingdom Metazoa; phylum Arthropoda; class Malacostraca; order Amphipoda; family Caprellidae; genus Caprella; species Caprella mutica. The sequence continues at coordinate 120,075 of CANNZV010000151.1, forward strand.
TTAAGAGCTAAACACTCATAATTCTTATATTTATTTACATACAAATATGGTAATTTATGATGCGCAATGATACCCCTCTATCTCTAAATTGTTTGGAGTATCACTGCGCATGATTGTGGCAGTAAAACTGTTTAAACTGAGAAGTTGAAAATTTGACATGATGCAACTGTTATTGTTTGTGCTAACATTTTAAAACAATATGAATCTATAAATCTTGGTAAAAGAGTTATTGGAGAGTTAGCGGGATTTAAAAATCACAAGCGCAACCTTTTTTCAGATCGTTCTGAGATCACTACATATATCGCAACTCAGCTAATAGGATAATTGTGCTTCAAGATGTTTATGGGAGAAAAGAAGATGCTTGAAATTACGGTGCAATCAGATTTAGGCTAAAACAAGTGTTTTTTAAAATTATAAGGGGTGCAGAGTGATACCCCATTAAAAGGATATGCGTAGTGATACCCCGTCCGACCCTATGTCATGATCAATCAAGACACCTTTCAAAATATGGACATTGTGGTGCCATATAATTGACTATTTTATTTGATGCACTGTAGAGGTATAAATCAATCGTAGTGCCAGTTTTATGAAATCTTCTTAGAGGAAAAATATATATTCAGGAAAAATGGAAATTCAGCTTAATTCTGAATGAGAAGCTGCAATGAGGTATGGTGATTTTGAGCGAATCTATTTATTTTTTGTATGTTGGATTTATTATAAATCAATTGGATTGTTAGGTTTGAGAGCACATTTACTTTTTCCTGACGATATTGTCAAATTCCTAGTTGCTGATACTTTTATATTATATACAATTCACAAGGGAAGGATTGAAATCCAACTTTTGGTGAAAATGTTCAATGCCTGTCAATTGTTAACATTTATATCAATCCATATTTGATTATCTATATATATAGAGCAGTGTTTCTTGTACATACCTATTGATTTCGGCTCTTAAAGGACCAATCAATAATTAACGTATGATTATCCACAGATACACCCACGTGTATTTTCTTCATTTTCAATTCATGACAAATAAAGATGTTTAATTTGTTTATTAATATCAGAGTTTCCATGAGTGATGAGTTCTGAAAATCCAAACAGACTATTCAACAAATATAAGTACGTACAAATTGAGATAATTTTAAACTACTTCTTACCACCGTAGATTTATTTTATCAATTAGCTAATTTATATAACAAATAATTGCTATCGTTTTATCATAGTTAAGATTCTATTGGCTTCTTTTATTTTTAGATAAATAATAATTAATATTTGATGTTTACCATATAGTTATATAACTTAGATACAATTTTATAATAAATAAAATTTAAAGCTTCGAAAATTTCATTAAATATAAAATCCTTTCATATATATAGTGTAATGCTAAATTAAAAATGATTAAGATAATCCAATTGTAATAAAACAGATACGCAAATGAAATGGGAACAACTTTTGCATTATTATTTTCAAAATATAATACAAAAAATGGTAGTCAAAAACTGTGGACAAATTTGACAGCGAAAGAAACTTATAGCAAAACTTTTCAAGTTTCTGCAGCAGAATATATAGATCTTAAATCTATATGAACTTGTTTTACAAGGAGAATTCGTCGCTATTTAAAAGATGATTTCTGCCACTTAAAATCAGGGTATTAGGTTTTGCTTATAATTTATATTTCTCAATTTTCAAAACTAATGAATATAAAGAAGCTTTCGAATTTGTTAAAGAGAACAGGTATGCACTAGTAGATGGAGTAACTGCATGTTTTAGTGTTTTTTTAATGTTCTTGAAATAACGCGAATGTGTATTATATACAATTTACTACATAAAACTACATATTAACTTATGTGTATATGATTTTAAATATATAATTTTATTTGATTTTTTATAAAATTCATTCCAAAGACATATACCTACTGCGTGTTGTTAAAACAATCATTTGTTTTATTTGAATGGTTTCACATTTAATTATATAATTATAGGTCTTACTACGCCTTTCAATAGGTCCTTTTTTTACCTTTTTTATTTCATTTTTAAATTAGTGAAACAAAAATAATGAAATTGAAATAATTAGCAGCCAAACTCAATTGACGCAGTCTGTTCAATGATTATTTAAATGTTGAGCATATATTGCCTTTGTTATCTTTAAAAATAACTATTGTAAAATTCCATGTATGTTAAATTAACAAATAAACTTAGTATACATATATTTCTGTCAAGGTTTAATAAATTATATGTAGGAATATTGGTTCATTTGTTAACTTTATATACATATAATTTTACAATAGCTTATCAAACAATGAAAACAATGCATTCAATATTCATTTTACTGTAATTGATAAGTATAAGCAATATGAACTGTTTTTCCACAAATCAGTGAGAAGTAATATTTTAGTGTTTGTAAATTCTTTAACATTTTTGTCCGAATTTTCTATACGATACTGAAGTTCTTCGGGGGATATTAACTTCAAAAACTCATTTCACACGAGACTGCACCTGTCAAAGATAAAAATATTTTCCGTTCTGTTCGATCAGCAGAAGCGTTATAGATTTGAATCATTTTCGCAAAATGATATTTTACTTATCTTAGTACCTTTACGATTTGCGTTACCAAAACTAAAATCTCATTCCCTCTATATAGGTACCAGAAGAGAAAGTTATTGTTAGTCCTCTGAAGATTTTAAAGGGACCCCATAATCAGTTACTTTATCTAAGTGTTGAAGTTTGAAAATAAAACAAGTAAGTTCAAGGTTTTTTCTTATAGAAGTTCTTTGAAAAAATCTTTTCTATCATTTTGTGTAGCTATAAGACAAGGATACCAACTTCTTTATTTGTTTTGTAAGGATACTTAGTGTTTGTCAAGTATTTAAAAAATGATACCAGAAAAGAGAGTATTTTCACTTGTATCTAATAATTGATATATAATTTCAATTCAATGCAAAAAATGGCCTGCCACTATTATATTGCTTACTGGTATTTTAATACCATTAAATATTAATAATGATTGAAACCCGTTTCAATCAAGAACGTCATTTTCCAGTTTTACGGAATAAAACTGGCCCTTCTACTGTCCATCATTTCTTCTATTTTCATTTAAGTTTACTGTGAACTGCTAAAGTGTAGGGGAAAAAGTGACATTAGTTACAGTGAGGGGAGATAATTCTGTTTCTTCAGAGAAGATTTCTTTTGGACACACTGAGTAACGGTGTTAGTTTCATTTTACCAGAGGGAAAAGCGAACGCAATTCTCCAGGCGGCTATCTTCTCCTGGACCATTTCGGCAGCAATCGCACCAAGTAGGACATAAAACTTATGAGCCACTCACTCATTCCACGAAATGGTATTGGATAAATTATGTTTTCTAAATAAGGTACTGTAGTAAAGTGAAATTGATTAGTTCATAAATTGGAAGTTATTTCAATTAAATATTTTTTGATAAAGACATTTTTCAGAAACAAAAAGCTAAAAATATTGTTGTCCATTAATGGATAATAAATATTAAGAATTTCACTAGAATGAGATTTATTTTACCGTAATAATAGTAATAACAAAATAGAAAATTCGATACCGATTATTTTAATAATATGAAATATAGTTTTAGATTACACTCATTGAATCTAGATTCACGTTTTTGAAAACATATTTTACATTATTTATTAAATGTTGCACTCACTAGTCGTTTTATTTTTAAATTTTCTCTTTTTCATAACTATTATTTCAATATTTCGCTTCAAAAAAATTGCTAAATATTTTTTTTGAATACAAATAACGTAAAAAAATATATAATGAACAAATAAATTATCGGTTAATTTCCTAATATTATCATTGGAAGAGTGAATCAAACAGGTATCTCGATTTTTTAGACTTAATCTGGTATGCAATTTGAATATACTAAAAAGCAAGTCTATAGTATTATCTCCTTTTTATTAGCACTATCCCCAAGACTGTTAGTTGCAATCTTTTTGAACATGCTGGCATTATTCTTACTTGATGGTTATTCGTTAGATATGGTAGTATTATGGCCCTTTTCTTATTAAGCTTAGTTTTGAGGTAGTTCTGTCTTTACTATTCTACTTTGACTGTAACTATATATAGGAAGTTGTGGTTTAATTACTAGTCAAATTAGTGATGCCTCTCGATATCTTACCCATACGTATCGAGAGGAGTGGTTCCAGAAGCCACCAATATCTATCAGAGGATCAAATATTTTGATGTTTATTCGCCAACTGCACATCCTTTGTACCAATCCCATATATACAAAGCAAATAAGTTAGCAAGTGAGAACTTACCCAACTCTATATCTACAGTTCAGTTTTCTCGGTATGCAACAGGTTTTGTCATGATCCGATAGCAGATCACTGTTATTGTTTCAGAAAATATGAAACAAACTTATTTCAAAGGTTGTTATCTCACACCTGATAACGTTAATTATATCAATAGTAAATTTTTCATCAAAATAATAGTAAGATGGTAAAATCGGAAATAAAGTATAAGTCAAAAACTGACTGGCATGACGGGTCTTTTCTTTGTGTGTTTCATTTTGTCCCGTAGTGATATCTTGCGGGACAAATTGATTTGATAAAATGGATCAAAATTATATTAACGTGCAAATTAATCAGATAATATGTAGTTTAGTCACTCTTAAACAACCTCTTTTATGAGTGAAGAACAAATATTATTTCCGATTACACAAATATGGCAACTACTCATTCTATTAAGGGGACCGGACCGTTTAGGTTCGTCACTGTAAAATAACTTTTTTTCTTTTACTGTGTTATATGAATCTCCCTATTTTTCTCTAAAAGAATTGGAAAACAGAATGTCGAAAAACACACAAGAGCTAATACCATCTATCAAGAAGGGTTGGTACCAAGCGCGCGGAAGCATTGCTCTTTTTTTGCAAAATGTAGCATTTTAAAATCTTTGTCATTTTCAGACCGATTTCTCAATCCAAATTGCTAATTGAATTGGAGAATGAAAGTAAAAAAGTGAAATCTTCTTGGTTTTATTTTTAATCACAAAAAGCATTGTTAATAATGTTTTTCGAATTGTTTTTATATTTTCCCAAAAATCTAGAAACTTATAATGAAATTCAGATATTAGGGACCTCAGAATCATTTTGGCTTGTACTACCAATGTTTTCAGTCATAAACCAAAACAATTGATCTTAAACTCATGTGACGTTATCAGTTTATTCCTTATAACGTTTCACTATTTGGGTTACGTGTGATAGGATCCTACTCTGTTTCTATTTTCAGATTCCTTTTTCTCAATATATCTCTTTCTACTAAATACTCATGGTACCATGCCCTAGAACCACCTTGCCAATATGGTTCCGACCTCAGGCCTCTGGTCCAAGCTTAACTGTATTTAGGGTAATGAAGTAATGTAATTAACACTTTAAAGAGAATATATTCATTAGTCAAGCAATGGTTATTACAAAGAGTATCTCCACTAGAACGCTCACAAGTTAATGTCTCAATAACTAAGGCTGGAGATAAGGTGTGTAGCTCGCGAGAGCAGATCGGTAACTGTTGTCTACCTACGAACTAACTCTTTCATTCTACAAAGCTTACATTTATAGTAACATACTAATGACGTACTAACTATATCAAATCATTACATCACATATCTCCCCCTTCCATTTAAATTGAAAATGATTTTTAAAATATTTATTTCAAAACTTCATTTTCAATTAAACAATTCTAAAATTTAAAAACATAAATCCCATTTTAATCAATCCTAAAATTCAAAACATTAAAACTCAAATTGAAAAATTCAAATTGAACAATCATAAACATCAAACCTATAACTGCAAGAATTTTAAACATTCATTTAATAATAATTAGTTTCTTCCCCTCTTTTTTTCTGAATGTCGATATTGAATAGAGTCTTCAGAAATCCAAAAAAGAAAATATACTATGTATATAAAATATTTCAAACTTACATATAACATCAAAAATAGTATGAATACACATCAAAACTGAACTTAACATATTGTGACATTTTTGCTTTAAACCATCAAAAAAAATTATTTCAATTTAACTTGTGAAATTTAATTTGATTCAAACAAACATTCAATTCATATTTTTTTTCTTTTACGTTAGCTTTAATAAAATTATTTTACTTTCCAAACAAATATTAAGTGTCACACTAAAAATAAACAATGTTCCTTAATTATTCATAGATTAAAAATTTTGTCGTTTTCTGACATGATTATAAATTTGTTAAAAAATTATTTTTAATAAACATATTACATCATAAACATTATATGAAATTCCTTAATTTCATTCAAATTCTGTGTCGTTTTATTTTAAAAGCAATTATAATTTCATAGATACTTCATTGTTTTTTCAATATAATTATCATAATGGGTTCACTGATCTCTCTAAAATATTCTTAAAATTAACATTGATTCAACAATCGTACAATTAAAATTAACATCCATCCGTTAAAAAATAGAATTTATATTTTTTAATTATTTTATTGAATAAAATTCACTATTAAATTCATTCTTCAGAAAAATTTAAAGTTTTATAATTTATTCTGACTCTAAAATTTTCTAATCATGCATCAAAATCTAATTAGTATTTCAAAATTTAAAAATATTTATTTTTAAATATTCACTTTTAAATATTCACAAATATTCACTTCTAAATATTCACAGTATGAATATTAATTCATCTGTATTCAATTCATATGCTCACCTAATAGACCTCGTACTTCTATTAAGTAAACAAGCTGAGTCATCAATTAAAATAATAATTAAATGTTGTGTTGGTAGTTTTTGTTACGATTCAAAGATTAATCTGCTGATCATTAAAAAGCTATTAAAGTTCTTGATAACTTATATGTGGTACGTGGTTTCATGTGGTTGTGTGGATTTGTGGTTCTTTTTGTTTCTGGACTCCTTCGATGATATAGGTGTCCTTCCTAGCGTTACATTCATGACTTGATCAGCAACTGTTGGATCTTCGTTCTCCATCTTATTGATATGGGACCACTGTAATGGTTCCTCTGCTGTCCGTTCTTCTTTCTTCGTTTTTTGAATTCTGCAAACAGAAAAAATATTAGCATTTGTGACCCCTGGCAAAAACATTTTGTATTATAATTTATTAATCACCCATAGTGATTACTTATTTTCAAATTTACTCTTCAGTTTTAATTTTATTTTCTTTGCGAATTCATAATATTAATATCATAGATATTTTAAATATAGACGTAAGTTAATTTATAATCTCATCATTTTTCCTGATTAATGTCTCATTAATCATATAAATAATCTTATAAACTAAAATTTTGGTATGAAGGCAAGTGGTGAGAAGGCATATTATTGCTGATCGTTGCAATACTCTTTTATCCTATAAACTGAATAAAACATCTATCACTCTTTTGCATTGTGATATTATTTTATTCCACACACATTTCCTTTCGTGTATCCGTGTCTGCTTTTATTTTTTATGCTGACCCATTCTTACTTCTCACATTCATGTTCTTTCACCGTGATACTTACTTGGATCACCGGATGTCTATTTATTAACTGACTCAGACATTTTGAACTATCAACAATGTCTGCTGTCTGAAAACTCCTAGATTACAACTGCTTTTTCGCAAGATAAATTAATACATAATGGCATTTTATTTCGTCACTAGCAACATTTAATCTTTTAAAATAGCAATCCCTACTATTCTACCCACTGGTACAGTAGATACACTGACTTTACTAATCACATGCATTCATCTCTACTGCACTACTTAGCGTCATAGTAGTTTCTTTAATCGCACTTTTGCGATATTGTTATTAACCCTTAACCCACATCACACTGGTTACTCATAACATTCTTTAATTAACTTGTTCGACCTTTTATCGAACCTTATTAATTCACTTTATGGTTTCACATACCGCTATAACTCATTTGAGAAAATCAAACTTTCTCTGAATCTGTGGTTTCAGCTTTTCCACGAACTACACATTACGGTTTCAGTTCTACCGAAAACTTTCCTGAGAAAATCAAGCTTTCTCCATGGTTTCAGTTTACCACAAACTCCATTACGGTTTCAGCTTTACCGAAAACTTTCCTGAGAAAAATTAACTTTCTCCATGGTTTTAGCTTACCACAAACTACTATACGGTTTTCAGCTTACCGAAAACTTACCTGAGAAAAATTAACTTTCTCCATGGTTTCAGCTTACCACTAACTACTATACGGTTTTCAGCTTACCGAAAACTTCATTTAACCGTAATTTTAACGTGACATGCACGGAGTTTCACAAATAACCACCGTCTAATCATTCAGTTAAACATTTTACTTTTTTTCTTTCTCCCGTCTCCTTTATACCTACTTACTGGTTTCTTTCCAAATTGAGTCAAACTGACAGTTGCCATATTCTAATTTAAATCATACTTAATTGCATTAAATTTTCCTCCTAACAATTCATTTAAACTTCAAGAACTCTCTCTCTCTCTCCCCCTTCTTTTTGAATAATAAAAGATTAGTGATTAATGATTATCATATATTATTTTTTCATAAAAAAAAATCGCCACATATCCTACTTTAGCTATGACTTATTTTATCAATCGTTTGGAAAAAAAATTTACACTGATTATATTCTACTAATAAGATAATCGTCTGCACTGGGAAAATTAATAATTTAATAATATAAAAAAATAATGGATGACTTATCTTTTTTTATTCCTCCACAGCTCCTCTTCTTGTTCGTTTGTGTAGAATTTCAGACTGGGTATATGACTACCATGCAGTAACTGGTGACCTGGTTACTGTCACTGTTCTTATTTAACTTTTATACTTAAATTTCTCACTAAAATTGTCAAATATAGTATTCACACCTTCAACGTGTTAAAAATCTTCTCGTTTTATCACAAGTACTATCGTTGTTACTTAACGAAACTTTAGTTGGTGTCTGTGCTCAAGGAGTTAACTGCAAGACTGATCAGAAGATGTTGACTATAATGACACTACTTGCGACAGTGATTAGAGGATGTTCACTGCACGGTGGCTACCTGCGAACTGTGCTCAAGAGATGTTTTCTGAGCGGTGGCTACCTGCGAACTGTGATCAGGAGATGTTTCCTGAGCGGTGGCTACCTGCGAACTCTCTCTCTCCCCTTTCCATATGCTCTGCCTGTGTGATTGTATTTGAATCTGCTTCTGCGTGCAAACCTACCTGCTCTGTTTCTTGCATTATATGCGTAGTATGCTTCTGCATCTTCCTGCATATCCTCGTGAATATTAATTGCCTTGATTCTCACCCTCAGTTTTTTCTATCAAAAAAGTTTCTGTGTCATTGAAATTCTTCTTTGGTATTAGAATTTTTTTGTCATGCGGCAAAGATCTTATTTTCTTTGTTGTAGCAGACAGTAAATTAGCTGTTGTCTTGCAAGGACCTTCAATGACTCCTTTGATGATACTTGGGTTGATCTGTGGACCCAATATTGTTAGATACATTGATGTATTCATAAGATCTTTTGCGTGCTTTTTTAATCTGCGTGTGAATGATTCATCGCTTTCAGTTGCTGTCCTTATTGGAAATTGGGCGTTCATTGTGTCGTCATTTAAAATAAACTCTGTGACTTCGCCAATTTTTTCCAATGTACTTAAAATGTCACTGGCAGCTGTAGTTTCATCCTTCAATTTATTTGTGTATAATTCATGACATACACTGTAGATATCCTTGCTGTCTTTCTGCACATATATGTCTTCTAGTACCGTGCATATTTCTTGGTATGTGCTATCTTTAAATGTTTTACCGTTAACAACGTTATTAACAGTAATTTGAAAATCTCCTAGCTTGCAATCAGCGCTCCTGAAAAGAATCTTCTTTTTTTCTATGTCATCTTTATCCCCTAAGCTGGATATATGATTATTTAATAGGCTTAGGTGTTGTTTGAACGTGTTCTTTTCCTCGAAAGCTGGATCTTCTGGCCTTCTTCTTCCTCGGAATATCGGCAATGAATCAGAATTAATTATTGTTGTACTCCTGCTCTTAATTATCTCTTGGAGTTGAGCTTGTGTTAATTCAACCGACATTTTTTCTTTGTTTGTTTGTTTCTCTTTCCTATGTGTGTTCTCTTTCTGTTCTATGTGTGTTTCTTTGGGGGGTGTTTTGGGGGGTGTTTTTGGGGGTGTTTTGTTCTGTTTAGTTTTCTGTATTCTCGGTTTAGTTCTTCTTCCAGATCTAAGTTCTACAGCTTCAGCATTAATCGCTTCGTCTTCTGAAGTTGGCATGTGTTTCCTATCCTAATGAAGTGTTATTCTGTACTTAAACAAGTGTAGTGCACGTGTAATCACAAATTACTAAAAAGAAAAAAAATAATAGGCTATCCAAAAAAAAAAAAAATCCTTCAAACATAAAAAATGATCATTCAAATAATAAATAAAATATTATTATTCAAACATAGAGCAATATTTGTTAAATCAATAAATATAAAATATTTATACCGGTCAATTAATATACAACACTCAGCAATTCAAAGCTAAAAGAAATGCATGCACACATACATCCTATAATTATAACTGCTGCAGTAATGATTAATTATTACCTTCTGCTTATTGCTTATTCACCAACAACAACTCTTGACTAAACAGAACAGATTTATTCACCACTCACTAAGTTCTAACACTTAGATCTTACTCTGATCGCTTCAGAAATGAGACTGAAAAATCAAGGATGACATTACAATTATATGTTATACTCAACTTCCGGTTCCATGTACAGTGGGTCCCGCTTATCAGGTTTTGTCGTTGATTTTTGCTCTGATGTTAACTGTTATGATGTTAACTGTTAACTTGTTAACTGAATGTTCACTGAACGTTGTGCACTGACTGTTGAGTGTTCACTGAACGTTGTGCACTGAATGTCATGCACTGTATGTTAACTGAATGTTCACTGAATGTTAAATATTCACTGAATGTTGAATGTTCACTGAATGTTAAATATTCACTGAATGTTGAATGTTCACTGAATGTTAAATATTCACTGAATGTTGAATGTTCACTGAATGTAGCAGTTTGAATAACTTCTTTTCAGATGTAGTATTTAAACAAATTAGACTCTCAATTTCTGGTTGATTTACGGCTTTTTTGCATGTTGTTTATAATCGAATGTTTTCCATCACCATTCGCCAACGTGCAATGCTTTACCCTTGTCGCTTCCTCCCTCCGTGCTTTCCAGTTTCTTCCAGAATTTTCCAGAAATTTCCAGAATTTCCAGAATTTTTTTTTTCAGACTGGTTAGTCTCGTTGATTGTCTCTGCTCATTCAAATTTCAAATTAGGCCATCTGTACTCTCCTTATCCTTCCGATAATTTTCGAGATGCCGTTTGCTTGACCTTGAGTTTAATTATCTTTATACTTTATCACAAACACCTTAATTGAATCGTACCGTCATATAGGGTCGCAAAACCCGGTCTTGCTGTAATCAAATACTCTCCAATCCGATGGTTAACTTAGTTTTTGGTAAATTACAAAGCTTTCAATCTTTTACTTTAGTAATTGAATTTCCGCACATTAAATTCGAATTACTTAATCACGCACCATACGGCCACCAATGTGACGTTATCAGTTTATTCCTTATAACGTTTCACTATTTGGGTTACGTGTGATAGGATCCTACTCTGTTTCTATTTTCAGATTCCTTTTTCTCAATATATCTCTTTCTACTAAATACTCATGGTACCATGCCCTAGAACCACCTTGCCAATATGGTTCCGACCTCAGGCCTCTGGTCCAAGCTTAACTGTATTTAGGGTAATGAAGTAATGTAATTAACACTTAAAGAGAATATATTCATTAGTCAAGCAAGGGTTATTACAAAGAGTATCTCCACTAGAACGCTCACAAGTTAATGTCTCAATAACTAAGGCTGGAGATAAGGTGTGTAGCTCGCGAGAGCAGATCGGTAACTGTTGTCTACCTACGAACTAACTCTTTCATTCTACAAAGCTTACATTTATAGTAACATACTAATGACGTACTAACTATATCAAATCATTACATCACACTCACAACAATTTTAGATTTTAAAAAAGTTGATCATTTCTCAACAAAATACAGAACCACCCAAAAAAATATCAACAATTTGAAAAAAAAAATGGTTGTAAGCATAATGGTCTTAGAACTACTTTATATATATAAGTGCGAAGTTTCAGATAAATCGGACCGTAAGTGAAAAAAATTCTTCCAACCTAAACGGCCCCCTTAAAACTACTGCGACCCTAATCTCCATAAGCACCATCTTATTTATTGATATAATAAAATCGCAGTCGTATAAACTTTTAATATTAATCCTCAGAACATTTTTTGACCGAAAAAATGGCTAATTTCTTGTAGATAAAAAAATGAATATTTGAGAGACGAATATCAATGTAGAACCCACTCTCTACTATTATTTTATCTCATTACTATTATGTTATCTCTTTACTATTATTCTATCTCTTTACTATTATCTTAACTCTTTACTATCACTTTACATCAACAGAAGAAAATGTTTGGCCGTACCTTTTCTGTAATTATTAAGAAAGGGAGAGTGGTTTTATATTGCTCTGGTTAAATATTTATCATATAAAAATATTCATGTAACTATTTGGCATATTGTTGTAGATTATGAAGCTATTATGTCTATTATGTCCATTTGTAGATATTTTAGTTACAATTTTGGCTATTAGAATGAACATTAATATTCATTGAAGCTTCATATTAAAAAATATTCACCCCATTCACATTTTATCCAATTAATTACTTTAGAATAAATTCATTACATATAAAATATTATAACCAAATGTATTCTAAGTTTCTAAAAATCTATTCGGAAAGGTCAAATTTCCATCAAACATCTCTCAAAAACTCCTCTTTGTATACTTTCTTTTTGAAGATATTACTATATTTTCAGTACTTGCTCTAATGGCTAAATATTACCCATTGTCGACTTGAAAATGTGAGTAATGCCTATTTTATTTTTCCTGAAATACTCCATTTTACCTGACAGCAAACATTTCTCACGGATTCTTTTCTCTGCTGAATCATCAGATTTCACACTGAATGTAGATTACTTCCCTTTCGGGAATTTGCAAAGTCTTGAAAGCATAAAAGGGAATATTTCGTGGCGTATAAAATGCCGAGGGATTTCCTGCTTCAATGTGGTTTGTAACTCCCATCTCCATATTGTAAAGAGATAGATCATAAAAAAATCTATGGAATATTTTTTTGTTATATGTAAGTTCTCATATTACGTACTCTACTCATTCAGACTTTTGTAATATAATAGCATCACTAATCCAAAAGAAATCTATATATTACAGAAATAAAATTGAAACATATTCTACTACTTTATTCGATAACTATTATAATAATTTGCAAACTAGCATGCAACCATGCTTATATAGTTATTTTTCCCAACAGGTTGAACAACATCTATCAGGTGCATACACTTATATTTCATTCAATTTCCTTACTTTATTTTATGACTTTTCCCTGCCGGACCATTCCCCGCCGGACTTTTCCTTGCCAGGACTATTCCCAGCCGGACTTTTCCCCGCCTGGACTATTCCCAACCGGACTTTTCCCCGCCGAATAAAATAATTGTATTTTGGGCAATTAAAATTATAATTTCGATAAAAACAAACCATTTATCAATAGAAGACACCTTTTATTAACAGACTTACACAATAATACAGTCATATTTTTAGCTTAGATTTCCGTATGTGTCGATATTGGTCGTCTTTATTTTAAGACTGTACCTTTGTACATTTGTATTTAATTAAAATATGCTACAAAGTTCAAACATTATGGTAATTCTAAGGGATTGCCAAATGTCGCAATTTAGTCTAAGAAGCTAAGATTAATTCAGATTGTTCCAGATCTAAAGTTATACATATCGCGAATTTATTATTTTCTTTGTCAGCTATTATAAAAAAGTGTGATCTTTTTACTTCTCGTTCAAATTTATACTTTTCCAGAACACTAATAAATTTAATTGTAGTTTATTAATTTGACAATTAATATAATACAGAATTTATAACCCTGCTATATATTTTTTTATTACACTTAATATTGGCCATTTTTAAAGTATCTTTTTTTTCTATTATGTATCTTTAATATCTATAACATACAAAACTTACAATGGATTAACCATTATTATAAAAAATTATAAATTAGAGTGTTGAAATCCTTAAATCAAGACTTTTCAAGTAGTCAGATTTGAGGACGATTTAGATATAAAGACCTACATTTTCTCTAAAAAATTCCAATAAAACCTAATTATCAAAAGAGTAATTACAAAACGGGTTCGGTTCAAAGAGTTGGTAAGTGACCAGTTCCCATGCAACAACTTTAAAAAAAGAATTGATAGTTGCGACGGCAGACTTTGATTTACAATTTCACAACAATAGATTTATTGGTCAAAACAATTTGTTTCAAAAACTAATTAAAAAATCTTAATATTGAATTGTCTTCTAGAGTTTAAAATTTAAAAGAAAATTAAGCGGGGAAAAGTCCGGCGGGGAAAAGACCAGCGGGGAAAAGTCCAGGCAGTGAAAAGTCCAGCGGGGAATAGTCCGTCGGGGAAAAGCCCGGTGGAGAATAGTCCGTTTCTCGATATTTTTCCCTATTAAATAGTAATGATCACTGTAATCTCATCGAAGAAAAGTTTCAAGATATTGATTATCACCATCTGGAATTACTAATGAGTTATGTGAAAAATATTTCCACCAACAAACAGACATTAATTAAATTTGCTGATGTTTGTAATAATTTAGCATTGAACTTCTATTTATTAAATATTCTTCTTCTTCCAGTGTAGTTTCACGTTAAAACAACGTATTTCATAAAATACCCTACAGTGTTTGAATTCCTTTCCGATTTAAATCATTTTCCTGTATACTCTTATATATATTAGGTATTAAAGAAACATACAAAAATTGAATAAGAATATATGGATGGGAATATAGTCCCGTATGTGCGCATTGTGGACATATTCTAAGTGTTAGTAACCTAACCATGTGAAACACATTTCCGGTTGCACTAATTTGTTGGTCGCAGTAAATGGCTTTGTCACACTAAGTGATTAGTCGCACTAAGTGGCTTGGTTGCTCTAAGTGGCTTTATCGCACTAAGTGGCTAGTCACACTAACAATAGTCCTAAACAGTTTTATTAGCCTACCTTCTTTTAGCATGAATTATTTTCCTATCTATCGACATAAACAATTGATGAGACATCAAATAAATGAATAAATACATGACGGGTATTATTAGTTTAGCTTATAATATCTAAATACGTATATTTTTGAGTGTTTTTCTTTTTAATAAAAATATCAATTTTTTTTGCATTAAAATGAGACAGATAATTTTGTCTTCAGAATTACTCCCTAAAAGCCGGTGTCTTTTTGATGGCATGTCGCACTCCACTCCTTTTCTTACATTTTGGTGAAATGTTTCCAGGAACATGAACTTATACTCGTATTGGTGACGTAACGAGATGAACTGACATCAGCAACAGCTAAAATTGGGTTGGAAACAAGACAAATTGTTTGTTATGGGTTCATGTATCTTTGTAAAGATAGTGGGCGTTGTTAACCATTTTCGTGTCAAGCATAACCGCTGACAAATTTTAATTTGACTTCCATCTATAGATTGTATATTCACAAAATATATATAGAAATAAAAGTTTATTACCCTCCTAGCAGTTAGCGAATAGTCGAACAGTCTCGGTTGCTTTAATTGTGTTGGATAATATAAAGAGTTGTGAATTCGTAAGCGTTTAATTAGTGAGGAATTACAATGCTTATATGATTTTTTAAAGAACTTCCTTCATGAATTACCGTTGCTCCTTTGACAACTAATAATTATTCAATGCAGCTTAGGTGTATACAGTTAAGTAGCAATTTGTGAAAGATTAAGAGAAATAATAGATGGAATTGCAAAAAAGATGATATTTCTTGTACCATTTATAATGAGTAACATTTCGTTTATGATGTCAACTTATTTCGCATCGTTTTATTATTATTCAACTTTCCCTGTTCTATATAAGAGGTTTATAAAATATTTTTGTCAATTATAACAATGTAGATTTCACCAATTTATTTATCAACATCAATTTGGTTAATTTGTTTCTAGGAATATTGACCGGCGGAATTTTTCCCGTAGATTATTAATTTATGAGTTTAAATTTGTAAATTGTAAGTTATAAGCTTAAAATGTGAGAAGCATATTATATATATATATAAATCTGATAATTAGCAATTTACATTTAAGTAATGTTAAGGAGCCACGAAATTGAAATAAAATGTATTTGAATTTACTTTAAATATTCACAAAGCATTTTTCAATTTAACTGTTCATATATTATGGCATTCTTGTAGAATTCTGATATCACCGAAATTAAAAAAAATATGATTCTACTTTTTCGATAATCTAAGACACGAATTCTATAATCGTTATATCTAGTTCAATAGTTATTTTAATTGGTACTTGTAATGATAACTAACCAGGCGACAATAGAAGGTATGAGACTATCTGTGGTTCTTCAAATCTCTGTTTGTTATACGACTTAAAAAAGTAAGATGAAGATTCAATTGCAATCAGTTGGTTTTTTGAAGTTTGCTCTTTTGTATGGTAGCTTTTTTTATTCCTTTTACAATGGCGTCAATGATAAAAATATCACATTATCAAAAAAAAAAACTGAAAACTATGAAATCATTAAGCATATTTATGAACATATAGTCACAGCTCGTCACGAAGTACTATACACTGTTCAGGTGAAGAAAGCCGTAATTGAAATGGCAAAAACAGTTTAACACAGTAAGGTACAATATTTTGAAAATATCACATCATTTAGTATTTTTGTAAATTAAACTACTGTCAAAATGTATATAACAGTTAAATAGTTCAGATGTTCTGTAATTATTATGAGTAAATTCAAATTTATTTTATTTTCCATTTCGTGGATATTTAACATTGGTTAAATAAAATTAGTTAAAGCAAAATACATATTAAAGCTACATTTAAAAGATTTATATTTATGTAAGATGCATCTCACAAATGAAAGTTTTAATTTACCATTTACTTTTTCAATCCACGAGGAAAATTCTGCTGGGCAAAAATCCTCCTGGCTAAATTCCTCCGGGCAATATTCCGCCGATATAAATTCCTGTCACCGGTTGATTTAAAATAATTCAGATTATGAACAGGAGAATAAAATCAAAATTAGCAACATAGATAATTTATTTATAAACTCCATTGCCAGAAAAAAAATCTTCTGCATATAATAATATTTACATTGATGATATATAATACATTTGATTTATACAATTCATTCATAACTTCATAGGAGGGGAAACTGTAACTAGAATTTTTTAGCATCAAAAAGTTTAGGTTCATCTATAGGAACATTTATAGTCTACATTTATGAAATACATTTTCGATATCTATGAGCATAGCAGTCTCAAAATCACAGAACTATTATAAACGAGAACATTTTCAGTGGAAAGAAAGACTTCAAATGTGACAAACACTCTCATACTTTTGAGTAGATGCTCTGGAAAGATTGTCATCGATTATTGGAATTAGAATTTTAGAATAATGACACTATAACGACGTTATATTAAGTATTTCGTAATACAATTAGTTGGTAAGGAATAGTGCACATTAATTGAATATTAAATTATATAATTATTTTCATTAACAGATAGATATATCAATTTTTTGGTTCACGCGAAAAGTTCCCCATTTTCATAATCTTATGATATTTTCCTCTCACGAAGAGGAGAATGTATAACATTTTATTCATATTAATATCACACAATTATAAAAGATTGATAAAATTTAAATTCAATTACAAACTATAACTAAGAACCGGAGACTCTTCAGATGAAGTGAATTGAGATAGACTACTTACTTCGATGGTTTATCCTCGCAGGGAATATGTCACAGGTGATCTGTATTTTCAATTTCAATTGAAGTATCTGTGGTATTTATATTCTGAATAGAATATTCGAGACTTTTCGAAATATTTATGCTAGGACTGTGTTGTACACTATCAGAAATTGGAGAAAATGATTCATTTGTGGGGCATGTTTCTTGTATATTCGAATATGCTTTATCAAAATTGCATTTCTGGAGACTAGGAGAAGGATTGCAGAAATGTTGACAAGTTGTGCTTCGGCAAACCTTAGCTTGTGATATCAAATCATTCGATTGAATGTTATTTGGAGAAAGTATCTGCTCATTTCCGTTAGAGCAAGAGAAATTAACGTCAGTCCTTAAATGATGGCTATTAGTGCCCTCTCGATGCAGCTGGTGTTGTCCCTTCATCTTCCTAGGCCAAGTTGACCGATCTTCTTCTGATTCCTGACGGAAAGAAGTGGTTAACATAGCACCATCTTCTTTGAGTCCATTACCATAATAATCGACCATCTTTGGAGACGTTGAAGTAGGTTGGGGAGACAATGTTCTGAATTGAATCATATTGTTTTCTTCAGCAGAAGAAAAAACAGTGACGAGAGGGCGGCGCCATCATACTCTGAATTCATCGCAGGCCGGTATTTTTCCTCTGGGTGGTGAAGGAATATTAGATGGCAACATTGCTTGAACTTGAGATGGCATTCTAGGAGCAGAATGTGGATTCAGGATATTTTGACCAATAATGCCGCCATTATTAAGATTATGAGCTGTTGTGTGTGGAAGTATGGATTGATGTTCGCTAGTAAATGTGACTAAAGTGTCTGCAAATTCTGGTGGGCATTCGGATATGTGTGGGAAACTATGTGGTTTTGTTAGAGGACTGTGTATACTATTACCAGATATAGTAATGGGTTTTGAATGTGTTTTTGCTATAACATCCAAACCAGAGCTAGAATCAATTATAGAAGTTCCGGAGCCAGTTATGGGAATCATCTGATGTTCACTACTGCTAGTACTACTAAATCGTGTTTGCTGGTTTATTTTACCACCCATTCTTGCTCTATCTCTTCGATAATACACACCGGCGATTATCAGTATATTCAATATAAGTATCGAGACCCCTATTGCCACTGTCACTGATAGTGCTGTGCTATATGTGACATAATCAACAGCACCTTGAGGCATTGTTGCCTCAGCATAAGCAGTCCTATTGTAATGAACGTCTGTAGACAATGGCTGTATTGGAGGAGGAGGAGGCTGTGGCATAAAACTAGTGTCAGGTATTTCTGTAGTTGTTGTTGGTGGAAGTACATAATGACCAGCCATATGACGTAGCGGTCTAACACTTCCAATGTAAAGATTGGGATCATCGTGTGTCAAAAAGAGGTGATGAAGCACGGATATTTCTTGAACTCTCTCTTTGGCATCGAATGATTTATTATTATTTGTATTGGTTATTGGCATGATTTCAGGAGAACGGAATGATAGGAATTCATCTTTGCCAACTGCTTGAAGCTGAGGAATTAGCCATGTCCAGACAGCCAAGGAATTTGCTCGGTAATGACTCTTGGCCTGTACAGAATCCCCTGAAAATTATTTATAAATTAATTGAAAATTTCACTTATTATGTAGTGATTATGCTGCTGTTATTTTCAATTTCAATAGTTAATAATGAATAAATTAACTCCAACAATTTATTTGTATTATGAAGTTGAGCTCATTTGGATTACAGTTCAATTTATTTCAGCAGGTCACCTTAAATATCCCAGGACACTCAAAAAAAAAATTCAAATTGTAAAATTCAAGTATAACTATATATTAAAATTAAACTGTTTTATTCTTAGATAATATCATATAGCATATTCCATGTCCAGTATAATTCCCATTTGGAATATTTATCGTATTGAATGGAGATATTCCATCATCGGTACCGAGTAGATATGCATTCTACATATAATGCATTTAATGTATACACTATACATGTAATTATTCAATTGTAAATTCTAATTTCTCATTAGGAGAAGACAATCAATTCAAGTTCATCTAAGTCTTATATAATAATGTTAATCGAAATGTAAAATTATTGTAATTTACTCTCGACCAAGCTGATGATTTAAAAGTATACTACAGCTCACTAGCAGAGTAAGCATTAATTTGTTTCTGAGAATAATTATATATCTAAATCAGCCTATTTAAATTGACCCAAATAAACTATACATGGTAATTAATTAATTTACTAATCATTTTCTAATTAGTTATTTAACTAATTATATGATAAATAATTATGCAACAAAATCCACTAATTTCATTTCACCCAAATGAACTATAGATGGTTATTAATTATTGTATTATTTGTTTGCTAATTAGTTATTTATCTAATTGCAAAACAATTATATATTAATTTAACGGAGTAGACATTATTATCACTTAGTTTCAATGAATGGGGAATCTACAATTCAGTCATCAATATACTCCAATTTCTCTACCATTGGAAATATGGAACATTCTATGTAGTTTTTAAGTACTCACCAATAGCTAAAAATCGTTGATTTTCATCATCATATGGCTCCCATTTTACTGCACTGAATCTAGAGGTGTATCTTGAGTTCAGCTTCAGCTCTTGTTCAGACAGCAAATTAGGATTCCTAAAATAAGATTGCTATAGTTGAACATTTCTAAACTGCGAAATATTATATTGAGACTCATCATATTTCACCGTAATATAAGCCTAAATAGTAGATAAATATTTGATATGTTGACAGAAATGCACTATCAGCATTATCAATCTAAATGAAATAATTATCAATCAATCATTTCCTTACCCAGTTCTTGCAAAATTTGTAAAATATGTAAGAACGGCTTCAGAAGCTATCACGTCTTGCAATGTCCAATTATGCTGGAACAATCCCAATTCTCCTACTAAAGGCGCCCCAAAAAGGTATGCTAGTTCTTCT
The DNA here is from genome assembly GCA_947561585.1 of Caprella mutica. Lineage (NCBI taxonomy): Eukaryota > Metazoa > Arthropoda > Malacostraca > Amphipoda > Caprellidae > Caprella > Caprella mutica. The sequence continues at coordinate 140,942 of CANNZV010000151.1, forward strand.
CCATGAATTGTGCCTTTCATTTCCTATAAGATAGAAATATAATATTAATTTTCATTTCAAAATTTGCAATGTGAAAGATATAACATTTTGTAATGTAGTGTAACTTACTCCTGGCATATTTATATTGCCTGGCATATGATCAAATACATAGAAATATTGTTGTAGACGTCCACCACTCAACGCTGAAACTGATTGTAGCAAAGGTGAAACATACAGGGCATCGCCAAGAGCGTCAAGAGTTGAGTCACGAATCAACTTCGGAGTAACATTTGGGTGTTCCCAGTCTGTATATTCATTTACTGCAGATATAAATACCTCATTTAGATGATAATCAAATGAATTTCTTATTAATGTCCTGAGTATCTTGTCTCTTTTCTTATTATCGAATCCTTTTATCAAATCTTTCTCCGAGAGGTAGTCGTATGATTCATTTGGAACGACACCAAAAAGGATATCATACTCCTTCCTCTGATCTTCAGGCTTATTCCTGATAGGTTGTTTGAAGTCATTCTTTATCACAATGCCATCTACACTAGGACCAAATGAATATAAGAATCTTGGAGCTCCAAGTTTAACACTCTGAAGTTCTTCCAGTGATCTATCTTTCAAGCAATTAACCATTTCATCAAATTGTTCATTTGTTGGAATCTCCTTTGAGCTGACTTTAGGTAAGGAAGAAGAACAGTTTAGTGCTCTAGCAAATTGCATTCCATAGTATGTTGGTGAGCCTACAGAAGCCCATGGGCTGAAAGCAGATCCTGACATCAGAATCGCTCGATGAAACAGTCCTGGAACTACTGCAGCAGATGCCATCAGAAAATGAACACATGCTGCTCCTGTCCCATGACCCATAAGAGTCACGCTCCCTGGATCTCCTCCAAATGCTCCAATATTTTCATGGACCCAATGCAATGCTGCAATTTGGTCCATCAAACCATGGTTCATCACATGGCCCTTATTGCTAGAATCAGCATTTGTGTTTAGGAAACCTGAGAAAAAAATAAAATCAATGTTGTCAAAAATATTTCGAACAATATCTATAAGAGCATAAATGTTTATATTGATTTTATCTACATACAAATAAAAGATTCGTTACATTTATTTTTCTCTATAAAGTCTATGAACTAACCGAGAGGGCCAAGCCTGTAATTCAATGTGACAACGATGACGTCACCATATGCAGATAGGACTGATCCATCATACGGATTTGCTGCACCATATTCATAGCTGTCCCCATGAATGTACACCAAAACAGGGAATGCTTGGTGTCTCACTGTATCTACAACTGAAATATATGAAAAGTTTAAATTATAATTAATTCTTATAACAATCATTGCGTTTCTATTGCAATATACTTGTATACATTAATTACTTGAAGGTATCTCCTATATTGCACATTTAAAATAGGAATTCAATACACGATTAGATTAATTTAAATTTAAATACTGGAACAATATGAATCATTAAACGTCAATTTACGAAATGGAAAACTAGTATATAATAGTGAAAACTGATTTTCATAAGAATAGCCACTAATTTTGAATTAATTCCTCACCTTGGGCGGGCACAAAAATATTCAAATAAAGACAGTCCTCTGCTTGATTGGTCAAATGGTTCGCTAATTTTCTTGCGCTGATTAGTCTGTTTCTTGGAGAAGTTGGTTGAGATAAATTTGGAAGCAATTGAGGGCAGACGGGTTTATAACGATTTGCATCTCTTTCTCCTTCCCATGGACTTGGAGTTCTTGTTGGACTAAATCTGTTCGTTCCAATTGGAGGAGTAGCATACGGTACTCCAAGAAATACCTCTACTGGTTTCAATATCTTATTGGGTAACGATCTAATTATTCCTCTTAATTTTCCTTGTTTTGTTTCGACAACTCTTGGACTTCTTTTCTCTCCATTTGAACCAATTATTAGAAAATTTAAAAGGAGAAGTGTAATATATATTTTAACAAATTTACTCCTAATAAAGACGATTGGGAGATATCTTTTTTTCCTGCTGCATCCTGTATCAGGACCAGTTTTACTGTGATTGGAACTCTTGGATCTCTTGATTTTCAACATAGAGACTGAATTGAATCCCTCACTGAGAAGGAGGTTTTTCAATGAACATTCTGAATAGAAGAGAACAAAAGGGTAATTAGTATTTAAGTTTGGATTAAATACATATTAGTGAAATGTTTCAAAAAAAATGATTATCACACATGTTTTAGCTTTTAATTAGGTTAAATGATTCCCTACAAAGAAAAGATTGACATAACAGGGTTATGTCAAATTTATTTTTGATATTCTTAAAATGTATCAAATTTCATATGAACCGTTGATAGTGAAATGCTAAAATTAAAGTGACTTGTTCATTTGTAGTTAATGACGAATAATCACTATGGAATTTTTAGGATATGAACTATAATTAATTTATTAAATTATTCACTTTACCTTATTTGTGGTGAAATCTCTAGAAGATTTTATTACTCATATCGGATATCGTAGAGCCATCTGTGAAAGAAAAAAATAATGTAAAAGATTAATTTGATGTGAATTTTTGTTTTGCATTTTATAAATTATTCTAGCGAATATTATATTTTGACACTGAATACTTTGAAATACATTAAAGGCGTTTCCAACATTCTATTTCTCGATAGTTCTATCAACTATTTAGTTATTTCAATACCAACAAAATTGAGTAAATGCTTTTGAATCCTCAAAGTAAACAAATGAAAGTAAGTAAAACAAAGTATCGAATAAATTGAATAATAATATTGTTGATTGATGATTTGCTATAAATAGATAAATAGAGAGTCACAGTTTCTACAGTGTACACTCTATATCAACTTTATAATATATTGATGGAAGTAATTATACATCCTAATACTCAAAACTAGTCGCAAAGTATTATTAGCTATTGCTCGTATCTCCCCACCGATATCGCAAATTATGCTACATGCAAGCAGAAAATACTTCAACTTACTGTGATCGTAAGTCTTACTAGGTTGAAAGTCTCATAGTAATTGATTGTTCAATTATAAGCTAGGTTTCAAACCAGCCGACTAACTTCAGAAAGTAGTTGATAAAGATTTATATAATAATGAGATTTCGGAACTTGATAAAATAATGGAGCCATTTCAATACGTTTTTTTTTATTTAAGTAAGTTACGACGTTTTGGACAATTTAACTAAAGTTAATACATTAAAATGTATAAATATATATGAAATCTCTATATATAAAAATACAGATTCTTACTTAGGAGAATTAGGTTAAGATTTAGTAGAATTTCTGTTTATTAAAACATTATGTATCGAGAGTGACCTTAAACCACTCATATTAAGGCAAATGAAACATACGATTTTTTCCGAAGTTTGATAAATTTTGGAATGAGTTAATTTAAAAATTAAATTTAATATCTTATAATCTCTTCTAAAATATTGTGGGTTAATTGGAATTCGAAAAATTACCAAAATTGCAATTAATCTTCATATAAGAGTTCATAGAAATAGAACAGACGATGCAGGTAAATACTAGTATTATGAAAATAATCAATAAACTCTCTTTTGGAAAGGCTAAGGCCAGGAAAAATTGATCCAGTGATAGAGTCAGAGACTCATTCATTTCAATTCAATCGTACAACTTCAATAGACGTACTTTCTCTGATATATTTCTGAAAAAAATTATGTTTCAAACAAAAATGAAATATTGAATCACACATTTCTTTAACTTTGCAATATTTGATTTGAACAGTCAATAGACTGTTTGCGTCAATTTTTTTTTTATTTGATTACCACGAATGTATTCTTTTAGAGTAAAATAATATATCTTCATTAAAAAATACTAGAAGAAAAGGAAAATTTCATATAGTGACACACTAATCTTGGAAATGGTATAACATTATAGGCTGATATATCAAAGTGCTTTATTATCATTGGAAACACGTGAACATATTTTTAACCTCCTTTAAATTATGTGAACAAACTTTCAATTCTTACAGATAAGTCGGAAAAAATCACCAATGTTATATAATAGGAGATAATGTTTTTCGTTGAATTTACTGAGATTTCTAACTTGTAAACACTACTGATTGATGACATCTGTTAAAATTAATTGAATGTAATCTTAAAATAAATAATTAGGTGATGTAAATATTTGAGGAAATAAACAATTTATTTTTGAAAATAAGCGAGGACAATGATTCAATTGCCTTAATTTCGTTGACTAAACAAATTTTAAACTGGATAATTTGTTACATAATTCATCTTAAGTGTTATAAAATAATAGTAAAATAATTGATTTAACTAGTTGTTACTAATTAACATGGAAATTTGAAGATACTTTACCTACCAAAGAATAAAATATCCTATAACGCAAAAATATTTTCTAAACTTAGAATAATTGTAAGAGACGGAGAAGATAGAATTCTGTTGGTTCTATATGAAATTCCAAACCATTGGTAGAAACAGTTTTTCGACTGATTCCTTAAACTCCCTTTGTAGGAACTACTGCGAATTCCGCATGAATATTTATCAACTGAATTGGAGTGCTTTGATTGTAGCGAAAGGTAAAGTTCTATTGAGATCAAAAATACAACTGTTATTGATTAGGTGTGTTACGTATAAGTGATTAACTTTGATAGATTTTAACTCTTTCGCTACTGACGGCTTCTGCAGTAGCAACGTACTATTGTATGCTATTTTAACTCGTCCGTGGCACAAGCTTTTATAAGTATGTTTGTTCCAAGGCTTCTCATCTGTAATGAACATGATGGAGGCATGAAAGATGATGGAAATTTCAGTCATTTTCCTACCTTAAGTATGTAACATGACGGAAATTTCTGCTATGGGCCTGCGAATTGTATACTTAATGAATCTGTAAACTTTATTATATACAATGAGCTATAATGACTAATAAAATGCATTCTAAAAAAAGAGGACTAAAATAAGGAATCGAGTTTCACGTGCGAAAGGGTTAGTTATTACCTGTAAAATTCAAACGCAAACAAGTGATTCTCATTGATTATCAACTTCTGATTTTGATTTAATTGCGTAACTTGTAATATCTGAAATTTTGCATTGCAAGAAGTAACTGAATTTAACTTTCATCCTGCAGATTTTGACTAAAGTGTATTAGCAAATTATCACTTGACATTGCAGTGGTAATTGAACATTTTTAGCAAACAATTCCGTAACTATAAATCGACGCTACAAATTGCAGCATGGGATAATTTATACCACACCCTAAAATATGTTCATAACTCTTGAATAAAATTTGGGTTATAAACTCTCACACACTTACTATGGATTATTTAGGAACACTGATAATTAATTCAAGTGCATACTGATCAGCTACAACACATGGATGTAACACAATAAGAACCTTCATTGAATATTATTGTTCTTGAACAGAGTCATGTACACAGATTAGGGATTGATCTAGGAAATGTAGCGTGACGTCTACTATTTTGAACCAGTCTGTGGCTCGTGGAGTCATGTGATTATGGAAAGTGTAAAGAAGAATAAGGTGGTTTTATGTATATAAAGCATAAATTCAAAAAAAAAATCCTTCCATCCCATATAGATTTAAGCGTACAAATATGTAGAACAAATAACTTTTGTTACACAATTTTTTTATCTATTTAAAAAATAAGTACGAGGAGACGTGTTCAAAGTCAAAATTTCAGGGCGAGGGTTGACAATGACAGTTTCAGAGATCTGTGAACTATATTTATAAACCTGCTACAGATGCCGATGTTTACAAAATCTTAATCTTTAAATACTCTAAGAAGAGATGATATAGAATTCATGAAAAGTTATGAACTTGCTGACCATCATGAGAGCTGAAAGAAGTCTTCATATCCTGTATGAGATTGTTGAAGGCATCATGTTGTAAGTCGTCAAACTGATCGGGTTTGAAGTTCTTCCAGCCCAGCCGCGATTGGAATTGTGACGAAACGTTAAAATGCAAAGTCTGTGATAGTCCTATCCTCGTATTTCTGCCTTGTGAGGTTGTAGAGAACTCATAACGATACACCTCCCTCATTCTGGAATTTGAGCTGCTACAATGGGATAGAAATTACTTCAGGATTCTGCCAAATCAACTTCAAAGGGACCTTCCATCCTTCATATGCAAATATGTCTTGTAGAAAGAAGTCCAGACCATTAATCCATTAGAATTTTCTATCTGGTCAATCTCAGAGAAAGGTGTCTCAATTCTCTAGAATCCCTGAAAGCAAAGTTGCAAGTCGAATGAAAAGCTTTAACACTAGGGAAAATATGTGCCGTTTTCGTTCCTAGACTGAAAGCTGTAGTTTAAAATTAGGGTAGCTATATCGATTAAATGCAACCCTGTATTGTTTGCTCATTATTAACCTTGGAATTGCAATCTCCGAAATCAAAATTAATTTTTCAAATTTGAATGTAAGTTAATTTTAATATTGAAAAGTTTCTTCTTTAATTCTGGAACATACCGCATATAACATTAATCATTTTCAAGTAAAAAGAATGATGAAAAGTATAAAAGCATTTAATTTAACTCCCAATCCGAACAGGTGAATAATTAGTTTGATACATGGATTTATATACCAGCATGAACCATGGAAACCTATTAAAATGAATGATAAATAACAATTATTATCTAATTTTCTTACGTATCCAAAAATGTGGAATAGTCAACTAGAAATATATCTTAGAGCTTACCTTAATGTCAATAATATTTTTCAGTGAATAGAATTACTTTTTGTTCGATGTAATGCAATTATATAAATCAAAGTATTAACGAAATTATCCCTCACCCACAATGAGTGAGAGTTTAGCTATCGTTGAATTTCAATACCATGTGCAACGTAATTCTGTACCTAATAGAGATCTATTTTGAAGCGAAAATTCTTTTAATTATCCATGTTTTAGCAATCAAATTCCTTTTATCTTTTTTCTTCCAATAAGCTATCTTTCCGTAATCTACTCCAGGTTTCTTTTCGATTACTATACCAAACCAATTAGTAAACTTATTGAAGTTACAGAGACGTCATTATTTCAACATATTTAATTGAAAATTAGGTTTAAGTAGTTTGAATAACTGAATACACAAATAACTATTTTCATATTGGTAATACAGATACTTTTCTTTATATTTTAACACTCTTCGATTGCCTTAAATTTGATTTAAAAGTGTTGCTGTGATGACGTTACGCACACTAAACGTATTGATTGTCACTAAAATTCTAGTAAATGTCCGTAATTAGCTCATACTTACCCTATCTATTAGATTGATAAGAAAATGCATCAAAAAGCAATCATTTTTAAGTAATAATTTAGAAACGAGAATAATGCATCTTTAAGATTCATTTTAGATAGATACATGTGGCTGTTATTGCTATTTCGAAGATAATATCGTAATAATATTATCCTCAATAGTGTCCGGTTAAAATTAAGAGTTATGAGAAGTGTACACTGTACAACAACAGCATCGAATTATAAATGACAAACATAAAAGACCAATAAATGCGAAGATTTTTAACTGCTAGTTGGGTATCACAGCACAAATTATTTTTGAAAAGTAAGAGCGCAGACACCTTTCACAGCTAGAAGGCTATGACGCCAATCATGATTGAAAATATATTCAATTTTCTATGCGTACAAATATTTTGAACGTACACTGTAGCAGCCTTAGAAATAATTCAATAACGTAGTTTATACAGTTACCTTTAATCTCTCTAACGAAGAATTCCAACGTAATGATAAAATAAGAATTTTTTTAATGAACGTGTCATATGCTGACGAAAGTAGATATAAGTGTGTATAAAAATTCAAACATATATCACGGAAAATTGTAACTTACATAATAGAATAACTGTAAAACTGTCTACAAATTATAAAAAAAAGATCGTCGATTAGAATCGTTTTCAAATCATTATCATTGTGGTTGTTCAAATAAATGGCCTCAGGTTTTTTTTTCTGAAATTGTATGTTAAATTATAAAACATGAATGTTTTCTATAATAATTGATACATTGAATTCGTTTAAATATTATGTCATTGTTAAATTTAACATTTCTTTTTATAGTGATGACATTAGTCCAATACTTTAGAAACATAATATCAATTATTTCTAGAAAAAAATATTTTATTTGTAAAATATTTAAAGACTACTGAGTTAGACTATTCAAGGCACATCTTTATTGAATAATTACTCAATATCTTTCATGTCATTCCTTTAAATTTATCGGCCTTTCTTGATTTTGTTCCTACTTAAATACCAAATATATTTTTTTATTTAAAAGTTAAACAATCGGCGTAAATTACGTAAATTATGAAATTAATTGTACTTTGGTGACGTGTGCAATGTAGAAATTCAGTTTGGTTAGCCAATACAAACAAATTTGTCCACGTTTTCATCAAGTACAGATACTTGCGCGATCTGTGATTGGGTCACACTCCACCCAATCACAGCTCTACCTCACCAGTTGCCAATGTCTTACATACTTATGTATTTATTTCTCCTTATATGTTCAATATTTTTACATGAAATTTGGTGCACATTAGTTTAGTCTCTATACTAACAACTTGAAAAAAGACAGTACTGTATGTATATAAATAAGACATGTGTTTTTTAACACAGTCAAACTCATTAGGGTTAACCCTAATAAGTTTGACGTAACCAAATACGTTGCCACACGTCACTACATTACAATTAATTTCATAATTTACAAGATTTACGCCGATACGCAAAATAATTTTTAACTTTAAAAATATATATATTTGCTATTTAAGTAGGAATAAAGTCAAGAAAGGCCGATAAATTTAAAGAAATGAAATGAAAGATTTGAATAAATTTGAAAGGTAAGTGTGTAGAAAACACACACCATGATCATTAGGGTTAAATATATAAATACATTTTTAATTTGGGAAAACTATTTAAATTCTTTTAATTTAGGCTTTTCAACTTCTGTTAACCCTTTATTGCTCAAAGAAGACGTATCAGTCCCCTTTCATAATAAAGATTTTGCTTGATAATTTAGAATACGACCGGTTGAACATAAGAATATGCCTTCATTCATTAGTAACTCAAATTATTGTGATTTTTTAATACAACAAATAAGGTTTTTATTATTATTGTTCTATATTCTTATCTTGCCTAAATACTGTACACAGTGTACAATGTACATTACAAGAGTATTACAAAAATGTTTGTAATTTACTTTCAAATTACTTCAGAGCATAAAATGTTAATATTAAAACACAAATATGACAATAATGTTTGAGATATAATTTGAATATCCTTTCTTGCACATTTTTGTCAATTTCAACTTGTAGGCCATTCTTTAAGTTCTTTCTATGCCAAACCGGCGCCATCTTAATCAAAACTGCCGGCATGTGGGCTATAAAACCAGCTTACTTTTTGTTCTCTTCCGGAATCGTGCGTCTCAGCTCCAGAACTACTTCTAAGAGGGAAAATAATATACAATTTTTAAGTGATTGATATCATTATTGCAGTTTAGAGGAATTAATTGAGTTATTTCAAAGAAAATAATTTCGATATCATATTTCTGTACAACCAGTAACTTTTAATAAAACTATTTTCTTTGAAGATAGAACGAAAAACGGAGAAAAAAAACAATTTATTAAAAGAAAACCTTGACCCTTTAACGACCAACGTCCCTGAGGCCTGTTCTGGTTTTGACTATACAGTAGATGCATGTTTAAAAACTCAATGACTTGATACTGAAACTCTGAGAGTTTATATGACCATGACGTACGTATTTATTCATCGTATAAATAAATATAAATGAAAAGAATGCAACACGATTTGTTTTGTTCAATTTAATTTTGACCAGAGAGGACTCTTGGGACAGGACACACATTTTGTATCACTTCATCAAAATAACTTGCATGAATGTTAGTTATTTTTTAGAGCGACGTAACATGTCATTCAACAGCGGCTGAATTACATCTGGACCCGCTTGATTACAAATGATATTTAAAGTGCGGGTGCGGGTAAAATCAAACAATTTCTAATTTGGTGTATCTATGAAAATCAGCATATTTAATTGTGTAATATGGTGTACTCTATTTATCTAAATAACTCTTATTAAAGAAAACAATGAATTATTAAATAAAAACACCATCAAGTGATTAATAGCACAAATCGTTTGCTGGTCATTGACGCCATCTCGTTTTATGTCCACAATATTGATATTTATTTACCAGAAATAGTTTAATAGTTTTGTCTCTCAAAATCAATTAGCAATTGCTCATTTAAGGAAATATTTATACATTTTATAAACATCCAAGAAAATTCAAGGTCATCTATCTGGAAATGATGTACAGAGCGCCATCTATCGAATGATAGTTCTAACTATTGTTAACTAATAAAAACCTACTTCTTCTGAAAACACGGTGATTTCAGCCGAAATATTAAGAATTATTAACTAATTATTGTTTATCCATGATATTATGTTAAAATATTTAATATGAAAGTTAGGAGCACCCACTCCACTCCATTTCCTGTATCTAAATAGAACGAAAATATTTGCATTATTTTCATTTATATTTATTTGATAAATAAATACATCATAGACAATTACAGTCACGGAGTTTTAGCAACTCAAGTATTTTTAAACTATAAATATAAATCCCCACCAGAAATATCCTCTAAGGCCTGTTGGTCGTTCCAGAGTTAAATACTACGAAAGTAAACTTTTCAAGCAGTCAGAACAGGCCGCTCTATTAGAAGGGGATTTTCACTGTCTACAGATTTAGGAGAGATGCAATTGAGATTCATATTATATATATTTGTATAGTAGCTCCGTAACATGTAGTTAAACAGAAATAATTTCGTTTAAAATTTACAACTTCCAGGAGCTCTATCTGGAAACTATCTATGGTGGATAAATGTAAAAAAAGATCGGTGTGCCAACTGGGGTTGCAATTCTGTTGTAATGCTGCTTAATTTGTATCATTCAATACGTTAGTGTTCAACTACGATGTCCATAATTTTGGTTTGGTACGTTAGTTTCATTTTTTCATTTTCTTCTTATGATTGCAGAAACTGATGCTTGTGTCCCTCTATGTCACATTCCTAGGCGAGTAATGGTATTCATGGATCGAATAGATTATCTTCATCCATAAGCACTGTCAGTTTGTCACTGAAAGTTGGTTGTTGACTTTGTTCATGAGCAATATTGCTTTTGGACTGCTTCTTCTGTGTCCCTTCTGACTAATTCCATGTTGGCGACTGATTGAATTAGAGGTTCAATTAAGTTGAATTTAATTGGAGGTTATTACAACAGGAAGAAGGCAGCTTATTTACCGAAGGCAATAACTTCCAAATAAATAATGTTAAGCTCAGTATAGAAATTGTGTGTATTATTGTTGGTAACGGTTTTGATATTCATTTAAAACATGGATAAAATTTTAACTTGACTAAGATTTTCCACGATTTTAATTGATATAAATCATTTGTCTTTCATATAAATAATGAAATTATAGCTCATGATAGTGCAAAATAAAAATTGAAAAATCATTTCCGAGTAGTGTTCAATAGTTAATATTTATATCTACACTGAGAAAAAAATACGATTCAAATTGACTCAAAATTTGAGTTTTCAGTGTATCCCAAAACTGGCTCAACAATGAGAGTCATTTAGACTCATTCTAATATTTTACTCAAAAATAATACTCCTAATTCATAGTCAGATTGAGTCAGGTAGGGTCAAGCAAGAAAAAGGCTACAATATTGGAATTTTGCCATCTTCGATTCAAGCGATGAGTCAAGCTGACTCGCAATTTCTTCCAGTGTAAGTTTTGTACTAAGAAGACAACTTTTTTTAAAATCAATAACAGGAGGTGACTACATAATTATTAGTCGATTAACAAAATCACAACGCAAGAATTTGGATACAATGAAGATAAAGAATTAGGAATGTCCCCATCGTATTTCAAATAAATGTATAATTGTCATGTTTTGAATTACTCTTATTGTAAGCTATAACACACATACCGAACACAAGATAATAGTGTCTTGAAAAAGACACTGGCGCCCAGACTGTCATTGTCAACGTTAATAATTCTGTCACTGATTTCAATAATGAAGATTGTATATATATTTCCTAATTATGTTGACTGTCTTAGATATTCTTAATGCTAGTAGTTGTTTCGTAATATTATTGTACCAATTTACAAGAAACTTAATGAATTAATCTCTTCATACACGGTCAGCATATCACACATATATTTTGTACATCATATCACGTACCAATGTACATAGAAGAGCGTTAATTGGCAAAAAATTCATGTATTCGAATGACTATATAGCTCATAAACTGAAAGTCCTTTCCCACAACCACTAGTATAACTTCAGAAACTGTTATAAATTTATGTGGGTTAGATAGGGTATCACCGCGCTCAATCCCGCAAACTCTGTATTTACTCAATAACTAAATGTACTAGAGAAACTCTTTTTCTCGTGATGAAATGGTCATGAATACGATGGTTCTCAACTAGTTTCGAAATAATACCAAAATAAATGAAATACTTAATGGCAATTTTTCGTGTGCAACTTTTATTGAGTGTATATAGGGGTATTACTGCACACTGCGTAAATACAACACTCCTCTCCCCCACCTAAATCCTACCTGTCCCATTTTTAATACGCCTCCAACCCCCTATATAAACTCCATCTTTACCCATCTAAATATCCCTCTCCTCCCATCTGAATCCCCCTCTCTTCCCACGTAACTCTCCATCTCCTCCCATCTAAAACACCCTCTCCTCTAATCGAAATATTCCTTTTTCTATATAAATCCCCTTCTTCTCCATCCGAATCCTCCTTACCCCTATCTATTCCCTCCTCTACCTAATTCAAATTCCCCTCTGCCCATCTAAATATCTGTGTTACCCTCTCTACATACCCTCTACCCAATCTAATTTTCTCTTACTTTTTAGACACATATTTAATGAATCTGCAACAAATTTAACACTCACATTTTACGTAACTAGTTAACTACTTATATGAAATAATATAATGCGATCGTAGGTTTATCGTTAATCAATATTTAATTCAATAACCAAGTTTATTATAAATCGATATTATAATAAAATAATAATTAATCATTATTTATGACTTTATTATGAGCTAAAAACTCATAATTTTTTATATTTATTTACATACAAAAATGGTTATTAATGATGCACAGTGATACTCTTCTACCTCTAAATTATCTGGGGTATCATTGCCCATGGTTGTGGTGGGAAAACCGTTAAAACTGTGAGGTTGAAAATATGACATAATATAACTGTTAATGCTTGTGCTAACATGTTTAAACAATATGAATCTTTAAATTCTAGAGCTATTGGAGAGTTTGCGGGATTTAAATATGACCAGCGCAAACTTTTTTCAGATCGTTTTACATACATACATCGTAACTTAACTCTATAAATACTAATAAGATGATGATGCGTAATAATGTTTTTGGGAGAAAAGAAAATGCTTGAAATGATGGTACAATCACATTAAGACTGGAACAAGTGGTTTTACAATAATATGAGGTACCCCATAAAATGGTAAACGCGGTGATACCCCGCCCGACCCGATGGATCAATGTCGTTTCCAGACCGATTTTCATGAAACACAATTAGTGGTATGTATGTAGATATAGTGGTATTTTTATATAAACCTGTTTAATTTCTGCAATGAAATTAAAAACAATGAAGAGATATTTCAAAGTCCCAACAGATTTCATAATTCAAATAATTTGAAGTCAATCTCATGTCTTAAGGTCTTGCTAACGTTTTACCGATTTGGAATGCTTCAGATACAGGAGCTTAGCTAGTCATAGTACAATGTGGAAATTTCGGATTTTGCTACATGAGTAGAGGAAAATTGTTTTTTTTTCAGCGTATTAAAATGTATGATGCACCAGTTGAGTGATTCAGGAAATGAGTTGATGGTTTCCATTGAAATTGTTGCCGGTACTTTTCCTGGTTATTACCTTCGCAGAACGCGGGAGGTTATATTTTAGATGGCATTTATATATTTATCATCTTGTTACTCGCATTACTCAATAAGTATTCTACCAAATTGCCTAAAATTTGATGGGTCGATTGGTCAATGTCTATGAACCCGCTGATAGAATTTTGGAAAGAAATCTGGTGAAAGGTCAAGTTCAAGATGATTTATAACTCAAAAATTGTTCAACCATATTGCATGAAACTTGATGGGACGATTAGCCAATATCCAGGAAACCTGTTGGTTAGATTTTGGTAGCGATCGGGTCAAAGGTCTAAGATCAAGGACAAAGCCATTTATAATAACTCAAAAGTATTCATATTGAACCAAATTGCCTGAAATTTAGTGGAACGATTGGTCAATGACCAGGAAACATCTGGTATAATTTTGTGGGCGATCTCATCAAAGGCGATCTCATCATTTATAACTCATTGACTCAAGTAGTATTCAACGAAATTGCATGAAATTTGATGGGACGATTGGTTAATATCCTGTTACCAGATTATTATATTTTGGGTGCAAACGGGTCAAAGGTTGAGGTCAAGGACATTTATAACATGCATCGATTGCACGTAATCCAGTTGAAGTATGTTTTCTACGAGAAAAATTTGCTTATGTGACTACTGAGTATGGATGGAATATCAAGACAATTATGTAAGCTACCTTCATTAACTTTCAACGATGTATGATCAACAAAATCTTCTATAATATGAACCTGCTTTCAATTTTGAAAATAACGATGAGCATATTACATGCAATCACAGGACATTTGGAACAGCATGCATATGTTACAAAACACTTGTATATTGTTAAGTGTTTTGATACTTGTGTTGGGCTATAGTTTGTCCTGTTGAATAAAATATATGCAATTTCAAAAAAACCCTACGATTATTCCCAACAACTGAACATTACTCTATGGGACCATAGGATAGTGTCCTAACAAAGTGTAGACGAATTTTCATCAACTCTTTGGCTTCAAGAAAAATAGATCCATGGCTCGATGCTAATTGGAAAGTATTTATACCCAAAGTACTTTAAAGTATATGTACTCAAGGAACTTTTAAAGTGTTTATTATAACCAAAGGACTTTAAAGTGTTTATACCCAAAGGACTTTAAAGTGTTTATACCCAAAGGACTTTAAAGTGTTTATACCCAAAGGACTTTAAAGTGTTTATACCCAAAGGACTTTAAAGTGTTTATACCCAAAGGACTTTAAAGTGTTTAAATCCAATAGGCTTCAAATAAATTCTTGAGTGTGCAGAATGCAGATATATTGCAGTACTGCTCAAAAAATAAACTAAAGATTTAAAATTGATAGGATGAAATATATCCAGACACCCTGCCAGCTACCTGCTCAGATGTCATTTCGAGATCAGAACGAGTAATTGAGGCCAAGGGAGGCTATAATGTAAAATAATTTGACCATTTTGAGTTCATTTAATACAATTTAAAAATAAAATAAAAAATACAGCTCAATAAATTGATTCAATTGAAAATGCTTGTCTACCTTCAATTGGCTTGGCCATGTTATATATTGACACTAATATGTTTGACCTCCAACGGTAATAATAATTTATTACCATTTGTAAATAGGTAGATCAATATTCTTTATATTATATTGTCCTTTCTTTTTAACCCCACAGGCATCGTTAACACTTTTTAGTCAACTTCAACTTTCCTCGTTAATTTCTCTTGGTTTCTGAAGAATAAAAAGAAATAGTTTTAAATTGTTTAAGTTTGCGGTTTAATAAATAATAATTGACAGTTCTTCAGCAAACCAACAATATACCAAATTGAGTTAGAGGCTGAAAATAAACAGTGATTGTTCGGCCTTCTATTGTTTAGTGATCACAGTTAGTGAATAAAACTAACGAGGATATCGGGTTTGGTGAACTATAATGGGTTAATTTAGATTATCTAAATTTTTTTTGAAAACTAAATATAAAAATAACTTTATTTATAATAAACCTTATGGACACTGATAATATTTCAATAAATGTAATAATTATTTGCTAGTATATATTCAACTAAATTAAATAAATTTAAATCATTTAGTTACTTAAATTACCATAGTATCAATTAATAATAGTATCGAGTTTTATAAATTGTAGTAATACGACCCTGAAAATATTACACAAAATTAAATTTAGAATTTAACCCATTCCTTGCTATTGTTATTTTTATAACAATATAAAGATCAAAATGGAGAACCTTTGAAAGAATAATAATAGCACTATGGATAATAAAAACAAATTTTATATGAAACGTAGACGTAACAATCGAATGTTTTATTTTTCATGAATTCACAAAAATTCTTGTAAAAGAACAGAAGTCAATAATAATAATATTCAGAAAAATGTACCATTTAGATATGTATCAAATATCATTACTAAATGTAAATGTTAACGACATTATTAATTCAACATTTATCTTTAAATAAAAATTTAATTGCCATATATCACCAATATATGAATTAATGGACTGTATAACCTACAAATTGATCTGCCAGAACAAATCGAAATATATATAATAGTAAAAATAAAGTTTTATAGTGTTATTCAACTTTAATCACTTGAATTTGTATCATGCACTAAGGGAATTAATAATTTGACATATATTATAGAAAACTTACCCTTTGTTAAATTCGATGGATGATTTGATTTCAAATAAATATAACAATTCAAACAAAATACTTTTCACCATTTCAAAGTATCTTCAATTTAAGTTGTTATTAATAATACGTTCTTTCAATCTCAGAATTTTTTGAGAAATTTCCGATTTTTTTTTAAACAGAGTATTTATTTATAGTTGGAAACACTCGTTTACTTAAGATATATTTTTACAGATTTACAAGCGTCAAATAATATCCTTCAAAATATCTTCCAAACTCAATCATTAATTTTTACAAAATCATTCTTCAGAAATTTTAGAAAACCATGTCAAATTTTAATGATTCATCACTTGGTTCAAATTTTCACAATTTAACTTTCAAATGAGAGGTTATTTACAGTAGTCAGGTAGGAGCCAGTCCTGGTAGCGTGTCCGTAGTCAGAGCAACACAGACACTCCTGCAGTAAACATCACCGAAGACAAGATCACACTGAAGGATCCAGCATGCTCTGGCACTGGAATAGCAATCGATATGTGGTGGCTGTGCGCCTGTGCTAGTATTTACGTACTATGCTTTAAATGATAATATTCTTTAAATCACACAAATGATGTGCCAATAACTTGGGTGATTATTTCAAATGATGTGATAGGCAACATATAAAAATGGTAGAATATAAATTAAACTACAATTTTATTGAGGGGATATTTTTGTGTAACACTGAAGGTTTTATACTCTGTAAAATAACATCATATAGATTCCGTCAATTTATTTTTTATTTTCACATTAAGTTCAATCAAAAATATATAAATCATAAAAAATTGTGTTTAGAGAATTAATAAGATAGCAATTTACTCATTCTACCTTCAAGAAATCCATTTTAAGGATTCGGTGTGAGAGAAACTCTCATTCGGAAGATCTCACTTGGATTTGAACCTCATAAAATACTAAATATTCCTCCTTAACGATGTTCTCAAAGTAAACATCCCATTCAAAGTTCGTATTTGAGTCTGTCTTTAAATGTAAATATAATTATCCAAAATGTTTGTATGGTATGTATAATTAATCTGAAGAAAACATTTGTTGAAGATGAAGTAGTCATACTTTATAACTCAAACAAAATTTTCATATGAATTTCTGAAAATTCATGCAGATATAAATTATTATATTTAATAATTTATGTATGTATATGAGAGTTAAACGAAACAAATTTTCCTACCACTCAAGTGACTAACTTAGGATTCCAATGAAAATATATCCAAATAATTGGCAACAAATATAAGAAACTGAGAAATTCATATGAAAATACCAACTATTGCCATTATTTAAAAATAATATAATAATCAACTGATTTATTTTTTTACTCACCTTGTATATATTTTTCAACATTAATGTGTATGTAAGACTTTTGTAAGTAAGTATATTAACAAAAAATTATTACCATAATTCCATGTCACAATACAAAATATGTCGTATCTAATAAAATGGATAGTTAAATTATCAATTAACATCTTATTATAATGATCTAATGATTTAATCTCATAAATATTACTTCCACTCTTCATTTCTATATCACGTGTATACATTTATTATGCAAACATCATTTCTAATTACGCCGTGCTGTTAATTAGTATTAATTATTCATGAAGACCTAATATTGAGTGACTTACATTTGCGTTCAAATTTCTTCTTATCTTAACAGGTAGAAATGGTTTTGGTTATTGGTATTTATTAATGTATTGAAATAGAAATTTTACAATATTACCAATTGTATAATAAGTTTCATATTGATTCGTTTAGTTTGGAGTTTGGAGAATTTGAGCTTGAAAAGAAACTTACAATTAGAGAACTCCTATATAACTTTACATCATTAGAGATTATTTGCCTTATTTCAGTGGCTCTTTTTTAGGGGTGGTGGGAGGGGGCCAGAAAATTAAATTAAATAATAACTTGAATAATAATATGAACTTTTCGTTTTATAACCTGATGTATAAATGTTCTTTTATGCATGATTATCATAAGAATACTTTTAAAAATATCAAAGAAGATTCAAGCATAAATGACCCCAAGTGTTTCATCCAATATTTGATGTAATTTTAAGATTAGCAGCTTGTAGGCTTTATAATAAAAGTAGCTTGTTTTATTATATTTTAAAAGCATTTATTTTCACAGGCAGATTAAAGGTAAAACTGGTAGAACAGAACTGCTACGTAAATATGATTATTATGTATTTTGAGACAGTAGATGTCAGAGATCAGTTATACATAGTGCCTGATTAAATTTTTCATTGTTTTAGATATTTTATTTCAAATCTTGTTTCAATAGTGGAATGAGGACCAGATTATGTGTCCAAGGCTTGGGTTCATAGACTCTATCTTCGATTTCGGAAAACCAATAATCCTAGGTTAGTATCCCATATAGAGTAGGATGTTTGAAGGTTTACCGGGTTGACTACTTTGTTACCTGGTGATGTACTATCGCTAGTTCTGAGTGAAATATTTGCTGATTTTGGCAAAATTGCCCAGTTCAAAGGCCCTTATATTCCATGCGATATACAGGAATCAAGCCAACGGCAGTAGGGCAATTGCTACTGCTTCGCTTGACTACTAATAGCCAAGGGACAGGGGAGCTATATAGCAGCGGTTATATGCGGGTCTTGATCTTGTCACTGACTTAACTAAGTTAGCCTTGTCTGTGAGAAAATATATTATTATAAGATAATATATTTCACTTCGAAATTCCTCTATTTTTGATAAATTTCATAATTTGTATTTATTCCTTCATTGTATGGATATATAAACTACCCGAGGACTGAGTTCAAATCAAATAACCAACTCTTATTATACACGACAATAAACATTCAATGTAAGATAAATATGACTCATCCTATATTGATAGAAATTTTTTTTGCTTGGCAACAATAGTATAATTAATCATTTCAAAAAAACGTTGTCTTCTCTGACATCTGCCGTTCTGAAGACAATTTTTTTTCTATTTAGGAACAATGAAGTTCAAGAGACGATGTTGACTTTAAGTTGCACAACTGTCAGTAGAAACGGAAGTTCTTTTGTACTAACTTAGAAAATGATGTCTACCTTCACACTAAAATATCTTTTTATAATATAATGTAACTGTAATAATATGAATAGGGAACAAAAATAATTTATTTATAATAATATATAATATCTCCTTAAAGAATAAACTGGAAAAAATACCTATGATCAACGCGTTAACTAATTGAAAAAGATTTATATCCTTAAGTAGGTTATATGAATATATCATCAACTTTACACATACTGTATACCTACACTAAATATACAATACTTGATAATATGATACCTACTTAATTGTTCTTTAGTATACACAATTTTGAACTTGAACTTTGTAAAACAATCACTGAATTCATTTTGAAAATGCACGATTAATTTCTATAATTTGTCTCATTTGTCTCGATGTCAAATTGTTATTCGAAAATTCACTTTTTCTTCTCAGTTTTAACCCTATTGAGTTTGACCATCAGAATGAACAGGAAGGTTTGAGTATGTGTTAAAAATATATACTGAACTAATGTGTACCAAATCTCAAGTAAAAGTATTGAACGTATAAGGAGAAATAAATACACGTGTATATAAAACATTGGCAACTAAGTGAGAAGAGATGTGATTGGGTGGAGTGAGACCCTATCATAGCTTGCACATGTGTCTGTACTCCATGAAAACGTGGACGAAAGTGTGTTGAGTAGTGAGCTAGCTATATTCCTACATTGCCACAGGTGACCACAGTAGAATTATTAATTTACGCCGATACGTAAATATTTTTTAACTTTTATATACGAAAATATATTTGGTTTTAACGTAGGAACAAAGTCAAGAAAGGCCGGTATATTAAAATAAATGACATGAAAGATATAAAGTAATTTAAAAAAAGATGTGCCTAGAAAACACACGTCAAAACTCATTAGGGTTAACGCATTGACCGCATCTAGAGATGTAACAGTGATGCACTATTGGACTTTTCACCACCAGATTTTTTATCGCCGGACTTTTCCTCGGCAAGACTGAATGAAATATCAGTATTTTGGGCTATTAATGTATAACTTTGATTCAAACTGAATTTATCAATGGAAGACACATATCATTAACATACTTGGTTGTTTTGATTTTAAAGACTGTACCTTCGAAAATTCTAATATAATATAGTGATGTTATGAATTACTACCATTGCGGCAATACTATATGTAATGTATTGCCAAATGTCGCAAGGTACTCTAAGCTGCTACGATTGGTTCAATTATTCCAACTCTAGATAGTTAAACATACCGTGAATTTATCAATCTTTTTGCCAGCTATTATAAGAAATTGCCAATAATTTACTACTGGTTCGAATTTATGTTTTCCAGTAAAAATAATTTCATTTAATTGTATTTCATTAATTTGACAATTTATATAATATTTTTCGGATTAAATATTCCTGCTATAGATTTCTTTTACACTTAATATTGGTCTCTGTTTATAGTTTTTTTTCTAATATGCATATAAAATATTTAGTATACCTTGAAGAACTTCCAATGGTTTAACCATTATCATGAAAATACAAACGTAAGTTTGAGTGTAGAAATCTTTAAATGAAGACTTTTGAAGTAGTCAGGTTTAAAGACGAATTAGACATAATCCCAGGCAGCAAGGATTTATTCCTGGGATATTAAGAGAATATCCCAGGAATATATCCTTCTTCCCACGGTTATTCCCTTAATATCCCAGGAATAATGATTGCTACCTGGGATGTCGTACATTTTCTCTAAAATCTTCAAGGGAACTAATTATCGAAGACAGTAAAAAAAACAAAACGGATTCAAGGATCATGTATCGTGATACTGTTTTATTGTTGGAAATAGGATATAACTATATTGATTCGAAAAACTATGAAACATGTAGGGTCGGACGGGGTATCACTGCGCAAATCCCGCAAACTCTGTGTTTACTCAAAAACTGAAAGTAGCTACTAGATAAACTCTTTTTCTAGTGATGAAATGATCATGAATTAGGATGGTTCTCTACCAGATTAAAAATAATACCTAAATAAATGAAAAACTTATCGTGCGCAACTTTTAGTGAGTGTATAGAGGTATCATTGCGCACATGAAAGGATATTACTGCGCATTGTGTAGATACAACTCTTCTCACCCCCACCTAAATCCCTCCTCACCCCATCTTAATACTTCTTCCACCCCCTTCTTACCCATCTAAATATCCCTCTCCCCCTATCTAAATCCCCCTCTCTTCCGATATAACTCCCCCTCTCCTCCCATCTAAATCAATCTCTCCTATTATCGAAATCTCCTTCTCTTCCCATCTAATTCCCCTCTTCCCCATCTAAATCCCCATGTCTCCATCTGAATGTCTGTGTTTCCCTCTCAACATGCCCTCTCCCTAGTTTAATAGTCTCTTAATTTTCAAACACATATTTAATGATTCTGCAATAAATTTAACACTTAAATTTTACGTAACTTTATATCAAGTAATATAATACGACCGTAGGTGTATTGTTAATCAATATTTAGTACAGAAACCTCTCAACCCCCCCACCAAAATACTCCTCTCCATATTTTAATACCCCCACATCAAGGACCATAGTTACTGCGATCGTAAGTTCAGTGTTAATTAATATTATAATTAAAAAACACCTTATTCAATATTTATGCCTTTATTAAGAGCTAAAAACTCTTAATTCATATAGTAATATGGATATTAATGATGCTCAGCGATACCCCTCTACTTTTTACTATTTATCTGGGGTTCACTGCGCACAGTTGTGGCGGGAAAACCGATTAAATTGAGAAGTTTAAAATTTGACATAATTTATCTGTTAATGTTTGTGTTAACATGTTAAAACAATACGAATCTTAAAATTTCGGTTCTAGAGTTAATGGAGAGATTGCGGGATTTAAGTATCACCAGCGCAAACTTTTTTCAGATCGTTTTGATAGCAACAAATATATTGCGACTTAACTCTAGAAATACTAATAGGATGATGGTGCGTCTTGACGTTTATGGGGGAAAAGAAGATGCTTGAATTGATGGTGCAATCAGACTTAGGCTAAACAAGTGGTTTCAAAATTAAAAAAAAGTGTGGACTGCGGAGTGATACCCTATAAAAAGAGTATGAGCGGTGATACCCCGTCCGACCCAAGCGGATTAGGCATAATGTGGTCCCCAATTGAGGACTTCTAGTGTACCTAAATTATTTAAATAAACATTTATTGTTCAATTCATCAGTAGTCGTATCTATTTGTATTCATAGAAGTAAATTTGATCGGATCACTGGTAATTTGGAAGCGTTAGTGATATTTGATAATATGGATAATTAATTAACTATACACATAGGTAGTAATATAGAATAATGAATGAGATGAGTTTTAATTTTTTTAACCGTTTTAGGTACAGGTCTTCAGATAATATTATTGGTGTAAGAAACTCTTTGGAATTAATAAAAATCATGGATAATGATGTACAATCAATTATGATTGAAATCAACTAATTTAAAAGATGCTTCGTGTTAAAAACATTCAATGATCCAAAAAGATTGTGTGAATATATAAAATACTTATATAAACTGTAAGCATACAATAAACCTTTTGTGCGAGTTAGTAATGATACAGTACAAAGACTATAAGACTGTTGTGTCACACAATCAGTTTTGCTTACAAGCATTTGAAAATTAATTGTAGTAATGTTTGACATTTAAACAGAGTACTAACAATTTAAGAAATGTTTACTTTTGAAATCATTTGCAGTTAAAAGTCCGGCAGGGAAATGTCACCTATGGTAAAACCCATAGGTGAATAGTCCTGTGGGAATATTCCAGGGAGGGTAAGGTCCGTTGAGGAAAAGTTAGGCGGTGAAATATCCGTTTCTTTATACGGTACTGCCGTATCAGCATCTTTGTTTAACTTGCATATATGTATGTAAAGTTATTTTATTTGCTTTTTAACATATTTTTCAGATATTTCTAGTCATAAATATGTAGGTTATTTTACAAATTATATATTAGAACTTTTATTCCTTCTTTTTCAAACACTAGTCTCATAAAGTATTTAATATAAGTTGAAAAAAAAAACAATTTTTAAGCAACAGTGGTACCTGATGCAGATGGAACAAGTTATAGCTGTGTACCATAAATGGCGCAAGATGAAAATCTTAAAATATCTGACATTCAATGTATACTTTTTTGTCACATTTTATAACATTTTTTAATTAATTAACAAATCAATTCACAATTTATTATAATATAGCCGTAATGATTTTCTCCAATATTAGTACAGTAATACCACAGGAAGAAAAAAAGCAGTTACATAGTTAATGTATATCCGACGTCAATCCGAAACCAATATCCTAAATCTATGACAAGCATGAACAGCTTGCAATACATGGTGTATTCTTAGAGATTTGGACAGTACATTTATTCCATTATTTGCACGTATACACAAATCACAGAATATTTACCTAACATTGATGGTAATTTTTCTGATGCCCAAGTCTTCGTTATTCATAAACGTATTGCAATATTAACTGCAATACAACATTCAGTCAAATTCTTCATTTATCTAACCAGATAATATTCATAATATTATTGCCTCAATGCATAGCAATACTTGTAATATTTAATTCATTTAAAAATATTGGGAATCATGTTGGGATTATATTGATAAGAGGATCAAGTTTTCGCGCTATGAATTATGTACACTCTTCTACTGTCAAATTAGAACTTATATGCCAACTTAGAAAATATATTGTTGTTTTCTGACTATTAGCAAAATTTATTGACAAGAAATGACACTGTTCATCATTCCAAGGCGAGACACTCTTATCGAACATTTTGTGTTCTTTTCCTTGTAATTTATATCATAAGTCACACATAGGAACAGGGATTTATGTACTGCTTGTAACAGCTAAATGGAGAAAAATACGAAGTGTGAAATACATATTAAGACAAATTTTCTGTAATTAAATTACAAAGCTAGTTCAGTAATTATTTACCATATATAACTATACTAATGATCTTGCATGGATGTACTAATAAGTATAAATTTCTCAATGACAACTATGATTATTTTTATTATAGAGGGTGGCACAGAAGAATTCGCAAATGGAAAGCATTGTATTTATTGAAAACTAGAATGATAAAAATAAAATGGTTCGATAGAACCATTGAGCAGTGTATCCAGAATCTAATTTCGAAAAGGCTTCCCTTTTCTTTGATTAATTTGTAAAACACAAGAAAGATGCCTTACTTGTTTGTCCATATTGACTTAAACCTAACGAATTGACTGCTTTCAAAGAATCCATATAGGAGTGAGAACGAGTTGAAATTTTCTTTTCCAAGTTGTCCTGATTACGAAGTCTATATGATTGATGCACCACTTTTTTCTTTTAACTACGTTTGAATCACATTAGCCGTTAAGACTGATGCTTCTAATAGGGTGAATATGAATTTGGGTTCAAATGATTCAGTGAGCTAAGGAACCGAGTTTTCCTTGGCTCACAGTTAACAGTCGGATAAACCCAACTGTTAACTTTGACTCCTTCAACGATGACGATCAAAGGAGACTTAATCCCATTCGATGCAACAGCAGCTCATTATCCTGGATTCCTTGACACTGTATTCTCTCTGGGAACGAAATGACAGACATAATGACACTCGAAGGGGCTGATATGGACCAAGCGGGAGCTACAATCTGTAGCAGGTCAAAAGAGGCGGCCATTAATAGAGCGAAGATTGACTGACCACTATTCCATCCTAGATCAAGGGAGGTCTATATAAAACATCCTGCTCGATTCCAAGATGGAACACAAGGTGGCAGAGGATTGTGGGTAGGAGTGACACAGCACGGTACAGGTTGTGCGGAGCGGAAGCGGAATTGACGAGACATATATGGGTAGAATGCCTAGAGTTTGAAAACATGAGGAGGAGACACGACATATACAAAGATATGGTGAAACTAATAAAAGAACCGGATCCTGTCGAAGGCGTTTTTCAGCGATATGTTGAGGTACCATGATGCATAAGACGACAGTAGCTCATACTATATAGAGAACCTGCCTCTGTCCTCTCAAATAGTTATCAACATTTACAAACAAGTCCTGAAAGTTGAAGGAACAAACCCTATCATACTAACTATTGGGGACAGCCTCCACCGTCGGATCATTTCATAACAGTGTCTCTGGATTGCTTGAGCTCTTGTAACATCAACGTACAACGTCTGTACAGTCATTATTTCATTGACACTTTTGAAATTAGCTACCTAGACGGCTTTTTCTGTTGAGTTACCTCTATAATCATTAATCTACGCTGAAGTTTTAATGAAACTCATTTGTTTCGCAATTGTGCAGTCACATATTTGCGGATTTCGATTAACTCGCTTCTTCAATGCAGAAATTACAATTTTGATACAAGCTGATGGGTTCCTTTCAAACCTGCAATTATTGGTTCACTGGCGCTGTTTAATGATTTTCTCAATTCTAACCCTAGCGCCTTAGAGGTCAACAATCTGGTCACGCCTAACCTCATCAAGCATAACTTCCTTGATGCTTGTAATAAATACTTGTAAATTAGATGATGATTGTTAGGCATGTGGAGACTTAAAAAAATAATAGCTCACAATATAGCATTAGCATATTATTAATTCTGAAATTATATGTTAATATTTTTTGATCTCCCTATACACTAACTTATGATTAGTAGAATTGAAAAGATATTAAAGAGGTACTTATATTAGTCAACAATTGTGAACAATTTGTTTTTTTAAATTGGTTGGGTTTTGTATATTATTTGATGATTTTTCGTTGATTATTGGGTCGGTATTCGAAACGTCCACGTTCTAAAATTGTATAGCATCCTTTTTATCGCTTCTATCCGAATACGGTTGATTTGAACAATCCCAAGGCTATATAATAATATTTATTATATACGATATTTGTTACAAAAAACTGCTTAGTTCTGAGTTATGAAACACTCGAGAATGGGGGAAATGAATCAATAAAATGAACTTGAGTTATGAAGTAGTTTTCTATGTTTCGTTTATAGAAAATGACATTCGTCTATAATTGTGTCATAATTATCTATCAATGACCATAGTTTCCTAAAATTTTAATCATAGAAAATTATCTAGTGCTGAGATATGAAGTAGCTTTGAGTTACGAATGACCCATTACTTCATAACTCAGAAGTTTCACTATACAATCGAATATACATTTATGGCGGAAAAAATGCAAAATTGAAAAATAATTTATTGATATGTTTCTCACGATTGATGTTTTCACCGCTAATACTTTCAAGGACAACTCTTCTCTGATTGGTCGGCAAGAAAAAGTCAACGGGGGTGGAGCAGTAACCATCAATACCCCCCCCCCCCTTGTTGGCTCTTCCTCGACTCTTGCATATAGCTTTGAGTTGATCAAATTATATTTTAAATAATAAGAGCTTTGGATTTCTAAACATAGATGGTTGTGAAGTAGTGTATTGTAACCTTTAGTTATTTGGTATTGCACACTTCATGATTTTTTAATATCTAATGACCTGTCATCCGGTTTTGGGGGTATTGACAATGAGTCAGTGATCTTGAAAACATTATCTAAAAAGTAAAAAAAAAAATGTAAAGCTATATTTTCAGTTGTAGTTTCTAACATTAGAGGTTCCATCCTCAAGAATAAGTTCTCTGTCATGACATCTGGACCATCTAGGTTGAAAAATCTAAACTGTAAGCTTCATGAGTGGAAGAAACAAAAGACGTAGTTCTTGATTTTCCTTCCCATGTCATCGTCTACAAGTATGATTCCAAGTGATTTTGAAGATTTTTATACATTTATTTTCAATATTAAAGTGGTCCTCAAATAAAGTGTATGTTCAGGATAATACGTATTGAAAAATATTAAAGAGTTACATGTCAACCAGAATCTGATGAACTAAGTATATACTAATAGTGAATAATATTCATTAATATTCGACTTCTGTATTTAGAATTTAATTAGTCATGTAAAAGATAATCAACTATGTATTCTATTACACTAAGCTTAGGTATTACACACGCCAATCAATTTGATATAGCAAATATGAACACTTGTATATACAAGAGATAGAAAAACGTATAATTGAACTTCAATATCTGTAGAATAAAGTATCTGCAAAATAAAAGAGAAATTGACATAGAAATCTGATCCAATTACGTGCACTTTTGATAGGAAACTCACCTTCTTATACTATGAAAAGTGGATCTGAGGAAATTGGCAATTGCGGTTCTAAAATATTGCTCAATTATAGAGGACATTTTCCAGAGCCTCTCTACTGACGTGACACTAATGATCTCTGTTGGGTAAATATATAATAGACTTATTTTCTAGCATCTCTTTGATGTTGAAATAAAATATATTGATGCGTACTATTATTAGAACATTTGTATACATTAGCTTTTAATTATCGTAATTTTTCAAAATTATTGTGTATCCATCGTCTAATCATTAAAATTCAGACACCTGATATTGAATTCTATGATTAAACACCTATATATAGATGCTTATCATCAGGGATGACTATAAAATAACTTATATTAATAGAAACGTCAACGATTCAACTTCGTTTATTATTTCATTACTTTTTATATAACGTACGTTAAATAGAGAAATTACAAAAAAACGTACTTAAATTGGATTTATATTTTTTGATGATTGTAATGTAAATATCAATTTGATGAAAATCAGATATACAAGTTTAAAGGGGCAGTACAGTCATTTTTTGTTTTAACAATTTTAATGACAAACGATTGCTTAGTAAGAATAAAGTATATCGTGTGACATTGCAATGTTCAATAATTTCCTAACAAATACTAACGGTAGATGTCGCCACAATCAGTGGCGCAATTTTGTATACATACAAACTGAGTTAAGTTTCTACCTAGATTTTAGCTCAAGTGAAGAGATGGCTTTTTTTTCAAAACTATGCCTTCTTGTTTACGAATTCACATAATATTTTTACCATTTTGACGCAAACAAAGCATGATTATTGCATACTTTAATTAATATGAAAACAACAAACATACTAACGTACATACTAATGATTGGTAATGCTTCCGCTAGGTGTCACTAATTTTATTATATACTTTTTATATGAACATTTTAAAAATAAACGAACATTCAAATATTACATAATTAAATATTCTGAATCGATTTAAAACCAATTTGGCGTTTCTTTGATTATGACTTTACTATCCCTTAAATTAATTTTGATTTTAGCATAAAAACCAGAACCAAAGGTCGTAAATTGTGAATATAAAGAAGAAAATCGAACCAGAAACCACGAAGAAGCATGCCAGATAAAAAATGGGCGAATCCTCTTCGGGTCATTCACCTCGGACAATTCGACGTGCAGACAACTCGCCGACAGAACATCTCTCAGAATGATTAATGGTTTACTGGCGTATACATAATCTAACGTACAGTTATTTATTAACTTTGATTATATTTTTAGATACCCTACCGAAATTCACCAGTCCTGTCCCTCAAACCGTCTCAACATAACCACTAACGTCTTAAGTCTAAACTAATCTTAGGTGAAATACTGAATTGTTTATTTAGACGAGTTGTCCTAACGACAAAATGTCCACGGCGAATTGCCTGGCGGCGAGTTGTCTTGGAATAGATAGATTAATAAATTTTAACATGTAAACTCAAATATAATTTGATATTCATACAATGTCTTTTTCCAAGCAGAAGGTGTGTTCATTAAAATAGAGGTAACAAATATTGCACATATACATACAATATTTGCAAAGCTTTGTAATATGTATACTGAATAGCTTTTATAAATATATTACAATTTTCGAAGCCAAATGGAAGCTATTTATTCAGACAGTTTTATTAACTAAACTAACTACCTTTACAATAGACTATCTCTGATGGAGAAACACAATTAACTTCAGTAGAATTAAAGTGGCAATTGTCCATGCATGAAACAGTAGAATTATTTTAAGGGGAAATGAATGAATGAATGCGTAAATTATGAGCAAATGACAATAGATATAGTCAGTTCAATAATCTTCCTAAGTTTCATTTTATTCTTCATGCATCGATCTGATTGAAAAATGTTGTCTTTTCAAGCAGAAAAATATTAAACTCGCAAATCATTTACAATCGATTCACGTTATCAGGTGAGATCTAAATAAATACCACTTTATACATATTCAATTCGATGCAAGACCAAGTATAATATTTTTAATAATTCTGTATTTCAGCCGTAAATCTAATATATTTTAACTTCACTATCAATAAATGTTAATAATAGGGCACTTTTGAGAAGTTATTATTATAATAAATCTCACTTATTTCTTCGACTTGTTGTACGCTTTTAATGCATTCCTAGATGATCATTTGTTATGCAGTTGGTCCATCATGGTCTAGATTACTTTCAACTTACTTTCTATAAAAACATATATACAAAAAAAAAATACTAAACTGTTCTTGCCCTTATTTTTAAGGAAAGCAAATTTTTCATTATAATAATCTAGAAAACAATTGAAGATAAGTAAGAAATATATATATGGAGAAAAGTGACCCTAAAACACTTAATTTTTTAATAAATAATATCACAACAGCGTTAAAAAATCGTAATTCATCTGCTTATGAATGAAAGCTGTTTCCAAATGAAAATATTTCATTCACTATCATCATTTGGAAATAATTTTCAGAACGTATTGCAATCAATTATTTTGCTATTCTTCGAGTTTGGTTGAAAATGAACTAAAATATATATTTGATTTGTTTTTAGGATCTGGAGGCAGCTCTATCTAAATTTCAGATTATTTGATCACTTGAAAACTCTGTTTTAAATCAATTCTAAAGCTATATAAATTTATTTTGATAGCACCTCATCTTAAAAAATGCTTTAAACCTTCAGTTATAATGTCAGTATTATTTCAATTTATAAACATCCAGATTAATAGTTAATTGATATTCGAAATGCATATAGATATATCAAAATGATTTATACTAAATCGGATAGATTTGTTCTTTAATAAGAAAATGCTTTGACACAATCATTATGAAGTATAAATCAGAACTAAAATAACGAATTATATTCCTTAATGGCTGCCTTCTGCTTTGATCAATACATGTTGTTACTAAAGTATGAGAACGTTGTATTACTTTTTCATCCAACTTCCCCGGGAAAAATTTAGGAAGAGCCATATAGAAGATTAAGAGGGGCATTTATTGTAGAAGTGGATCAGATAATATCACATATATGATATATTTGAGATTGGAACATGCAGTCAATGATGAAAGAAGAAATTGGTGTAATATTACCACAAATTTTATGGCAGTCTAAGCTATCCTATTCCCATATCATAGACCAATCATCATGGCAACACCAATCATGGTGTTAGGCCTCACTTTACAGTTTGGCATAAACCATAAAAGCTTGGAGCTCTGAAATCTGATAAATCTATATCTAACACATCTTCGACCAAACCTATTATCTATAGGACCAAATTTTGTTAGAATGTAGAAAAACTTCTCTTTCCAATAACGTAATAGAGGACTTTGTATATTGTGTTGTTCTACGTTCCGCCATCTTCGCTCCCTGCGCCTTTTCAATACCGCTTTACGCTAACATTTTACGTCAACTTCTGAACCAACACCATATCGCTTACTTTGAAATAATTAGAAATAAAGGATTCTTAGAAGAAATGGACTGACAATAAAGTAGCTCCACAAAAATGTTTCTAACCATAAAATTCGGTGTCAATGCTCACGTATTGAGAAAGACTATCTACGAGTTAATATGGACACAAAAATGGAAGAGGGAAATGGTGATATATGTAAGTTACATGAATTAAAATTCTAAGATTTTGTAGGTGGGAAGTGTTGCCTAGTGAATAAGTTAATTCATGATCCGATATATTTTCATGTTCCTAATTTATTGTCACATGTTTAAATGTCATTAAATAGTTCTTCCATGTTATTTTAATATGCTTCATATAAATATTATATAAAATAAATGATTTTATTAATACTCTTCATGTTCAACTACTTGAAATTAAAGACACAAAATTGGATTAATAATACTTCAGAAATGATAGCTAAATAATTCTACGCTCCCCTGTAGAATTGAAGCAAAGCTATTTGCATTAATTTATTCATTGTGTCTCATGTACTGGTCAATGTGGCTCTGTAATAATGAGAATTAATCAGATAATTGTTGTTTTGATTCAGAAAATCATTCAGGCGTCAACATTCTATTCATTATTAATTGTACATTAATTTACGAGTGTATATTTGTATGATCTATTGGAAAACAAAGGATTCTTTCATTATTTATTGACTGAATTTCAAATGAATATACAGAAAGATATTTAATTGAATGCAGGACACGAAAACAGTAAAAATAAAATCACAAGTCTAATGATTATATAATGCCGTTTTCTGGAATATCAGTCAATTTAGTCAAAAAGATATAAATAAATAAAGAGTTTTACTTTATTATACACAGTATCACATATCTATATGAAAAAAAGAGCTCATCTTAATCATGTTTATTTGAATCAAATATTTGTATATCATGAAACCCTCAAGTACTCAAGAGCAAATATACAACCAGTTATAATCAAAGGAAACTGAAATTAGGCAATTATTAGATTAAATTAGATACGAACTGATTTCATTGGATTCGATAAAATGTATCGGATTTTATTAATCTACCAATTATTACATGAATCATTGAGTTATAAACATTGATGAGAAAACCATTACGAATCAGATGACTTATTTTCGCTACATTACAGTGTTTAGGTAAAGCGAATTAATTGTTTAATTAACAATTATAAAATTCCTAATCCACATATCAGAAAGACGTGAACAATCTGATGCAGAATAATTATAAAACGTCATTGAGGTAATTCAGACGAGGAAGAGTCCAAGTTAAGTTTTTATCTAGAGATTAAGAATTATAAATAAGATTAATGACAAAACATTAAAATTAATTACCAATGAATAAGTAATTAGATTTTCTTCGAAGGGAAATAATACCAAACTAATTACAAAGAAAAAAAATTATCGTAGTTTATGAAAAAGAAAATTAGTCTTTCAATAAATTGATACTTCTTTAAAGGTACCATCGAAAAAGATTAGCCTGATATTATTAGTCTTACGCAACTTATTAGATATATAGATAGATATGTTAAATACTAGTACGAAAAATCATTTTGAAGTACATTGGTCTGATCGGACAGTCATGCAAATCATTACGGTCGAACCGTCTAAGTAAAATTGATTACACCGAGCCTTACAGTAAAATTCCTGAGTTATGAAGTTCTTCGTTATGAAGCACACGAGTAATGAAGGACTTGAATTATGAAATGCTTCTGAGTTATGAAGTATTTTCTATGTTTACGTTACAGAAAACGATATACGTGAATTATTTGGTCCTGCTTATCCCTCAAAAACCATATGCTTTCTCCAATATTTCAATCATAGAAAACTATCTGTGTCCCTGAGTTGTGAAGTGGCTCTGAGTTATGAAGTAACCAATACTTCATAACTCAGTAGTTTCACTGTAATCATAAAACAATAAATAGTTATATTTATTAAGTTTCAATCCTGTAGATAAAGATATAAATATATCAAATGTTTTGTAAAGTTGCTATATTTATTGACTACGCGCAGAAAAGTGATTAGAGAAACAATAAAGTAGTGTAGTTATGAAGGTATTTGAAGGGGGAATGCATGGTATGCGGAATGCAACGCTACTGAGAAATGACTGACTCTTGGTGGTACTGTCCTCCGCCCTTCTTGTCTGAGTGTCAGATACGTTATTTATCCCTCAATGATAAACTGTCAGAATCCAATAATAGTTATAGTTGAAAATGTAATTATTTGCTTTCGAATGTTAATCTGGATGTTATTTATGAGTAAAGGATCAATTAGATATTGTGATTTTATGCCAGAGATAAAAGAAAAGGAGAACAATTGAACGAAATTGGCGAATCTAATTCAATGTTTCCAAAACATTTAAAAAAAATACAAATATCAAAAAATTGAAGTACTTCTATGATGAAAAACATAATATTCACTATATGTAGGGTCGAACGGGGTATCACTGCGCATACCCTTTTTATGGGGTAACACTCCGCACCCCTTATATTTTTAAAACCACTTATGTTAGCCTAAATTTGATTGCACCATCATTTCAAGCATCTTCTTTTCTCAAATAAACATGATGCAGCATTATCCTATTAGTATTTCTAGAGCTGAGTCGCGATATATGTAGTGCTCTCAGAACGATCTGAAAAAGATTGCTCTGGTGATTTTTAAATCCCGCAAACTCTTCAATAACTCTGTACCAAGATTTATAGATTCATACTGTTTTAACATTTTAGCACAAACAATAACAGTTACATTATGTCAAATTTTCAACTTAACGGTTTTAACGGTTTCCTGCCTCAATCGTGCGCAGTGTTACCCCAGATAATTTAAAGGTAGAGGGGTATCACTGCGCATCATCAATAACCATATTTGTATGTAAATAAATATAAAAAAATATGTGTTTTTAGCTCCTAGTAAAGGCATAAATTTTGAATAAGGTGTTATTCAATTATCGATTTGATTAACAATAAACTTACGATCGTAGTAGCTATGCAACTTGATGTAGGGGTAATAAAATAGGGAGAGTTGATATTTAGGGGGGGGGGGGGGGTGAGAGGTTTTTGAAATTTATATTGATTAACAATAAATGTACGATCGTATTGTATTTCTTGATATAAGTAGTTGCATAAAATTTAAGTGTTAAATTTGTTGCAGATTCATTAAATATGTGTTTAAAAAGCAAGGGACTAGTAGATTGGGGAAGAGGGCATGCAGAGAAGGAAGCACAGACGTTTAGATGAGTGGGGAGGAGAATTTAGATATGGGAGAGGGGGAAATAGATGGGGGAAGGAGGGAAATAGATGAGGAAGATAGGGATTAAGATGGGAAGAGAGGGAGATTTCGTTGAAGAGAGAGTGTGATTAAAATGGTAGGAGAGGGGGATTTAGTTGGGAAGAGAGGGGGATTAAGATGTGAGGAGAGGGATATTTAGATGGGGAAAGAAGGATGTTTAGATAGGGGGGAGGAGGGGCATTAAAATGGGGACAGGAGGTATTCAGGTAGGGAAGAGAAGTGCTGTCCTTATGCAATGCGCAGTAATACCCCTTCATGTGCGCAGTGATGCCCCTATGCACTCACTAAAAGTTACGCACAAAAAATTACCATTAAGTATTTCATTTATTTAGCTATTATTTTGAAACTGATTGAGAACCATCTTCATTTATGACCATTACATCACGAGAAAAAGAGTTTCTCTACTACCTTTAGTTTTTTAGTAAATACAGAGTTTGCGGGATTGTGCGCAGTGATACCCCCCCCCCCTCGTCCGACCCTATACAATAGAATATTGCATAGATACACCCTGATACTATGAACATGAATATTTTAAAAATAAGTTTCCAAAAACAAAGGATAACATTGTTATTCCATTTTTTTGAGTCAATCAAAAACTACTGGTTATTTATGTGATGCAACGAGTGAAGGATCCTAACAAGACAAAAATACTCTAAAAAATGAACACTTTTTCTGAATAACAAACCAATAGTTCTTCTTGTAGAGAATAGAGAAAATGGATATATGTACGTAAAGTAAATATGTAAAATGTAGATATATCGGAATTATGTATACAATAGCAATATTGTTACTTGTTATTTCTATTTTGCCTGTATGTATATATTACATAAATTATGCTAAAACATGTCATTTACAATACAATTCAAAATAGACATTCTTCAATTATAAACAAAAAAATGAACATTATTTATGTGACGCTCCTCATAGAAAACAG
Organism: Caprella mutica; assembly: GCA_947561585.1. Lineage (NCBI taxonomy): Eukaryota > Metazoa > Arthropoda > Malacostraca > Amphipoda > Caprellidae > Caprella > Caprella mutica. The sequence goes on from CANNZV010000151.1 coordinate 176,460, forward strand.
TAAGGATAATTTTAATTATTTGATGAAAAATTGTTATAGAAAATTCTTTTCAAGTAAATATAATAACAGTGTATTGAAATGCACTGAATTGACTAAATTTTAACTGTCAAGTCTCTCTGATATTAAATAAACAGGAGACTAAAATATCATTCATTCAATGCTTTAATGCATTAGATTAGGTTATTCATTTAATTAATTGTTTAAATTATTATTTGCAAATGCTTTGATATCCCGAAATCTCTATAGCGTATTTATCTAGCTGAGATAGCAGGCAAACACGTTAATAGATATGACAGCTCAATAGTCTGGAGAATGAAAGGCTTCTCTCAACAAAATGGCATGGAATACTTTCTGAAGAAGTTTGTCCATCCAATTGAAACTTTCTTTGATTCTATTTCATTTAATGGAACTATTATATTGCCCATTTAGAAACCATTTGCAAATGTGAATATCAAGGTTATCTGGTTCTGTGATCACTTAACTATCATTGAATTTTATTATCTAATATTGCTATAAGTTTACTTGGTACTCAAATTATACTTACTTTCTTTTTTGCAAATAAACAAAGTAGTAAATTGGATATTTGAAAACGTTTTAAATATATATTGAAGAATAATGGGAACCGTAATAACTTTTTGTTAAGATTTCAACAGATTTTTTTTACATATGAATATGTTTAGATACATTTTTCACGATACATTCTTTTGGATCAATTGATCATTAACATTATCGACTATTTATATCAATATTCATTATTAGCTTTTCCGGATTTCCAACAATTATTCTGCATTACATGCAATGCTACAAGGCACACATAGTAAAACAGTTACTGATTACTCATCTCTTTCTTTTTTGCAAATCTTTTTCAGCAATATAGGGCAGAACGTGTCTCTTCATACCATTTGTCAGCAGGTGATGCAAATGGAGCAGGTAAAAGAACCAATATTAGGACAAATGAGCTCTACGATAGCCTGGATGTACTGAGCAAAAATATCCATAAAAAACAAATATTCTTTCGAAAGCAAAGTCGTTACTGTGGAATATTAACATAATAGATTCGCCAGTAAGAGTGGTAACATTGAACATCTTGCTGGATAAATTGAACTTTACATACAACAATATATGGATTATACAAATATACTGATATTTCAATTTATTTTATAAAAGAAATCAACAATGAGATACAAATTGAAGCATTAAACTTGTCGTCTGAGAATACCATTCTTATTACAACCGAGCTAAAATATATACTGTAAAAGGTTAGAATTCAAAACGTAACTGCATGGGAAAACAGCTTACTCATTAGGGTAACCCATTAACCCATTAGGGTTAATAAATAGACTAGTACATACTTTTTCATAATATTATAATCTACTTCAAAATGTAAATTGTATTTTATTTCCTTTAAACACAATTCTGACTATGACTATATATTTTGTCGTATTTCCAACAAAATTCGCGAGTTCTGCTCTATTTGTTAGCTTAATGACAAGCTATTTAATTGTTCCACTTAAATTAATTCATCAATGGGACTAATTTAGTACTTCAATTCAGCAATAGTGTTGTTGTTATTCATACTGTTTGCATAATATGAGTCATTGACATTAACAAAGCAGTTACTAATACAGTAAATTCTTTATACAGTACACTGTAGAATATAAAATGCGCTCGGCATTAACGAACTAAATAACTACAATTCGAGCGATATGTTTGCTTTTATCTCAATTAGTTTTGCATGCACGGAATCAGAATTAATTAATTTCATAATTTATTCACTATAAACACAAAGTTTAATTTGTTATTTAACATAACTAATTATTTAATTAAAATCTTCTTTATTCATTATACTACCTTATAAATGAAAACCAGTATTCGGTTTAAATATCAAATATCAGAGTCGTGCATTTAAAAAAGTAAAATTCTACAAATTTAAATATAAGGAAATAATATGCCCTCAAAATCTAACACTTCACGGGCATTCCAACTTTTAACAAAAGATATTAAAAAAAATTAATTTAAAGAGGTTATGTGTAAAATATAAAGTTGAAAATATATTGGAAATAAAAACTAAATAGACATAAGCTAATCACATGACATTACATTGCATCCCATCCCCAACCACGCATGGGAATTACTTACTCATTTAATAAAATAAAAGTAGTGCCAACTTACAATAAATTGTAAGACCCTCCCGTGCAAAAAACCGACTCAAAAATTTATATTTCTGACAGATATTTTACAAAAATTAGATAGCGCTATTACTTCTTATAGCCTAAAAATTCATATCTCCCCCAAAATAATTCGGCAAACCAACAAAAGCGTTTTCTTATATTAAATCTGTTAAATTATTGCTCTATCTTCAGACCATTTTGGCACTAGCGCTATTTTCAGCCTCTGTCATCGAATGGGTCATTTTTTCGCACGGGAAGGTCATAAAATCTCGTATGAAAAGCTAGTTCTAACTTTACCTTAGATACTAGCCTCTATAAAAATATTGACGACAGATAACTAGTTAAAAAAACATATAGTAGTTATAAGTGGTCTATTACTTGTCGATTAATCATGGTATTGTGTGTATTAATACCTATTTTAGTAGAATAAGGTCATAATAATCAGAAGAATGAATTGTTTAAATATATTTTATACTTAAACAAGTCTTTCAAAATTCGTATGAGACAATTTTTGCTATAAATATACTAATGCAACGCATCTCTCTTGCAATATTAATATTCTTTTCATCAGGCGTTCAGAAGTGTTACACAAGGCTCCTTCTACATAAAAGAAATGGAGATAAATTTTAGAATAGTACAAGAATGCATACCTTGGTAGGACGCCTTTATTTATTCATCACATCCTACGACCTGGTTAATATCAACACAGTTGAGACAATGTTAGCCAGATTTAGACATATTTCCAATTGTAGGGACGATGATATGCAATAGTAGTGAAACAGAGTCTTACCTGTAAGAAAATATTGTGTTATTATCAATATTAAGTTGAAATTTCTTTGATTGTAGTCAATCATATAGTAAAGAGAGTTCGTTATTAATCAGTATATATGGATATTATATATATTCTCTAAAGAAAACAACTAGATATTGTTCAATTATCAGCATGCATCGGATGAGAATTTTCATTAATCTTTTTATATAAAAAATAATAAAGATAATTTTTTTCATGACCACTATTTTAGATTTCTTAATTACATACACACTGTAACGTTTAATCTAATTGAGTAAATTAATTAATTTCTGTAATGATATATTTTTAAGTACAAGTACAGATTATAATTATAATTCTCAATGTTAAATAAAAATTTATAAAAAGTGACTAAAATTATCAGCTTTCAAGTTTCAATGAAAAAAGAAACTAATGTATACAATTTCAGAAAAAAAATTCTAGAAGTAATTTTGAAAATTATTATATATGAAATTTTTCAATTTTTTTTCTTTCACTTTAATAAAGTAAAATTATATTAAATATATAGTAACATTATTGACTGAATTTGACCTATCCATCAATATTTTAAATACTGTTTTACATTTTCTTGAATTCTTTTATTTACGTATTAATTATACAATAAATATTATTTATTATTTTGGTGTCAAATATCTATTGAAGACTGAGAAATTCATTCAGGAAAATAAGTGTATACACACTTTTTTATACATCTAATGCCCTATCAGTTTATGCTAAAATCATCATAAAATAGTGTTCCATGCAAATATTTAGAAGGATATTCAAGAAAAAGATATACATAACAATGTGTACTACATCTAAGTTAATTTTAAGAGAAATAAATCATCATAATATTTCTTTTCTTTCAAAATATAAAGGAAAAACAATTTAGGTCTAATAGCCTTGTGCTTCGTCACGTTCTTGGAAACAATCCAACAACTTGCTGAAAGGAGAATAATTTCTTTTTCCTATTGTATCATGGAAATATGGTAGCGGAAACATTTAATATAGGCATAAATTCATTTAATAAGAATATTCTTTTTTCTAACTCGATAAAATAATTCTTATATTACTGTATTCATTTATTTTAATTATCATCATCTTGTAATAAACGAAAAAAATTGATGTAATTTGGAAGTATATGTTACACTCATTTTATATATTTATATTCATTCATATTTTAATGGCTGTTTGAAATTCAAAACTCATTCAAAAGAATAGTTATATTATATTTATTATTCATCATGCTATTATTGAATTACAATATTGAACAATATATCAAAAACCATTCAAAGTTGTTAATCTAACACAAGCAAGTAAACGACAAAAATAATAAAGTCGTGAGTCCTATTCTAAGCTCTGACATTGAGACACCTGGATGACTTCTCTTTGAAGCAGATTTTCATGCACTCTTTTCAATCCTTAAAGAGCTTTCATCCGACCACTCTGCAGCTAGAAAAGACCATTGCGAATTCTACAGCACGAGACTGGGGTAGAAGAGGAAACTCATATCATGAGAAATAAAAGAGAACATGCAAGGGAATGTTCTTCTACTATAATCAATATTAAAATTAGTAAATAACTAAAAAGGAAGTGTGCTCATGTTTATAGGGAAAGAAATTGTATGAAAAATTATACTATTGAATAAAAAAAATTGCTAACTTATTAAATGATAATGACTGAAGAGCTATCTGTTGATTTAAATAGAATAATAATAATTTTAGGTAAATTTTAATCAATACGTTAACAGAACGTTATTTGAATTATTGTCTTCTATACATTATTAATAACAGATTGAAATTGTTCCATGCAGTGCACAATAACTCAAATAAAGAGTTTGTAAAGAGTTCTTAAATATCGGTTTAAGAATATATTATATTTTTTTGGCAAATAGTATGCAATGATTTGTTAAACTAACTTCTTCATTCAATTATAGCGAAATTAATATTATTATTATTTTGATCATTTCAAAAGAATTGAATCTTTTATAAAATTAAATGAATTTAACATGCAGTAACGATATCTTCTTGATAGATAATTAAATCTAATGTATGAACCTAATTTTTTAGATATGGTGGTATTATAATTATTTTGATTATTATTTTGATTATTTAGATAATCAAAAAAGTACTACATATTGTATATTCCACACTAGTTTAACTTATGTTATACAATATACATGCATGTAACTTTTTAAAACGAACTTCTACACTTTTATATTTTATTATTGCAAAAACGTTACATTTTCAAATTTAAATGTTAGAAAGTATCCAACGACGCGAATATTCTCTGTTACTTGTGAATTATATAATAAAAAATGATACTGAGCTTAGGAAATCGGCCAGTGCTTGTTCAGCAACTCAAGTGAAGAAGGTTTTTATGCTGTTAAAAAATGCTTTCAAAAGATTATTTACTTGAATTTTTCTATCACATTTCTAAATGAGCACAACACACAAAAATAACATTACGGTGGCTTAGTATTAACTAATTTTGACAGGATTTATCTATAATTATTTTGCGATAAAATTCTCTCATATCTAGGTTCATTCATTTTAGTCAGACTAAACTACGAGATTTTGTATCTTATTTCCCATTAGGTAGGTCACAACACCCTATAATCTAATAGCCTCTTGAAAGAACATCAGGAGTCTTAATGGCGAGGAAGACCGAGAAGAAAAAGTCAGAAGAAATGGAATTTTCGTTAGTATAGTAAATATTATATTCGGAGAATGATCTACTGAACAGTAATAAGACATATATTCAGTTAATTATTGTAGTAAACTATTATAAGTTTTTTTAAACTCATGATTGAAGATGACATAGGTCATAGAGTAAAAAAATCAATATGATGATTCAAGGATATATACTGTTTTTTGCTTTGATAACTTAACTGCTTGAACTGTAACTTCACATAGATAATGTTTACATACTGTTATCCTATAACCTATAATAGTTATATAGTAATGTGCGAGTGAGCGACCAATGCTACACATCACAAAATTACATGCATTCAATAACATCCAATTACCATCAGCATTCCGTTACATAAGTCACTCATTGCATCCGGAAGCAATTACATGAAGCCTCGGGAGGTAATTGAATTAGCTAAACATTACAAGAATGGAAATTTGAACACCACTTAATGTTAATGTATACAGGAAAGTCCTTTTCGAATTGAAACGAGTCAAATGACCTAAATCAGTTCGACACTTTTCGTTTTGTATTTGTATTTAGTCATTTGTGGATATGTACAACTGCTACGATTGAAATATGTAACCACTAATGAAAAGAAAACCTGATAAATATTATTTTCGTGACGAGGTCTCAATGGATTATTTTTATTTCATATTTGTGTCTGAAAAATTTAATTTTGGGCATTATCTTCATTATTCAAAAGACAAAACTTACTTTTGAATTCCATTATTTTTCAATCTTCGATTCTTCATATTATTTATTAATTAATAATTTATTAATTTATTAACTATATGGTTCTGTTTTATATTGTTTCAGTTTTTCTTTGTTTTTTTTACGAAAATTTTGCTTAAATGTTTATGAAAATACTAATCTGAGTTGGAAGTCTAATTTCCATTTTAATAGTTGTATTCTATGTTGTCCTCTGCGTTTTAGTTTTTTGTTTGTGAAGTACATTGCGTTAGTAATACTATTACAAGTTGTTACTATATCGTGTATGAAATTGATACCTATGATATTTTGTAGATTTTAATCTCATTAACATTCTTCAGATGTCCCATACCCTTCTCAATAAGGAAGACGACAAAAATGAATACATCTATCTCCGTCTATTTCTACCATCAATATATCATAATCCCTACAGCAAAAGTTATGGCCCTGTCAACCTTTTGTGAATTATAAACTGCCTAAAAGAACAACCAATAGAAACTCATAGAGAAGCGGCTTGGTTTAGCTGAGCGGTTTGATAGCAATATTCAGTATGGTCGTAAAAACTTGGTTTGTATTTTTCCTCTTTGAAGATAACCGTTATTGTGCTTCAATTGTAATCATTTGATAGCATTAACATGAGAGCCAAGTCGGTAGATTAACGACTAACTTATTAAGTTTAACATGTTTTTTTTTTACTTTAAACGCATTAGTCGTTGATTCGATAAAGTGATTGTGCAATGTGCATGCATTAACGGTCCTTCTTGGTCTAATGTACAATTTGATTGCATAACTGAATTGGTTACAATGTTTTAATTTGTCGCATTAACCGGTTTATATGATAATAAAAAAATTCCTTTAACAAACTTATAACTGTATATTATAATCCATCCTTAATCGTGCCCAGACAATTTGTCGCAGGGACAATTCGTCGTGAACAATTCGTCGTTTATAATTCGTCGCGGACAATACGTTGCGGACAATTCGTTGCGGACAATTCGTCGTGGACAATTGGTCGCGGACAATTCGTTGCAGAAAATTCGTCGTGGATAATAATTGGTAACGTACAGTTTTCTATACTTTTCTATATTCGTATTTATAAATTTCTAAGATTTATATGAATAACTCATATTGTTGATACCAAGTCATCATATAATTTTAATGTTTTTATTTATTTCAAAGGCTTAATAATTTATTTCGAAATGGGGATTAGTTAATTTCAAAATAATGAATGATTACTTATTCAACAGAAAAATCTTTCGTATTGTAGATACCAAATTTGTACTTATTGCATCATTTATTTATTTGAAAATTTGAAAGAAATGGAAAATATGGTGAATAAATGGCGATATTGAATATGAAACAAATTGATAATATTAAATATGGCAAAAGGGAAAATATGGCGACGAATTGTCTGCGATGAATTGTCCGCAACGAATTGTCCGCGATGCATTGTCCACAACGAATTGTCGGCGACGAATTGTCCACGACAAATTGTCCGCAACGAATTATTGTCAATGCGCAATGCTTAATATGGACAATCTCCATCTATTATTAAATTAATAAATGTGTATCGAACCATGCAATTGGGTGCTAGATTTTTTGTTCTTAATATAAGGGAATTGTGAGTGGTTATTAATAATAATGATGAAATTTCAATTAATAGATTAGTTACAATAATATATATATCAGTCCATTTATAATCACATTGATCAAAATGAACGTCATTTAATGACTTGGTCGTCAATCATATTTAGCCTGCACTCCATAACTGATATGGTGTTCATGACTGTTTGAATATCATATCTGGTTAGAGATTATAGCAGGTTTGAATAGCATAACTATATGATTGTGACAATATGCTTTCAAAACCATAGATCTTAGGAATATCATATTCAAAATGAAATGGCATCGAATACTCGCTGGTTTAGGATGACGTAATACTTCTTAATTATTTCTGTCTATAATATTTTTAGGATATAAGATTTCAAAAGCATAAAGTCACCACTCTAATCATAACTGAAATTTCACGAAAATGGATTGATTACAATAAACATCTTGGTCATACGAAAATCCCAATTTAAAAAATAATTGAACATTAAATTTCCTACAGGACTAAATCAGGTTAATGGTGCATAATATTTTTTATTAGTAAAGTCTTTCTATTATACTACTTCGATCTAACTATATGAGCTCATTAGACCGAAAAAGTCAGGATGTCACACTACCAGAAACTGATCTTTCCACACCTTGGCTTAATTGTTCTTGTCGGGTGTTAATAGCGAAATTGGCAATGATGTAACAATTTTTTGCTCAATAGTTATTAACAGTAATAATACAATTTTTTTTATTTATTAACAACATTATAAAGAAATCAACATTCAATGAAACAGATAAACCTAGATTCAATGCACCTCATATTTAATTCATTTGGCAATCTTGATTTCTAAAATGAATGTAAATTTGTTTCATAGATTAATGTCCTTAAAGATAATGTAAGAATAACTTCCAACTAATATTCGTGATGTACACTCTGAAGAATTTATCACTCGGGAAATTTTGGACTACTAAAGTTAACTTTTCAGAGTTACGGCACCAGAATCTGAAGTTTAAAAATATCTTATTTTTGTGGAGTGTTCTTGATGGTAATCAGAAGTATGAGATCTGAGCTGCTTTCACGAGCCCTCGAACGAAATGGACTCTCACAGTCAATGTGATTTCGTGAAAAAAGTGATTTTTCTACATTTGAGCTCCCTATATATCTCTCTTTCAGTTTCAATTTACATACATTCAAAAATGAAGAGGAGTGGGAGTACGAAGTTCAAAACATCACATTCTAGAAGAATTCAGTGGCTGAGACCAGTAGAGAATGAAGACTGGTAAAGTTCCTTCTTGATACGATTTTTCACTGTTCGAATGATCTTATATAACAAATATTCAGTCTGATATAACATAACTGTAGATGAATCATAAATGTTATATATCAATGTATTTTATAGATAAAATACAAAGGAAATAATTTAATAAGAATATTATTAACTGTTGTATGATTTCTAGGTAGATATAGTAAATTATTTTTGTTACATGAATATAAAAATAATGGTTTATTTTAATCCAAAATCTAAGCCATCTCACGTGCTATCCTGTAATTTACGAATCGAATGAAAGAAAATTGAAAAGCTTTTACAACTCCTTTTGGTTTGTCCCTCTCCAGCTCATCAGAAATAAATTAGAGACTTATTCTTCAATTTAGTTTTGGATTGAATTGTAGTTTCCTGAAATATTTTATATATTTTCTGTTTATTGTGACAGGAGAGCAAGCAACTGGAGGGTGGAAAATTGGTAATAAATTAGCAGCGCGAGTTAATTGCAAAATTTAAGCTATATTGTAGAAAAATAAAAAAAACATTTCGTTGTTTTCCCCCTCGCAGCAACAACATAAATGCATTTTCTAAATCTAAAAGCTGTTCATATTTTCATTCAGAGTAAAACATGTGCAAGCTGAACATGACTTTATCTAGTATAGAAACTCCATTCTAATATCCTTGCCAAGTTTATTTCTCTTCTGAACATCTATAAGTTAAACGATATATTTGTTTATCCACATTATCAGATGGTTAACTACTATTTCTTAGTGAGAAATTGTAATTTATAGTCACCAAAGATTATTGCAGATCGTTTAGGCCTATATTTACCAAATAATTCCGAATTAATTTTTAATGAAACTATTTTATATGGTCCTATAGAATCCATGTTGACCAAATTATCAGTCTTATATCAGATATCAGTAATATTCAATCAGGTAATAAATATTTAATCTGGGGAAGGAGTCATTTCGACCACCCTCCCCTTCTCTGATTGAAGCTGGAACAAAAATGTTTGGGATGAAGATGGTTAACATAATTACGAATCTTAATTACTTTTCTCTTGAATATTTTAGTCCTTCCATTCATAAAAGTTATACAAAGCTCCTACAAGGAACCAAAAAGTTTAAGAAAGAGCTTCAGATAAAACAATCGAGCATGAAAAAAGAAAGGCTTAACAGATAATCCTATCCGGATATTCTACGTAATATTTCTGAAAATTGTAGGAAGAACTCGAAATTGATAAAATGTGAACAAACAATCGCTATCAATAACAAATTTATCTGATACAAACTGGAATTTATTATTATAAGAGCTTAAGAAGTTGGTGACCATTTATTCTTCATCGGATGGTGAATTGAATTGCGCCATTATTAATATTGTTACCTTTGAAATAAAGTGTAGTAAAAAATTGATTTAGCTCTTTATAGTGCATTACGTGGAAAATATTATTGAACGAAGCTCTCAGGCCATGAATAATTTAATATCCTATACATATGATCTTTTCAATATCTCTACATCCTGGAATTTATCACTTATGCATTGGATATCCCCAAAGTATCATCACTAGTAATTATCCAGTTGATAATAGGTTCAAAATAGCGGTCGTTCTTCTTTGGTTTAAGACTGTCTCAGAATTTCTATGTATTGCCCAGTACATAATCTGTTTGCTCAACAAATATTAACCGGAACCTGCCAAGGCCGTGAAAGTGTAAAGGTGAGATTATCTACTAAAGTCACGGATGTTTTAATCAGTAAAACACTCCAAAGTATAAAGTATAGAATCCATTTCTATTGGTTATTGTCTCCGGAGCTTAATTTGAATAAAATTGTTCATAAATTATTCGAGCAGTTTGTTTTATTAATTAAGTTAGTCACTCAAGTGAATAAAAACTGAAAACTAAATTATTTACCCAACCAATTTTTAGGTTACCACTAATATTTTTGGTGTTCCTTAGTTAGTAGCAGGAAGTACACTCATTTAATTTAAAACACGTTAACCGCCATATGGTACACGGGTGGTACGTGGAGCTTATTACTGTGTCGGCATATGGTACACCGGTGGTACGTTTGCAGATACAGACTAATAATGCTGTGTAGACTGCTCAATTGGCCACCCGTGACCCACACTTTTTATTAGCCTAACATCAAGTATACATAGAGACTAGACACCACATACCTCCTTACTCCAGTGCTGGCACGCTACTGGCTGCGTACTATAACTTCCTTGCTGGCTGCAATAGCATCAGCTATGTATGGCGGTAGAGGAACTTTCCATAATCGCGCTATGGCGGTTAACGTGATAAAGAAAAACCTTTTTAGGTTCAGCTGTACGTACCAACCGGACATATGTCAAATAGTCTTAACTCAGTAGTTTAACCCTTTCACTGCGACTGGGACATAGGGGATATGAACTTTATACGGTCTAAAGACGTGCAATTTTCTCACCGAAGTATACGGGAAACACGACCGAATGGCTTTGAAAGCGCTTCGCTTCATTTTGTGCAACACTAATAGTAATATTACACACTAATACACAGTAAGTATGGTATTATGATTTGGTGCGGTAAGTACATTTTCACAATGTTAGTATATTTCCAATATCTTCAAGCTTATTTTCTTAAATATTGTTTTCTTATATAATAGTTTCAACGATATAAATTTTCTACAAGAAATTTGGACATTGTGAATATATTTGGTTAATGGGACTTAAGTGAACCAATTAATTATAGTCTATTGTTATAATGTTGATATTTCCGAAGCCTCAAGCCACTGTATGATTTATGAATAGTTAAATTTGGTTATTTAACAGTAATGATTACAAGAAATAAACCTAACTAATATATTCAGAAGAGCAATTATTTTATAAATACAATTAATAATTTACAAAAAAATATTCTCAACAGACAATTTTTTTCCACTCCGGTCAGCCTTCCTCAAATATTTCCAAAATCTCATCAAAATTTCATCACTTTTCAGCCTGAGTTATATTTTATGTTCTCGGTAGGAATCATTACTGGACAAGCGGCAAAAAATAGCAAAAGTTGGGCAGTTGTCTGTTATCGTATAATATAACTCAACAGCAGAGTTAGAAATAATATTATTAGTCCTTATTTGATCCAGACAGGAGGATAATTTATTTACATTATAAATGTCATTAGGTATTAAAGTATTAAAATAACCCTAGTAACCTCTCCGCTGGCAGACTAGTCCTCATGGAAATAGAAAAAATTGAACCGATTTGGAAGACTTTTACTTTTTCACATAATTACATACGAATATATAAAAATGAAGATGATAAATGATAAGATACTCATATTATGAGCATTTATTTAAATGTATAAGGAGTATGTCAAAACTCTCTCCGGTCATGATATGCACGAGTCTGTTTAAGAACATAATGGTAATTGTCTCACTTTAAGCTCTGTACACAGTGATAAGCCCTGCCCATACATTAATACCTAAGAAATATTTATTTATTATCTTTGCTGCTTAATTATTTTCATATGATAAATTATTTTTTGTCATTTACCAATGGATGTGTAAATATCAAGTGAAGTTTTTTATGTTTTTTTTTTTAAATGTTAATTGGTTAAGATTATATAAGAGTTTTAGTAAGGGCGCCAACGGATAGGTTAGTAAGAAAACTTTTGAGGGCTATGTTTCTAGGGTCAACAAAATTTGTAACAGATAGATCACCACTTTGTAGCTTTAAGGAGTTTATATTCATGTCTCCCGAAACCAATATATATTATCTTTCAATATTAAAATCACATCATCAACAAAATCGACAAAGAACCCGGAGGCCTTTGAATAGCTACAATGAGTAGGGATGCATTATTTACAATTGTTTTCACCACACATGATTCAATTCAATAACTATGTTTATTCTCACACTATTTTGTAGGGAGTGTTGAAATACAGCTCATCAAATAAAAGTTCTTTATGAAAGAAGGGAATTGCTTTTTATACATGATAAACCAGGTGGCCGAAAATTTTGGTCTGGCAATATTCGGTCTCGGAAAATTCGGTCTCAGAATTAAAAAATAACCTCCCAACATAAATGACCGTTATGTGTTCTTCTATACCCGCTAGTTTGTTGTACTACACACTTAGAAATTGTTTAATGACATGGCAGGGGTCAGATGAATCGGGGGCAGTGCCGCCCCCCGATCCATCTGATTCATGAGTATTATTCGGTGTCCTGACAATTCGTCGCCGGAAAATTCGTCTCCCTGGACAATTCAAAGCAGGACAATTATTCGTCGCTGAATGAAAATAAAAGAGATATAATTATAATTGGTGGAAGCGCATTCATTTGAAGGACTGGTTCTTAAAGTATTTTTCTCGCACTCTCATTGCTTTTCTCAGGCACCCCCTGAGCATTGTATTGCATTGAAATAGATTGAAAAAATCCAATTATAATATATTTGGTTATTATTATTAATATAGAAAGAAAGAAAAATGAATGACTTATTTACATTCTACATGATATTAACAACAAGAACCGTACTTATTAGTAGGCAATCCAGGCCCCAAAGGGGTACCGCGCACCCCCTTTTAAGAACCACTGATTTAAAGGGATTTTTTTTCAACAAAATAAGTGGTTGGTATAAATGCACTTTACCTTATAATTTATTGATAATAATTACAAATAAAATTAATAAATATATATAATTAAATTTTTATTGAAAATGATAGTAGGTACTATCATTCTACTCGTCATTGAATGGGTCATTAAGTATAATTCATCCAAATTTTGGGGTTTTCATTGATGCTTCAAATTTAAATATAGAAGCTGATCAAACTATTGCTAAATTGTATCTACATACTCAAAGCGCTAAAATCCATCAACATAGGAAATACAGGGATAAGAATAAACAAATCTTAAGAGTGATATGCAATTAATTACGATGCAAATAATAAAATATCTTTTTGAAGGCCATTGCTCACAATATACAATTTTGACCTAATTTCGTGAATGAATGTAAACATTTTCTTTGTTATAATATAGCAAGGTAAGTTAATAGCTTCTTTTTCTATACTGTCTACATTAGTATTAAAAAATTATCTTTTTGTTTAAATTTGAATATTTATTTTATTTGTAAAAATAACCACCTTATTAAAAATTATACATATTGTACTGAAAAATCTAAATCTATATTTACTACTTTTATTTGTAATTTTCAAAAGTTATAATTATATTTTAAATTATATCTCTTTTATTTTCAATCGGCGACGGATTGTTCGACGATGAATTTTCCGGGGACGAATTGTCCTAGCATCGTTTTATTCATACCTGACACCTAATTTTCCGAGACCGAATTTTACTGTTATTATTCACTTCAGGGTAAATTTTCGCAACTTTCCTGAAACTTCAATACATCATGACTCAGATTTAAGGTTGTAATTTAAAAAAAAATAATAAACTACTTCCTACTCTTTTTACTGTGGGCAACATTTCAATATTCATTCAAAAAGTTTACGAGTAGGCATCCACTAAATCAGACGGCACCAGACTTTTTTCATTGATGGACATTCCAAGCAAAATATAAGAAATCATTGTGGCTAATGTTTCTTATAATTTTGCTGTGAATCTCATGAAATTCGATAGCATATATTTATCCAGATGCTTTAATCGATTTTTATAATCAAAACTCTACAATACCCTTTTCACTTCTTTTTTGCTAAATTGCAGTCCGTTGAAATGAGAATGCACACCGTTTGTTTTGAAAGTAAACAAGGTATGAGTAATCAATCCAGTATTTAATATTCATAGAAAGATATAATATTGGAGATACTTATTTTAGAACCTTGGGAAACAATTTGATTCTCAAACGAAGGCCAAACATGCATACAATAATTATACAATTCCAAGTGGAAATCAAAACAAAGATTGCCCATCTCTTTTCTTCAGCGTCAGTTAAAACTAGTTTTTCGTACAATTGTTGCACACAGAGCATTCTAAACTTTGAAAAACATAAATAAATATATATAAATAACCAAACTTTAAACGGTTTACGGATTAATGATCTTTTACAATATTTCAATAATATTATGTTATTAACTTATTTTTTCCCAGATAATGGAGAATACCTTTAAAATGTACAAGAATGGAAAATGCTATGCAGTTCTATGGGAATTGATAGTTACAACAAGACAAATTCTGCTACTGGCATAATAATAATCATAGATTGAGTTGGCAATAAAATAAAGGCAGAATGCTGATGAATTCAAATCATGTTGAATTCCTTGTATTTCTAGGCTATTAGCGTTCGTTGTGATGTTTTGAAGACGTGATTCCGAGGCGATTTACTGATTGTAAAACCCTCTATAATGCAATTAGGGCTATCAAAGAGCCTATCAAATAGGATTGATGTCATGATAGCGTGCCAAGTAGGAAATAGAAAATGAATACTTAGTGTAATTGATTTTTGAAATTACTGCGATAATGGCTATTTTAATTGCTATAAAGAGAAACGTTGTGATAATTCAAACATCTAATTCAAACTAATTCTCAATATCGATCTGTACAAATTTGATTATTTTATATTCATTATGCAAATTTGACTTCTGTACAGACGATTGGTATTTCAATTATAATCTAATATGATACTAAAATATCCAGGTTTTCTTTATAGAAGAATTGCACTTGTATAACTCTTTTATCATGAACTGCAATTAGGTCACTATATATAGCATATACATAGAGCTTACTTCATTACATATGAGATTCATTATATAGGAGATCCTGAGTAATGAAGTACGCTGTAATGTTAACATATTTTGTGTGGTCTGTCATGAAATGTCCATCCATTTTCTGCGATGTACATTTCATGGCAGACTACACAAAATGTATTAATTTAAAAGGATACTTCATTACTCAGGATTTTACTAACCAGGATGGTTAACTAATCTCTACATAAGACTTCATTATAATAAATTGGTAATGTAATTGAACACATATAATTTTGTTTCCTGCAAATACCTTGAAAGCATATTTCAAGTTAAATGGGAGTCAGTGACACTAAAGTAGCTCTGGGTTTATATATATATGTTTATATATCAGTTTCATAGTGTGCCATCTTAACCTTAATGACGGTGCCACCTTTATGAGGGTGCCCTCTTAACCGTATGAATTCATGATTAACTCATAATGGATTACCGATTTGTATGAATGATGAGGTTGTCATAATATCTTTAACCAATTGTTCTAATCTAAAATATAATTTTCTTCAGGAACAAAATTGGATTTAGGTATTTACTTTTAATTTATAACAATATGATTATTTACACTTTAATTACCTTTCAAGAGACTAAAATTCCATTCCATTTTGTAATTGAGAATGATAAAATTAATTATGAAATACATAATATTCTCCTGGTAAAAGTGGTTGATTCAAATTCATATTTGGATGATATATGATTTATAGTATCATACATAATTGTTGACATCCCAAATAGCACATCATTCAAATGCAGTTGATTCATCTTAACTTTTTAAATATATCTGATGACCATTATCAAAGGTAGGAATTGTTGCCCTTGGGAAAAATAGGGAATAATAATCATTTAGAGAGACGAAAAAATACTAAGTCAGCAAATCAATATTTTCCATGTTTAAAATCATTTTATATTCAGTGTTACAAACCCTTTTATTCTGTTACTTCTCTAACACCTGGCTAACATCCAGAAGAACTTCTGGGGAAAAGATATTCAACTGAGTTCTCAAAATCATGACATAAATTTAACTTGATTACCTGTAGAGCAGTGGGAATTGTGTTACAAAGGTTTTACAATCAACGAAATGTCTCAGAGCTTGAATTTAACGTTATGGAATCTCTCTGTTAATCACTAATTCGATCATCTCATTATATCCCAATTGAAAATAGGATAAGGTTTGAGGCATTGGTTAAGCCGATCGGTATAGCCACCACGGCAGTCAGAAAGCAGATAGAGAGCAGCTTGGGAGCCAAACTGTCCGTTTCGAGGGCTAATTCCACTCCGCCGTAACTGCTCAGAACTACTCTGGACATCTGCTCATATTTGCCTATCACGCTGCTTAACTGCGGATACGCAGCCATCAGCCAAAACTGCCATATAGTAGTAATATAATATTACAGTCGTGGCCACGGGCCTTGCATCCGCAGTTAGGCATCGCGCTAGACAAATAGGAGCAGATACCACAAGAGTAGGTCTGCGCAGTTAGGATGGAGTGAAATTGGCCCCCAAAGTTGTCAGTTTGGCACCGACGCTGCGCTCTCGCTGCACCCTGACAGCCGTGTTGACTACTCCGATCGGCTTAACTGCTGCCCTGAGCCTGCTCCTATTTTCAATTGGAAAACAACTGAATCAGAGTATTCTATAAATATGATACCTAATGAAATTGTAAATATCTTAACCCTAATGAGTTTGACTGTCAGAATCAATGGGAAGGTGTGACTATATGTTAAAAAAACACACGTCTTAATTATATTCCTACGGTACTGTATTTTTCACAAGTTGTTGGTATATACGTATATTAAACTAATGTGTACCAAATTTCAAGTTAAAATATTGAATATATAAGGAGAAATAAATACATAAATATATAAGACATTGGCAACTAAGTGAGCTGAACTGTTATTGGGTGGAGTGTGAACCAATCACAGCTCGCGCATGTGTCTCTACTCCATAAAAACAGGAATAAATTCGTGCGTATTAGTTAACCAAATTGTATTCCTACGTTGCCAAACGTCACCAAAGTACAATTGATTCCATAATTTACGTGATTTACTCTGATATACAGCGATATGTAAATATTTTTAAAATTTTAAATACCAAAATATATTTGATATTTATTTAGGAACAAAGTCAAGAAAGGCCACTGAATTTAAAGGAATGACATGGAAGATATAAAGTAATTTAAAAATGATGTGCTCAAACTCATAACGGTTAAATATATTTGAAGAAATTTTACAACAATGAATCGTTGTGACCAAAAAAGTAATATTTCGTCCGTCAATAGAATTTTAAGTTTTTTGAGATTTTGTATCTACCGCATTAGTTACCATCGATTCAGTGTTGCAAGAATATTGTTCTTTCGGATATTGTTTTAAACGATAACTCTTTTCAGATAGGTCGGCTAGAAGAATTAAGGAGCCAACAGGAGGCGAACCACTAAACCGTTAATACCCCCGTCTCCTTTTGGCTCCTCCTCCTTCATTAAAGTTATTAATTGAATTAAATTACGTTTCAAATAATATGAGCTCAGTACTGTGTAACTCACCACATAGGTGGCTTTATTGTAGTTTATTGTATTTACTAGTTTATAAAGCGTTAATAGCCTTAAAATAAGTGAGTAACTTAAAGAGATCGACCTACATTTCGGAACACAATTTTTTATTTGTGGACTGATTGTAATGGAATCTGAAAGTTGTACATACAGTTCGTTTGTGTAACTTATTCGATTTCGAAAATTAAAAAAAAATTAAATTTTCAGATTTGAACTGTGATGACAGGCAAGAATTTGAATTAAAATTAAAATTTTAAAAATTTTAAAATCGCCACAATATTTTGTTAGAAAGCGTTCGGAGATCTAAAATTATGAAAACTCATCGACTTCCAATATTTTCCCTATATGGCCCTATATGGATATAGTTTGATTATAGTTTTCATGTTGCTCTGTAATTTATAAATGATATCAATGCATTGTTTTCATATTTTTATCTGTGAATTCCATATTACTTGAATAAATTCCACAAATCTCATTGACTCACAAATGGGGTTCGACTCACAATTCAGAAAACTATTCTTTTTTATGAATCGTATATCTTTTTTGATTTAGAAATTAGTTTTTTTTTATAAGTAAATATCAAATGAGTAAAAATCTATAAGTGTATAAGCTACAGAAAAAAACTTACACAATTCTTTAGAATACTTATAACATTTCTAACAAAGATGGGGACCGATACTTTCCGTTTCCTTTCCCGTTTTATTTGGATAGTGATTTTGTATTTTATATTTGTGATATTTTATATTTATGTAATTCATACAGACAGATTCTGCCTCCCGGCAAAATTTTGCCAAGCGGAACATTCCCCGGTGTTTTTTTTTATGATAGAATTTTCTATGTTTTTATTGGTTTCTATTAGGAAAAAAAATGAATAAAAAAAATATAAAATTGAAATTGAATGTATCTTGAACATGTTATAATTTAACAGGTTTTATATATAACAAATGTAAAACAGAATCGAAGCTTTTGTTTGTCTCTTCTACTCAAATTCGTATAAGTTTTACAACTTAATAGGGAACCAAAAAAAAGCTTTATAAATGTATTCGAAGTTCTCTCTTTTAAAATAGATGCAGAATCTGGGTTGAATCGAAGTACATGCACGGGTTCGAATTGAACTTGTTTTAAATGTCCAGTGGTTTGATCACTAATTAAGATTTCTTACAAATCCATGTTTCTATTTTGTTATATAAAAACAATGTTTTTGTGTTCAAATGATGCGGGGTACAGTTTGTGTATTAAAACAATACAGTTTTATATACGTATATATATATACTATCTGATTATGAAGAAAATACAACTTTTAATTTTTCTTACTACTAAGGGTTCGATGTGGGATCGAAGTGGGATTCATTACCCCCAATAATGTTAGAACCACTGCTTTTAACCAATGATTATGCGATCGTATTATCAATTTGGTTCACATCTAATAAATATTTGAAATTACGATTAATTCCATATTTCTATTCTCTTATTACACAGGAGTAAGATTTTGAATTTGAAATTTCTTTAGTTATAATTTATTTTGGTGGTTTGAACACTTTTCAGAGTAAGTTCCAAAGTTTATCGAGCGGTTCAAAATTTCTACCCTATAAGCAAAATATATATTTAACTAGTTCTTTCATAGTTTAAATTTTATATTTATAATTAATCAATGTATAAATATGGAAATTTAAAATACACGGGGAAAATTCCATCGTAGAAAAATCCACCTGGGAAAATTGCACTCAAGTAAAATTCCGTCGGGCAAGCTTCCTAGAAACAAATTACTGTATGATAAGATCAGATACAATCTATTATGAGCCTTCCACTTGGTTCATATTAGATGTACTTTAAAATAAAGTTGTATTTATTGATTATATCAATAGAAAAACATTCCGAAGTACTTCCCTGTTATCACTCCACCACTTCTATATTAATGAAACAAATATATCAAAGAACATATTTTAATCTACACATTTTTTCCATGTGTACCAATTAGGCTATTTCTCAGTTTTCTCATTATCCCTTGTCCACTTCTTCATTTTAGAGAAGCTAAAAGGATAATTATTCAAAGACACTCATTCGGAAAATTAACAGTAAACAGAATATTCATATTTAAAAATATATGAGTATCGGGAATATCTTTCCAGGTCTTTATGTTAGGCGTGTGTTTTCTAGGAACATCTTTTTTTAAATTACTTTATATCTTACATGTCATTTCTTCAAATTTACTGGCCTTTCTTGACTTTGTTCTTATATAAATACCAAATATATTTTTGTATTTCAAAGTTTGAATTTTTTTACGGATTGGCGTAAATCACGTAAATTATGGAATTAATTGTATTGTGGTGACGTGTGGCAACGTAGGAAAACAGTTTGCTTAGCTAATAATCACGAGTTTTTCCACGTTTTAATGGAGTACAGACACATGCGCGAGCTCTGACTGAGTCACACTCCACCCAATCAAAGCTCTGCTCTCTCAGTGGCCAATGTCTTACATATCTATGTATTTATTTCTCTTTATATGTTCAATATTTTTACATAAAATTTGGTGCACATTTGTTAAGTATACATAGTAACAACTTGTAAGAAATACAGTACCGTAGATTTATAAATAAGACATGTTTTTTTAACACATACTCAAAGCACTCATGAAGTGAGTGGCACAACAAACTAGCGTATGCAACAGACTATATAATGAACATCATCATATATATTATAGATTTATGTTCTTTGATATATTTTCTCCTAAAAATATATCAAGAAAGTAACCATTTGAAAAACTAATGTATGTATTAGTTTTTCTATAAATTAAATCAATTATATCTAATTAAGGTTAAGGATAGTTTGAAAAATCCAATGAACTAATGGAAAGAAAATACTTAACTAGGTAACAATGCATTGACTATTATAAATATATTGGTGACTAGATAGCGACTGTAATAAGAATTATGTATAAACTAGGTAATTACACTAGCACTAATAATTAACTATGTAACTACTGCACTGACAATAAATATCTAAGTAATCACAGACAACTACTGCACTTGATAGTATAGCTACTGCAGTGGCCATAATTAACTAACTAGGTAATTACTGCACTGAAAATAAGTAAATAATGCAATAAAAATAATTTACTAGGTAACTACAATACTTTACTGACAATATATATAGTCAACTTCTGTACTGATTGTAAGTCACCAGGTGAAATATTTTGATGCGTCTGAAATGCAATTAACCAATGTTATATAAATCTTGTATTTAAATAAATATCAATTATTGTGAAAATAAAATTTAGTAGCAATTATCATACATGCAGTAAGAAATCTTTTAGACCAATTTCAAACATTCATATATTTATTATACATTTGTTTGTAACTATTTCCTAAATGAGAATTGTAAAGCACGTCGCGGAAACATTCCGAAAATGTTCGGTGGGAATAATACTTGTCACGAATATCGCTAGAGGGATCAAATTGGTAATGCATGTCCAATGATATCGAAACTCTCGCTTCATTGAGGGATGCTTGCGATATCGCATTGTCAATGAATATAATCCAATAAATTAGATAAATTGTTGTTGTTTTTATTCATTTTAAAGTTTTCTATATTTCCATCAATTGGTTTGCTATAAGTCATATATATATATTCATAATATTGTATTCTGATGTTTGCAATAAAATACGAAAAGGGAACTATTGTAATTAACCATCAATTTCGTTATTATTCATGAATAATTACGCTTCTACATCCAGTAATCAAAACAAAAATACAGGCACTCGATGTAACTTACATAACCATCCGAATAACCAACAGAGTTAAATACACAGGTACGTTAATTAATTCCCTGTTTAGAACAAGGAATTAGTTTTTATTTCCACAGTGTTAAACTATGTTTGAACAGCGCTTATGCTTTCCTAGATGATTTTAACTCTTACTTTTAATATTCTACCCCTTGCAGTTGAATCAAGTTACGAGATCGGAAATTATGAATTAATTCTCACGTGTCAAAATTTAACTATGATAAATTGAAAAGATATGACAATTGAATTTCCACTTTGAATAGGAACGTAATATTAAAAAATCTGAATACAAACAATATGTGAGTTTTTGAAATCGTTGAAGAAAAGTGGTTTTTGGTCAGCAATGTAATATGCATACAATGAAAATGATATAATTCATTATTATTACTTTGGAGAAACTATAATTCAACCACACAACTTAATAGTACCACTTCTTCTTCATGAACGGTTGAATATGCAGCAAGACATTTTTAAAATTATATTTAATTAATGAATTTTATAAGGAAATGATCAGGCAATAACGGCTCGAGTTCAAGAAATCAATCGTGTTTTCATTTCAGTGTATATATTTCAGTATTCAGTGTATAGTTCGTTTCTTTGAAACTGAAACTGAGATAAGTGTGAAAAAATAACCGGTGTCTTTCAGAATTAACATCAATTTAAATTATTTAAAAATGCGTATATGTTCCGCGCCTTTTACTGATTTGCACAATCCCGAAAATGCGTTGCGAGTTTTAAAAACCCCTTAAATCCACACAATGACGAGCGTGATTTAATCCTTATTTTATTTATTATGACACATAGTACTAACAATGTCTATCCAGGTACGTGTCACCCTCCAAGCCTCCTTGCCAGGTTATTAAGCAATCATTAAATGTGCAGTACAACACACTGGTGGATACAACAAACTACTTAACAACCATTTTTGTAGAGAGTTTCAAAATAATCTTCATTTATATATAAATATAAAGAATACTTTGAAAAACTCAACGAAGATGACAAGATAAAAATGGCAATTACTTTGAAACTGTCAACAGATATAAATGGCCGTTATGTAGTTTGTTGTATCTGCTACTTTGTTGTACTGCCAACTTCATGATTGTTTAATGATCTGGCAGGTGGGATATAGGTGCATTATTGTACGATTTTATAATAAACAAAATGAAGGTTTAATGCACACTCTGCAATGGGAGGGGGGGGGGGAGGAGGTTAATAACGCGCAGCGCATATTCGAGATTGTGCAAATCGGTAAATGGTGCCGAACATATATATGCTAAAGGAATTCTTCTGATGTTTTAAGAAAAGGACCAGTAATGTATTAACTCTAAAGAAGATTATTTGTGGGGCTTTCAGAGCAAAGTAGATTAGTGCAAATCGGACTTAATGCTGTATGGTTCATTGGGGGAAAGCTCACATCGAGCGAAGGTCTTTCCAACCTCTGACAGATTAAATAATTCTCCAGAGATTACACATACCGAGAAATAATAAAGACTTCATTAATTATTAAGTCTTCATACCTGTTGCAACTCCTTCAAAATATATAAATCCTTCTACGGTTCTACTGTCACATTAGACGAAATATTTGATGGTTTCTAAATTTTATATCTTCAACGTGGAAATATTAGATATGATTCATTATTTTATTTTAGAGAGTTTTCGAATAGAGAGTTATAACTTTTGATAATATATTTCATATAAATTCTATATAGAATTGTAGGGGATATTTTTATTTTTTTAATACCGATGACATACTTTCTAGAATTAGGATTATTGTGGTTAAGAACAAATACAAATTGAATAATATCACTCGAATAGTATCAATCTATTCTATTTTCAATAACCACTTATTGTGAATTTATGATTAAAATATTATATGGAACAGAATAGTCTATTTCTGAATCAACATTGTCTTGTAGCTTTCTGTTGGTTGATGGCTGCGGTATCTATAAAAACCTACGATGAACGACCGAATATATGGAAGACCTCTACGGATATATTTAGATGGATTTTCTGGCAGATGGCTCTGTCAGATGAGATCAAGTGTTTAGAGGAGAGGGACTATTTTTAATAATTCATAGAGAATTCAGGTTTCAATATTCATGCTATAGAGAAAGGACAAGAGAATATATGAATATTAATTTCAAACTGAAAAATATTTGATGAATTTGATGAAACTCTGTCATGAGGTAGATTGAAATATAATTACAAATAATATTTTAAACATTTTTCAATATTAAAAATATACCTTAATTACCATAAATTTCATTCATGGAGCAACGAACAATTCAGCTCACATTATCAGCGTCGTTTTCTATTCAGTCATATATCAGTTAGCAAAGTGTCTGTCAAAGCACACGAGAGCAGTAAATAATAAATAATCTATATTCATTTTGGAAAAATATCTGGCATTTGCCATTTCCTATAATCGCTTTTAAAGATAACAACATATATTAGTTTTGATGTTAACATATGATTTAATGTGGACGTGAACTAGGAAGGGGGTATTTTTAAATTATTTTTTTCTTAAATCAAATTAGGTACTTTTCATCTGAATCAATTATTTAACACTAAAAATTAATAATTGACAGAAAATATAGTACCTTGACACAATATACAAATAATATCAATAAGGAATATTTGAAATTGAAATTCAGCAAATTACTACAATTTTTCTTATTTGTTAACATATAAATAAAATAAAATAGAATTACAAATAAATTAGGACGCGTTCCCCCTTCTTAGTGCACGTTCCTAAATGAAATAGGGACGCTAGCTAAAAATTTACCTAAAAATGTAAATAATTATTCTATATATATTATATTTAAATATATTTCCTAAATCCAACATTATTTTGGTATATTATACATATTGATTTATCAATTATTACCCAATATTTCATCGTCTCTGAATTAATGACCTTCTGTTACATGGTTCTTTAATATCTGATTCTCTAGATATTATCTCTTAAATTAATATTGCACATCAGAGTAATATACTTGTCACTATTTTTTAACGCAGATTCTAGTTAATTAGTCTATTGTTATATATCATTTTTCGTGTTTATTGGTTGATAACAAATGAGGTACAGTATTTATTTTTTTAATCATATAATGAGATTACATACTACAATGATTATTGATCAGATACACACTACACAATGATTAAATTTTAAAACACCTCAGAAATAAATTATACTAGAAGTCCTAAATCTCCCATTTATTATACATATGATGCATTGGAAAACTTAAGTGTCGAAATACTGTAAAGCGAAATAATTTAATAGCTCCGCTTTGAATTCTCCCTTCAGTTATTTTCAGCCTATTTGAAACTGTTGCAATCTCTTTGGCCAGAATTTAATTAGCTATGGCAATGAAGAGCAGTACAAAGCAGCCGAGCCCTTTGAGAAATTGAATGCAAGGTTATTCTCTGGACGAACGTTATGGCGAAGCCACCAAATTTTATAATTATGGGATCTGAATATGACTTTATAATTTACAGCCCCACCATAACTTTATCCTTCCATGATCTGAACTGGATACAATTTAACTGTAAATAGGGTGATGATTTTATCTACAGCTTACGAGGAAATGGTCTATGTGGTAGCTGGTTGACACACACTTGACCTAATGACACTTGGCCGAAAGACATTTGGCCGAAACACATTTGGCCGAACAGAGGTTTGGCCGAAATATTTTTATTTTGAACAAGTTGAAAAGTATGAAGAAAAGCTTTTTGTGACGAAATCCATGATTAGGAAATTATTCGAATTGTTGAGCAATATATGTATGCTTGCAGTTCGTAATATGGATACTCATTATGTACACACTAAAATTAGTTTTCCTTTTTATAAAATAACTTTTAATTCCATGAAAATAAATATTATAATTAAATTAAGCGGAGGCGGCAGTTGGTAATAAAGATTTACATTGAATACAAATCTTTCGGCCAAATGTCCGTTCGGCCAAATTTATGCCAAATCTACTCTCGGCCAATTGTCCTTTCAGCCAAATGTCCCTCGGTCAAATGTCCTTCTGTCAAATGTCATTCGGCCAAGTAACCACACACGGTTGTAGATAGATCCTTTTTTTCCAGAGAGTTTGAATTTGAGTAATAATTAGCTTCACTAAGAAAAATTCTAACAATGTAACAAATATTCATTACCCTATTAAAGAGTAAAGATGGGAAAGTAACAATCAAGCACATTAGGTGTTTTCACGATACATATCGGGTTAAGAATCTAGATACCAATTTGACCCTTTACTTACGCTTATTGTTAACACTTATTCAGCTTCATTTCTATATTACTATAAGAAGACACAGCTTTTTTCACAAACTATTTACCTCATTTGTATTGTGTTTTCTCCTAGATTAAAGTTTTCTGAATGTTTATATTCAAGAGTTTATATAAGAGCCATTTTGATATATGTGTATTGTGTATTACTAATTTAACCTGTCAATATAAATGTAATATAATGAGTGGTGACCATCAGAACAATTGATATAAATTCATTATGTATACAAATTGTAGCCGAAGAAGTGCATGGTTGGTTTAAACAATATTTCCGTTGCTGACATATGCATTTAATATATGAGTAATAATTCTTTGTTATGCGTAGAGTGAAAATAGAAAATTGCTATTACTTGTTGTTATAAATTTTGAAATAGACAATTTAACGTCCATGAACTGTCCGGCATAAATAAACTCTGATAGAATTAACGGCTTAGTTTCAAGTCATGAAACCATATTCACGTTACATTAATCTTATTACTTTAATTTGTTTGCTTTGTTTGTCAGTAACATTTACATATCTCAAATAAATGAGTTGTGTGGTTCTTATTGTAATAGAAATTAAAAATATTTAATGTTTAGAGATTTAGTGTGTATTTACCAAGTATTATTTTTCAAAAACGTCGGTTCTTTTTCAACAGGTAAGATAACTATAAAATGATGAAGATTAATACTCTTAGAAACGTTTAAATACAATATTTTAATTGCTTACACATTATTGTTCAGGTACAAACCCTAACTGTTACATGATAAATATAAAAAATCACTGTGTAACTACATATTTAAATACCAATTTAATTACGTATACCGTTTTTACGAATCAAATTTTGTAATCTATTCTGTAATCGTAATTATAATGAAAAAAATATAAATAGATATAAGTTCACATTATTTTTACCCGTCTATGCATGATGGGATAAAAATTACTCAAAAAGTTATAATTTGAATATAATGATTTTTCTCAAATGACTGGAAGTTATGTTTTTAGTCAGTAATTGAAAAAGAATAAATCATGATAATAGCCTATTTAATGGTAAAGTATTCTTGCATAACTGGGTTCAAAATGACCCCACACTTTATCAATATATTTAAAAGTATAACAGACAGTATTCTATTTGGCATGTTAATACAAAATCTATAGTAAGCTGCGAAAACCCTTCAATCAGATGAATTTCTTTGTAACATCAAGTGAGCTGTAACATCTCACTGTCAGAGACTACCAAAGCACCAGTAGTACTAGGACACAGGTGAATTGTGTATTGTTCTAAATGTATCAGAAGGGGCTGATTTTTTTTCATTTTGATTAGAAAAGGAAATATGGCCAAGAAAGCCTTTTAGATATCATTATGTACTTTGCCACTCTGCTAATAAATGTTGGGGTAAAATTGACTCCACCATGCGATTTGTTTGAGACAGTATCTCCCATCCACGGATTACTGCATTTTGTGTATAGAATCCAAAATGTGGTTGATGCTATCTAGCATTCAGCTTTTCAAAATTAATTGATAGCTTTTCGGTATTATAAACAATGAAATTATTTATATGAATATATTTATATAACTTTAAATTATCAGAAATTCGAAGCTAAATGTAGTGCGAATTCGAAGCTAGTTAAGATGACACATCTGAATTGGCAAAATAGATATTCATTTATAATGGCTTACATAGAATTCACTACATATAAGCCATTATTTTTATTTCAAGATACTTTTAGTATGTTAGACAATTTCTAATATATAACTCACCTAACTGTAGATAATTGATTAAATATAATGCATCTCTCGATGTCTAATATAAATTGGTTATTCAATAAAACTGATCAATATTGACTTCTTCTACTGTTTTCTCATCGAATGTTAATTACATCTCAAAGTAATGTCTCCTACAGTATTGAACTTTCCAGCTTGAATATTCACTTCAAATTTAACAGATTTGTTTTACTTTCTGGATTGCTGTTTTTGGAACAGTTCTAGATTAGCAGTTAATAGGAATTACATTGGGAGAGTGTGTTGGCCCACCAGGAATTGTCTGGAATCGCTTAAATGAGACTATAGAAAGTAGTTAACAGGGTTATACGCTCTGAACTTCACCTATTAAAGACCAATTGGATGGGTTCTGTGTGATTAAGATGAGGAAAAATACTTCGAATATTTATTGGTAAATTAAATGATTTTATCTTTATAATAATATAAATTTTTAAGAGAATTTTTTTAATTAAATTGTATAACTAAAAACTTGAAACTGATATTATGGAGATAAAATTCTTATTAGAAGAACCAAACAATATATTTGTGTATATGGAGAGATTAGTCTGAAATCCAAAATTTTATGGGAAATCTGTTTCATCAAGCTTCTGTGTATACAGTGTGTCCGCAAAATATGTATCCAATGGCATTGATTATAAAATATCATAATTCCACGATAACATGCATATTATATTGGTACCATAAATACATATATTAATTGATGAATTTAGCACAGTACTTAATTCAATGGAAGTGAATACATTTTTTGCAGACACACTGTATATAATATTCCTACAGTCATTTGATAAACACGCTTGTAATAAGAAAATTTTCTCATTCGCTACATAATATCCTTCACGCGATATTCCCTTCCGATGTCCCTAGGGTATCGCAAAAATATTTTTTTTGTATTTTTTGGGAACACCATTAGGGAGGGGTTGTTGTTTCATGACTGGGTTCCGAGAACATTCACTGGAAATAGTCCCAATAAAGGTTATTAATTTGAAAGTTAAAATATGTACTTGAGTAACTTGATGTTTGGGAATACCTCCTTAATCGAAATGCAATTCTTTTTATACTTGTTTGTCATATAATTAAATTAAAATCATTGTAGTACTTATTATTGCGAAAATATGATTTTGCAGTTATTTAAGTTGGTTTAAAGCAGCACCATTTTTTATTCTATTTTAATCCGATTATACCCAGTCAGAAAGTTATGGTGGAATGTCTTCTGTGCAAATGGTAGACGTTTTGGGAGGTAAAGGGATATTTTTGAATTAATTAATGTGAATTCTTTATGTGAATTAATTAAACAATGATAAGCTTTAAAATCAAGGTTGAATCACACTTGGTATTGATGTATATGAATAATTATGAGCGATTTCATTTAAATATAATGTAGAGCAATCTTAGATCTATTTATCAACATTTCTGAAATATGTAAATTGAAAATGAATTAGCAATGCAAGTCGCTGTAATATCCCGAAAATATCGGAAGGGGAATATATTTGTGGCTAATATCACAGGAATATACCGCAAATGCCGGAGGAAATCCTGTGCAAAAACAAAATTATATAAATTTACGTTAAAATACATTATTTTTAAATTATAACCTTAGAGAAAAGATTAATGTACTCATGGAAGAACAATTAAAAATGAATGAAATTTCGTTAAATTCCACGTTGATTAAGTAGAATATTTCATTAACCTCTTGGAATTTTTTTTAACATTTGGCTGTATAACTCATTTAAAACAACTTTATTGATAAGAAGCTAGAGTGGCAATTTTGTTTAAGATTTGTAACAGAATTGGTGAATAAAATAATCTTATTTTTTATTTACGTACAATACTCAGTTTTATACGTAAAGATAGCTCAGATTTTCCAGAACAGGTCGATGATTCAAGGCCTTACAAATCAAATATTATTGTCTATTTTAGCTTCGGCAGTTACATTTTGGATTTCATATACCTAACTAAAACCATATCGAACTTCCAATTCTCTTATTAAAGGTATCGATTATAGTTCATCCTAAAAGTTAATATTTAACGAAATTATTTATTTAACAAAAATCTCACACTGTTCATTTATTCCAATAACCAGCAGAAACATTATTATCATAATTTTTGATACTTTTAAGCAGATTTAATCAACAAAAAAAATCTATACCTATGATACCACTAAATATACATATATGATTTTCTCAACCTAAATTTCTTTAACAAAAAAATTTTCTTTTTATGGACCAATCAAATTTATCCTCTTTTTACGCTTATCATCTTTTAAGTGTCGCCACATTGTTCGAATACTAAGTCAGTTGAGTAATTAGTTTTCGCTAATTACATTACTAAATAATTAGAGGATAAAATGGAGAGGGTTAGAGACAGGACGTTGTGAGGCTAATTATATTAGGTGATAGTAGAGGAGAAATAGAGCGATTATTATGCAGTAGAAAGTTGATAAGTTTGAACAAAATGAGGAATTATTAGAAATTGAAAAATTTGAAAGAAATTGATGGGCTATGCAATGAAGATTTGTATTTGAAAATTTTATTGAAATATGAAATTATTTGTAATTGATTAATATTGTATGAAATATAGCGTTATAATACAATATTGTCAATGTGAATTTGCTCCAATTCGTAATAAGATCTAATGATTGTACGCGCTAATGCGTAACTTAATTATTTCCGAAATTGGCAAACAGAAAATCAACGGAAAATGTTTACACGAACAGATTTTTTATTCAATTACTTTGAGAAATCAAATGCAATCATCTCTAAATAATAATCGATAAAAGAGAAACTTATATATATTTGTACTGTATTTTCGAAATTGTACGATGGTGAAATTGTTGCATGGAAATATATAGTGTATTTATATAGTTTATAGTGTATTTAAGTTTTTATTCAGTATTATAATAAAGTTTGAATTCAAGTCAAGGACAGTAACAGTTAGTTTATCATTTGCATAACTCCTTCCCAATCCTTGAACTATCAAATGAATAAATAGAGTTCATTTGATAGAATTCTGTTTCTGCATTGTTTATTCATAGTAAAATACAATTAAATTGATTGTGATGAAGAGTCCATTAACAACAGCTGTTATAACGCCCCAAGTAATTGATCATTAATATTGAAGGATCATTCGAACTAACGAATAATATTTATATTCTAACAATTAATTGTGTCTGTATTCATGTGTATATTAATATACAGTGTGATTAATTTAAAAACTGACATTTTAAATTTACTTCATTGAGTTCGGTATTATATAGCATATATTTAGTAATTATGATTTTCTATTATCAATTGTTTTCGTATCAAATGGACGAGGAGAAATTGATTAAAAAACTAAAACTTTATATCTTCTGCTATGATTCTATTAACAATTGCAAATATATAGAAATGAATATAATTAAGTTTAATAATATTCCCAGTACAATATTTATTGAGGTGTTATCTGTGAATAACTACATGAAAATAACAAAACTATTATTCTGAATAATTATTTCCCTAATTTTAAATGCTTATGAATTAAGTGCATAAATTAGATAAATCTGTATAGTTTTGCTAGTTTATAAATGTAAACTAGGAAAGTTAATTACATGTTGTGAACAATTAATAAGAAGGAAGATTTTTTTCAATTTTTTCGTCTGCGTATTACATAATGTGATACACCTGTTTTCAGCTCCTTGAAATTATTGGTGTTTGAGCTATAAGAGGAGTGTGTTTTTTAAAGTTCAATGGACCCGCAAATGATGGAATTTGTACTACAGGTTGTGTATTCCTTTGCTTATTTGTCGGCAAAACTTTGATCTTTGGCAAAATTCATGGATCTTGTGAATGCAGAAATCTTGTAACTAATCAATGTAATCAACTAGGATGGAACTGTACAAAGGTATCAATAACTAAATTCTGGAATGATAAATTTGTTTCACAAATCCATAATTTTATTCCTGATTCCATAATTTTATTCGTGAATCAATAATTTGATTCGTGAATCAATAATTTGATTCGTGAATAAACAAAATGATTCCTGAATCAATAAGTATACCTGTGAATCAAGAATTTAATTCGTGAATCAATAATTAGACTTTTGAATCAATAATTTTGATTGCAGTATCTCATAATCTTGATTTATTAATCATACTCTTATTCCAATAAACGAATCAATGATTTTCTAGTGTAGATAAGTCATGAATGTAATGGATTCAATGCTTATTCTCAGGAAAAGTTAAATGAGAATACAAGTCAATGATAATATAACGATACGTACACACCCAGTTAAAATTCGGTGCAGTATAGCGGACGTTTTACTGTAGTTTATGGCAGTCTCAGCATTTCTAAGCAGCGCTCAGCAGATAATCTCTGCTTTCTACAAATGTTTACCGCGACCTACGGAGGCCACGGCAGTATAAGGACGAGATAATCTGTGAAGGTTTGACGCGTTATTATCTGCCTAAAACTCTGGAGAACAGAGCATAGAAAATCTTCAGAGTTTATAGTCGATAATATTGGCTAAAATCTCCAGAGATTGAAGCACCACATATTGCTCATGAATCATAATCCAACAAATTAATTTGAACAAAAATACAACTTCTTTATCGATAGTGTAGCTAATAATAGGTAATAATAGCTATAGTTAATTAATTGGTGGATAGCCCTAATATAAAATAAACATTAATCACTATTGTTCTTGGTACTCAGCTATGGTTTGGCTCATTCAGTTTTATATTAAATCTATTGTTACCTAATATTTATTTAACCACGGATATCATTGAGTAATTTGTATGCGTTTTTATATTTCTCATTTGTCAGAGTGAACCACTAAATTTTTTTAAAGTAACACTTATAGAAGATCAAAGCAATAGTGAAGTCTGACAATGTTGATATCAGGCTTTATCAGAATACAGTTTTTCTGTACCTTCTCACTGAATGAACTGAAACAGCTCTCATCAGACTCACACATCGATCATGTAGGTTCTAATAGTACTTCCATGCGTACATATGACTGAGAATCGTAGTTACAGGAGACATTCTTAAATAATTTCCATAAATATCAAAGTGCTGATGCTTGATTATAGATGAAATGATTTATAAAGATAAATTATAAGCATACTAAACTACCATTGCATATCATGTTTTCAATTTATAAGATATTAGGTAATTATTAACCCTGATGTAGGTTATTATTTGTCGAATTAAACTTTTTGGCATGTGAGAATATATAAAATATATCATATATGGAATATATAATGACATTCTTATAAACAAGCTTACATTGACCTTAGTTTAATAAGTTTACTCCAATATGTAAATATATATTGTATATAATGCATACAGTATACTGCATATATATAGTTAGTACAGAAAATTAATTTGGTTCATCTAACAACGATTCAATATTATAAGTGAAATAATTGCAATAACTAACCAGTTAAAATTATATACTAATATTATTATAACATTAATCATGTATTTGTTCTTCATCCGCGCCATTTAAATAAGTAGGTATATTGGAATACAAGAATACCAAATAACACGAAATCATTATTGAAAAAATCGGTCATTCTTAATAATTATTTAAAGATAAAATCATTTCCATGCTGAAATTATTAAAAACAGGGTTGCAAAACGAAATATATAGAACAATTTTTTTGTACGTTCTAAAGAAAAATATCGGATTTTTTTATTGAGAAATATTGAACCTGCCATATTTTGAATAGTTTCTAGTTTAAAATAAGGTTCTGTGGTGATTTAATGTTCCAAGTTATTAATTTATTGGTGAAAGTGAAATTGTGTATCTATCACGTGTATAATATTTAAGAGTTCAGTGATTATTGTATCCTATTGAAAAAAATCTAGCTATGCTAGGCTATATATTATATAATATAGGTAGCCTAGCTAATTTGTACTTTTTTGGGTTTTGAAATTCACTACCTACCTACCTAGGTAAGGTGCCTACTGATGAGTGATGACACCAGTTATCTATCTAACAATAAATGATTTTTCACCTAGCTATGTATAATGTACTAGCACATAGGTATCAGGAAATGCACTGTAACTTGTACTCCAAGTAGCCTATGTCCAAGTTACTCCCACTGTGACATATCTATCACAGCCAACAGCCGACTCAAGTTATTAGTTATAGAGTACTACCGATGTCAGTTAAGCAAATTAGTTGGCTTCTATTTTAAATGGTCCACTCGTCCACACATTCTGATAGCTATATACCTTAGCCATGTTTCAAAGTGTGCAATGTCAACAAAGTCGTCAGTATAGCCAATATTGATACGTATCTAAAAGATGAGCGGCGCACCAGATCACGACGCACCCACCATACGTTCTATTAGATAAATCATATGTAGATTGAAAGATGATTTATGATACCTATATGTATAAATGTAGTGAATTTGATATTTACATAAGAATAACATAGGAATAAATAGCTAAAATCTACAGACTTTTCTAGTATAATATTATTTTCGAAGGGGAAAAATTCCACTGACAAGTGGATGGAATTTACCATGAAATACAGTCTGGTCATTATACCAGTCTGTATTTGGGGCACATAATTCCACTGACTTTTTAAAAGTTGAAAAAAACCACCATAAATTTCTATTAATTTGGCTGATCCAGCAACTTTTTTCTAACTTATCCACCAAAAATTAATGGTAACATAGGATTATTGGAATAAATGGCTATAAAAATCTACCGACTTTGCCAGAATATTATTTTCAAAGGGCAAAAAATTACCACGAAATACAGACTGGGACATTAATTGAGTCAGAGAGATAGATATTCGCAGTCGCTAGAGTCTTGACTGACTGCTAGGTATATTGAATTTTCTTCAATAGTTTTGAATTCATTCCTACCTATGATCTAGTATCCACTATCCAGAATGCAGGAACTGGTAAAGTGTTCTCCAAGATATCCTACATTTTGACTTCTGTTCTCAGTAAAATACATGTAAATGTAGGAGGAAATTATTAATTGTTTGCACAGAAAATGTTAAAAATGTCATATATTCTGCAGACTGGCTAGTACCTATACAAGCTATATCTATTTACCTGAATTTTACTTCGATTATTAAAAGAGATCTCTGTATTATTGTATACAAAATATGCCAGTTAATCTGTTGATGCCAATTAATTGACCCTCAGCCTTACATAATAAGTTATATTTGACATTTGTAAAGGTCAAAACTCAGATATGTCTAATTGGCTTAATGCCAGTCTACAGAATATGGGACATTTTTAACATTTTCTTTAATAACAGTATGAACAGTCCTTAGTTTTCTCCTATATTTGCATTAATTTTACTGAGAACAGAAGCCAAAACAGAAGATTTTTTGGAGAAGAGTTTACCAGCTCCTACAGTCTGGGCTTAATGTTTTGATTTAATTTAATTTCTATGTTCCCATGTTAATTTGGCCTAAAATTTTAAGAAATGAGCCAAAATTGACATGTCTCAGAATCTTTAAATTTTGGCTTGAAATTGGCTAACAATCTGCCAGTCTCTTGAACATGGCATGATGATGATTATTCAGATTATATAAGATGCATCTTGACAGTTTCAATATATTTAGGTACCTATTCTCATGTAAATTTTGACACAAGCTATATTTAGAGTCAACATAGTTTTAAAATTTAGATAAATGGAGCAGTAAAATTAGGTTACTTTCACTAGAAACCTTTCTTTGACTGACGGAGGTCGCTTTTCTTTGACGGAGGTCGCTTTTCTTTGACGGAGGTCGCTTTTCTTTGACGGAGGTCGCTTTTCTTTGACGGAGGTAGCTTTTCTTTGACGGAGGTTACAAACCAGTCCATGTTACAAACCAGTCTGCAAAACATGCACAATCAGTCTACAAATATTCAATTTTTGGAGCAATTCTTTCCAAAAGATTTTCAAATTTCTCTCTATAATGGCCAGAAATCTCAAAACACTCCAATAATTACATGTAAACATAGGAATTGATTAAGAAATTGTCGCCAGATAATTCAGGACACTAATTTCAAGGCCATAATAGTCACCGGATAAATTTCACAACTTCATGCATCTTTTGCAGACTGGGTTACAGAGTATGTCAGTTAAAGCCAATTAATTGGCTTAAATTTCAAGAGGTCAAAATTCAGATATGTCTAATTGGCTTAAAATTTTGAATTAATTCCTATGTTCCCATTGACGCAGGAGGTGACTATTGTTTGACGCAGGAAGTGACTATTTTTTGACGAAAGGAAGTGACTATTTTTTGACGCGGGAGGTGACTATTTTTTGACGCAGGAGGTGACTATTTTTTGACGCAGGAGGTGACTATTTTTTGACGCAGGAGGTGACTATTTTTTGACGCAGGAGGTGACTATTTTTTGACGCAGGAGGTGACTATTTTTTGACGCAGTAGGTGACTATTTTTTGACGCAGGAGGTGACTATTTTTTGACGCAGGAGGTGACTATTTATGACGCAGGAGGTGACTATTTTTTGACGCAGGAGGTGACTTTTTTTTTGACGCAGCAGGTGACTATTTTTTGACGCAGGAGGTGACTATTTTTTGACGCAGGAGGTGACTAATTTTTGATGCAGGAGGTGACTAATTTTTGACGCAGGAGGTGACTAATTTTTGACGCAAGGTACACACGACACTATTATTTCACACATGTTACACCCCTATTTAATTATCTCATCTATTCTTCTATTAGCAACATGTGTAGAATTTTAAGTGCATGCTCCTATTACAACTTAAAGTAATGCATTGAGTAGAAAAATAGTGTTTAAGTCATAGTTCAGAGATGGTTCTGTTATTTGATCATGATGGCAATACCTACTTAGAAAGATGATGCTGGGTGGTTATTATATACTATATTATTCAGAGTCTAAATCCTTGCTCACTCACCAGTGTCATTGTTTTCAGTCCTTTGACCAATGAGATATTTTACAAAGTATCTCAAATGGTCAGATAATCCAAGAAACTTGGATAGATATTTGAATTTAATGCATATTTACCCCATATTAAAACGTTAAAACTCAATGTTTAGGACATTAAATAGAAATTTAATTTTTATTGCATAGTATTGAAGTGGCTTATATCACTCCTATTTATTTAGATAACTGGTGTTCTATCAGTTATCTACCTATGTTCTTGTGTTAATTTTCATATATATACTGAGTGTGATCATTATTAAAAAATTATACAAAGCTAACTCAAATTGTGAGTTTGTTTATGATAATCTGTATTGCTCCTTCTGGATATTGTTACTAACTAGGCTGTTTTTATATATGTTGTTGAATTTGTTATATATGTCAAAACTAATGTTTTTCTTTTCAGGAATATAATTTTTCAACACATTCTAAAAGGAAAATAGTTTGAGGAAAAGTTTGAGAAAAATTGTATGTATCAAACAATCAAGGATATTCAGTTCAAACTATAACATGTCTTTAGATGATGAAGAGGACATGATGCTATTCAATATGAATTATTAGGTAAGTTCAGTTCTCTTTTCAATCTTCAATAAAATAATTGACACAATGGAATTTACTAGATGCACTGATACCATATTGGTAACTGATACCAGTGAAAAGTCCAATACCAGTTATAGTATGATATTGAAGCTAAAGACGCCAAAAATATTAGTTCTAGGTAGGTATATGTGGTTAAATTTACCACTAATTTATAAAGTTTACATTTACCTAGTTCTTACGGATCTTCATGATATGTGATTGTTGCCTAGGTGTTTATACAAGTATACTACCTATGCAATAATGCATCCTAACGTCATAGCAATATAACAATTCATTGTCTAACATTAGAAGTGAACTCTTACAAGTGTTACTTGCTCAGTGTAATACCTATAAATTTCATTTGTTAGAATATTTTTGTGTTATTGCAATTAGCTAAATTGAACCTAGTTTTGAACTACAGTGTGCCTAGTGAGTTTTAAAGTGCAGTGTGCCTAGTTAGTTTTAAATTGCAGTGTGCCTAGTTAGTTTTGAAGTGCAGTGTGCCTGGTTAGCTTTGAAGTGCAGTGTACCTAGTTAGCTTTGAAGTGCAGTGTGCCTAGTTAGCTTTGAAGTGCAGTGTGCCTAGTTAGCTTTGAAGTGCAGTGTGCCTAGTTAGTTTTGGAGTGCGGAGCATCTAGTTAGTTTTGAAGTGCGGAGCATCTAGTTAGTTTGAAGTGCGGAGCATCTACTTTGCTTTGAAGTGCAGTGTACCTACTTTGCTTTGAAGTGCAGTGTACCTAGTTAGTTTTAAACTACAGTGTACCTAGTTAGTTTTAAACTACTGTGCGATCTTTTGAGTTATTTTTAAGGGAGTCCGGGGAAGTGATATGCGTGTGATGGTGGTACAGACGATTCTGAAATTTATTTTAAAAAACCTATATAAGTACATTGAATAAAATATAACTCTAAAATACAATTAGCAAAGATACAAAATATTTACCACAAAAACATTATACTTCATGTATCCTCCACTAAACTCACCACAATGTATAGTTATCCGGACAAAATAAGATCACGCATCAGTCACAGCATATATGAATAGATATTCATCAATCCACAATTACGAAACTACAAGTTCATCAGTACACAAAAGGAATAGAAATGATAATTCACCAATTCACAAAGGTAAGCAAATGCTAATCCACCTGTAATTCAACATGAAAATTAAGGCAACTCCACATTATCGCTAACAATTAGTCAAGACGCTACCTTCCAAAGAGCGCACTAGATTGCTAAAACTTTAAGTGCAAAGGAGCTAAAACTTTAAGTGCAAAGGAGCTAAAACTTTAAGTGCAAAGGAGCTAAAACTTTAAGTGCAAAGGAGCTAAAACTTTAAGTGCAAAGGAGCTAAAACTTTAAGTGCAAAGGAGCTAAAACTTTAAGTGCAAAGGAGCTAAAACTTTAAGTGCAAAGGAGCTAAAACTTTAAGTGCAAAGGAGCTAAAACTTTAAGTGCAAAGGAGCTAAAACTTTAAGTGCAAAGGAGCTAAAACCTTTAAGTGCAAAGGAGCTAAAATCTTTAAATGCAAAGGAGCTAAAATCTTTAAATGAGATGCTCAAATATAAGGAAGAATCAACGAATAGAAAACAAAGTTACACAAAATAATTCACACAACATATACTAAAACTTTCCACAATCTTATTGTTTTTTAAAAGGGCAAACACATCAACTAACTGCCACAATATACACTGCTAGTAAATACTGAAACATTAACAGGGTTTTGAGTGAAACAAGATTTTCACGCCGATCAGCTTACAGAATAAGGCTATCACCTGCTGAGGAGCATATAATATATACGGCCATTTGGACGGAACAGTCCCCTCCCAAAACTAATGTTTTGATATTCGAGCTTATAACATATCCTCGTTTTCCATTACCATGATCAATTTACTAATAGGCCTCCTGTAGGTTTTCCCATTGGTTGATATATCAACACTTCTCACGAGACCGTCTGCTCCTCTTATTGTTCTTGCTACCCTTCCAAGAGGACAATGGCATCTTGCTTCGTTTTCATTCACAATCAGCACAACATCGTTTTCCTTGACATTTCTTTTGGTTTTCGTCCATTTGCGTCTCTCTTGGAGCGTTGTCCTGTATTCTTTACACCATTTTCGCCAGAATTGGTCTGCTAGAAACTGCACTTGTTTCCATCGCTTCTGAGAGCAAGAACCGCTACTGTCAGTGTTGCCCCATGGCAGTGGGCAGCTTCCTAGTGTCAAGAGTCTATTTGGAGTGATTACATCTAGATCAGTAGTATCAGTCGTTACAATTGACAATGGTC
Organism: Caprella mutica; assembly: GCA_947561585.1. NCBI lineage: Eukaryota > Metazoa > Arthropoda > Malacostraca > Amphipoda > Caprellidae > Caprella > Caprella mutica. The sequence goes on from CANNZV010000151.1 coordinate 216,547, forward strand.
TACTATTCACAGCCAACTCTGCTTCACAGAAGAGTGTTCGTAAACTATCATCGGTTAGAGATTGTTTACTTAGAAACGATTCAAGCACTCGACGAACGACTCTAATAAGCCTCTCCCATGCTCCTCCAAAATGAGAGGCATTAGGTGGATTTAAAATCCAATCTATTTCTTGTTTATTGACCTTGGTCCTTATGCTGTCAGACGTGAGTGCCTGCAGTATCTCTATTCTTGCTCCAATAAAATTTGTTCCGTTGTCAGATACAAACTTCTGCACAGTTCCTCGACGAGCTAGAAATCTTCGTAGCACATTGCACATGCTATCTGTACTCAAGTCTTGCGCCACTTCCAAATGTATCGCACGCATTGCCAAGCACGTGAATAAAACTCCGTAGCGCTTTTCTGAACGGCGACCAATCTTGACCGTGAAGGGGCCAAAACAATCGACTCCGGTGTGAGTGAAAGGTGCAGCCCCAGACGAGATGCGTTCCGGTGGTAGATCCGCCATTTTTTGTTCCAGTACCGGACCTTGCACCTTACGGCATTTCACGCAAGTTCTTAGAACCCTTTTCACTGTTGAGTGTCCCTTTGTAATCCAGTATCGTTCTCTTGTATCTGCCAACACAGTTCTCAGACCAAGGTGACCCAACCTCTCATGACTTTCTCTTACGATTAGTGTTGTGATAAATGAATCACACGGAATAACAATTGGGTGTTTCACATCGAATTCTAAACTGGATCTTCTCAATCTTCCACCTACCCTCATCAGTTCATCCTCAAGAAAAACGTCTAATCTCCAGAGAGGGCTTTTCTTACCAAGTCCCAGGCTCTTATTAAGGAGTTCTACTTCTCTTGCGTAGGACTTCCTTTGAGTGTATTTTATCAACTCGTGTTCGGCTTCCTTAAGGTGATTTCGAGATAGGGAAGGCACTCTCGATATCCTATACATTTTAACCCGCTTGTATTCCAGTAGCCAAGCAACGGCAATTTTTAACTTGGTCCAGTCCGAGAAATAACTCAGGAGGTAGTCAGTTGCTTTATCTCCAGCTGACAAGACATTCATAGTAGTTCTTATCTCTAGAGCGGCTTCCTGGACAGTCTCTATTTCCAAATTCTCCCTTGGCCATTTGCTTTCGTGTTCTAGTAAGAACTCAGGGGCGCTGTTCCATCTCTTAGTCAAAACCGCTCTTGAAGCATCATCTGCTGGATTTGATTTTGTGTCAACATATCTCCATTCATCAATCTTAGACCTCTCTTTTATGAGTGTAACCCTATTTGCGATGAAGACATTAAACCTATCTTTTTCATTACGCAGATATTTTATTACAGTCAAGCTATCTGTCCACAGGAACACCTCGTCTAGTCTCATTCTCAGGCACTCCTCCAATTTCACTCTCATGTGGGAAGACAAAACAGCAGCCACCAGTTCCAGCCTTGGAATAGATACATCTCTCATAGGATTCACTTTAGCCTTTCCCCATACAAACCGGCACCTGACTCCAAAACTACTCTCAGTTCGAAGGTAAGCTACAGATCCATGTCCAGACAGACTTGCATCCGAAAACAGGTGGAGTTGGTGCTTGCATTGTTCTTCATCGTCTTCCATCAAATTCCGAGGTACAGATACATCATGAACCATCTGCAACTCCTCAACCCAAGAGTCGATTTTCACCAGGGAATGTCTTGGAAGGGGTTCATCCCATCCCAATTGCTTTTCTTTTCTAAATGATTCTTGCAGCAATAACCTTCCCTTCAAAACAATGGGTGCAATGATACCAAGAGGATCATATATCGACGCTATTACAGACAACAACTGCCTGCGAGAATTTGGTACTCCGATATTGGGAATGGTCGGTTTCAGTTCGTCTTCACCTAGATTCCAAATTACACCAAGTGCACGAAATGTTGAATTATCTGTTTTAGACATACCCAAGTCATCAAATCTGAAGGTGCCCTTATGTTTGCTAAGTTTGAAACCAGCAGTCCCACAGAGCTCCATCACTTCCGACGCATTCTTTCTCAGAATAACTTCATTGTGTCCGGACTTCATACAGTCATCGACATAGAAGTTATCAACTATTGTATCCTTCGCTTCCCTCGAGTAACCTTGTTCTGCAACTATCTGTCTTAAAGCGTATGCAGCGATACTTGGCGACGAACATGCACCAAACAAGTGTACAGTCATTCTGTATTCTGTCAATGTACATTCGCTATTGAAATTGCGCCACCAGAAGAATCTGAGATAAGATCGGTCTCTCACTGGGACCTTCACTTGGTAGAACATTGCCTCTACGTCGGCTGTGTAAGCGTGTTTTCCTTCCCTGAATCTCTGAAGTATATCAAACATTTCATTACCTATAGGTGGCCCAGTTAATAATATGTCATTTAAACAGGTTCCATTCACCTTTGCAGCGCAGTCGAAAACTATACGAGTTTTATCAGGTTTTTGTGGGTTAGATACTGAAAAATGAGGGACATACCAAGATCCGACTACTGAGAGGTCCTTCGGTGGGACCTCCTCGGCATATCCCTTGTCAAGCATTTCAGACATAGCAGCACTATACTTTTGACAGAGCTGCTCGTCTTTAATGAGTTTCTTCCTAAGGCTCCAGAGCCTCATCAAGGCATATCCCCTGCTATATGGTAGGGAAGTCCTATCCTTCCTAAGTGGAAGGGCTATCTCAAATTTTCCATTTACCTTTTTACAGCTGTCCTTGACAATCTGAAGCCAAATCTCGTCTTCGACCGATGGCCCCTTATTAACTGCCCCGATGTCATGAAAGCCCGAATTAAATGCCTTGCTCACGAGATCGTTCAGTGTTACATCTCTTACGGATATCTTACCAACCCTTACGTGATAGTTATTATAGCTTGAACTAATGCCGCAAACCATCCATCCAAGCCTTGTTCTAACAGCATAAGGGTCACCTTTTTTAGGAGCAGAGATGACCTCCAAGGGTTCGGTTGCGGAGGGAACATTTGCTCCAATTATCATTTCGACGTTTCCTATTTTATCTCGTATTTATTTCCTTCAAGTGATTCCATTTACGTATTTGCTCTCCATCCGCAGCATCTTCTTTATCAACTGGGATATTTTTCACGGCGTACACCGGTGGCAAAGGTATATCATCACCGCTATCTCCCCTAAGCGAAAGTCCATCAACAAATCTGCCATCCATGACACATTCTCCCCCAAGTGTAACTACAGTTAGATTCGTTGTCGGAACATTATAACTTGAAACCTCCAGTCGACGAAGCAGAGCTCTACTACAGAGCGTCACAGCGCTTCCACTGTCTATCAGAGCAAACGTCTCCACAAGATTTCCTTGACTGCAGATAACAGTAACCGGTAAGATGCACATTCGACCAGTCTGTGATCCATATGCATGGCTCGATTTATTTCCGGCTCGCACTGGTCCACCAAGAGAAGTCCTCCTGTCGAAGTAAAAGCTCTTAAAATTATCAAGTTCATGCGTAGAAGTTTCACCTGTATCCTTAGATTTCGTAAAACTTCGCATTAGGTTAGTCTTTGTCCCCTCCATTTCTTCTTCTCCGTTCCATATGTGCTTATTTTGGTTCATGCCAAAGCTATTATCTTTCTTATCCCATCGACGATAAGTTGGGTTTTCTATATGCAGAAGAATATTATGCTTCCCTCCACATTTTCCACATCTTTCTTCAGTTTTACATTCAGAAATTATATGGCCCCTCTCAAGACAACCAAAGCAGCACTCATTTGACCTCAGGATTCTCACCTTTTTGTCATGTGGATATTTGTGGAATGATGTACACTTACGGAGGTAGTGTGCCCCACCACAATGTACGCACTCCTCTTTTTCTTGTAAAGTACCAACTAGCACCTTTCTTTGATGTACCGTTTTTATCGATGGGCTAATTCTTTTCATAACAGCCTTACCATAGAAGGGATTATTGGCTACACTAGCTTCACTCTCTACGAATTTAAGGAGCTCTTTGAACCCAGCTGGTTTACTGGTACTGCTATGCATCTCCGTCGCAATCCTACTCCACCTCTCTTGCATGGTATATGGTAGCTTTGAGATTATCTGTCTGATAGTGTTAGGGTTCTCCAATTCATTAGTGCTGTATGGAATTTGAGACACGGCATTTGAAGTCATCATCAAAACTATAGAAAACTGATCCAATGCACCAGGGTCATCCCTTGGTATATCTTGGAAGTTCAAGACACGCTGGATGTGTGCTGCTCCGATCCGCTCTGATGATCCATATCGCTTCTGGAGAAGCTTCCACGCTTGTCTATATCCCTCCCTGTCATTCATATACAGACAGCTTTCGACTAACTCTCTGGGAGTTGCTTCAGTGTACTGATAAAGATAGTGAAGTTTCTCTCTATCTGTTAGATTAAAGGAGCCTACTGCACTCTCAAATGCGGTTTTAAAGAGAACAAACCTTTCTTTTTGACCTTTGAAGACTTCTATCTCTCTTTTAGGTAGCATCGCCCTATCATTAAATTTAATTAATTCTTTAAGCACATGGGCTTCACTAACATGTTGATGTGGACTAGGAGGTATTTCATTCACTGCATCATTTATATTCAGAACCCTTTCTTTCTGAGGCCGTGGTTGATCTGTAACTTCTTTTTGCACGTTACTATTTTCGGTTTGTAACATATTAAACACGTCACCTGTACCAGCATTAGCTACCCAAATGTTAACCCTATCATCGGCACCTTCTTCGTTAAGTGGGTCCTCCTCCCTCTCGAGGGCTCTCCATGCTTCCTCCTCGGCTTCAATTTCTGTTTCCGCGACTTCTAATTCCAATCGTCTTCTCTCTTGTTCCCTTTCCATAATTTCCCTTCTTTTATCCCGTGATGCCTTCATCTTTGCGTAATTCACAGCTGCTATTCTGCGCCTCTCTGAGGTAGACGCTGAGGAGAGAAGGGAACTCCTGCTAGATGACGACGATGCAACTGATTTTGTACGATGTACCTTAATAAGAGGTTCTCGTGAAGCATCATTCCTCATATGGTGACCTCCAGGATCAGTGACCTTTAAGTGAGGGCTAACGACAGTTACTACCGCCTCGACATGCTCCTTGTTCAAGGTAATATCGGATGAAGGTGGTTCCTCTGATCCTTTAGGATCGGATAATTCCTGCAGAGAAGATGCAGAGCCTACACCATGCTCTGGGCTTAGCACAGGATCAGCAGGTTCTTCCGGAGAAGAGGCAGGGTCTTCCTCAATTGCATTCATCATTGCCACAACCACGTAATCATATGTAGTTTGGTTATCATTGAAGTAGGACTCCAACCTCTGTCTCAGTTCAGCCTTTGTACCACTGCTCTTCAATTTCAGGAATTTTAGAATGGACTTCAGCTCAGCCACGTTGCAGCCTTCCATCCTCCCATTCCCGCTATAGATTGTGAATTTTGATGTGCGATCTTTTGAGTTATTTTTAAGGGAGTCCGGGGAAGTGATATGCGTGTGATGGTGGTACAGACGATTCTGAAATTTATTTTAAAAAACCTATATAAGTACATTGAATAAAATATAACTCTAAAATACAATTAGCAAAGATACAAAATATTTACCACAAAAACATTATACTTCATGTATCCTCCACTAAACTCACCACAATGTATAGTTATCCGGACAAAATAAGATCACGCATCAGTCACAGCATATATGAATTCGATATTCATCAATCCACAATTACGAAACTACAAGTTCATCAGTACACAAAAGGAATAGAAATGATAATTCACCAATTCACAAAGGTAAGCAAATGCTAATCCACCTGTAATTCAACATGAAAATTAAGGCAACTCCACATTATCGCTAACAATTAGTCAAGACGCTACCTTCCAAAGAGCGCACTAGATTGCTAAAACTTTAAGTGCAAAGGAGCTAAAACTTTAAGTGCAAAGGAGCTAAAACTTTAAGTGCAAAGGAGCTAAAACTTTAAGTGCAAAGGAGCTAAAACTTTAAGTGCAAAGGAGCTAAAACTTCAAGTGCAAAGGAGCTAAAACTTTAAGTGCAAAGGAGCTAAAACTTTAAGTGCAAAGGAGCTAAAACTTTAAGTGCAAAGGAGCTAAAACTTTAAGTGCAAAGGAGCTAAAACTTTAAGTGCAAAGGAGCTAAAACTTTAAGTGCAAAGGAGCTAAAACTTTAAGTGCAAAGGAGCTAAAACCTTTAAGTGTAAAGGAGCTAAAATCTTTAAATGCAAAGGAGCTAAAATCTTTAAATGAGATGCTCAAATATAAGGAAGAATCAACGAATAGAAAACAAAGTTACACAAAATAATTCACACAACATATACTAAAACTTTCCACAATCTTATTGTTTTTTAAAAGGGCAAACACATCAACTAACTGCCACAATATACACTGCTAGTAAATACTGAAACATTAACAGGGTTTTGAGTGAAACAAGATTTTCACGCCGATCAGCTTACAGAATAAGGCTATCACCTGCTGAGGAGCATATAATTTATATACGGCCATTTGGACGGAACAACTACAGTGTACCTAGTTAGTTTTAAACTACAGTGTACCTAGTTAGTTTTAAACTACAGTGTACCTAGTTAGTTTTAAACTACAGTGTACCTAGTTAGTTTTAAACTACAGTGTACCTAGTTAGTTTTAAACTACAGTGTACCTAGTTAGTTTTAAACTACAGTGTACCTAGTTAGTTTTAAACTACAGTGTACCTAGTTAGTTTTAAACTACAGTGTACCTAGTTAGTTTTGAAGTGCGGTGTACCTAGTTAGTTTTGAAGTGCGGTGTACCTAGTTAGTTTTTAGTATTATTATTCATCTGTTGATTGATTACAGCAATATCAGCTGTCTAGTTGAACATAAATATACTATTATAAGCACGAAATGTAATTATTCAGTGAATTGTTTATAATGTTCGTATCAATTTTCAGAAACACTGTCCGGACCCGATTTCAAACCAGTTCATGAAACCATTGGAATCTCCCTATAGAATTCTGGCGATTGGGATGGACATAGAGGAAGTGGCATACGCTCCCACACCTGAGCTCTCTACGTACCGAGGAACAAGGTACGGTCAAGAGTCCCCCAGGTCACAAGCCCCCTCGGTCACGAGCCCCCCCGGTCACGAGCCAACCGCCTTTCCTTTTAATCCTTATTTACCTAGTTCAACAAATGAAGAACTACTTAGATAGAAATAACTGAAAGTTGCTAATGTAGGTTGTTGTACTGCACACTTCATGATTGTTCAATGACCTGGCAGGGGGGCGTCACGCCCCCCGATATACATATATTTTATGTTTAATCAGTAATGAACTATAAAAGTGTCAATAAGGATTAAATAATATAGGTAAATAAGGATTAGAAAGCAGGGGGGGGGGAACAACCCCGAGGAATACGTTATCAAAGTTGGCAGTTGGCGACCTAATCTCTTACTCTTCTCTCAATTTATATTTGTAAGTATGGTTACATTATTTATTATTAGTAACAAGTGATACTTATTTTACAAACTTTAACAATCAGTTAGGAAGAAAAATATATAAGTAAGATTTACAATGCATAGCTTAAGTTTACTAATAAAATTTTTAAAGCTATCTACTTTACTTTTATAACCTTACCACTACTATTTACAGTCTATTATATCGTGAATGGAAAAGAGGATGGTGTCCCTTCAGCCCAGAACTGTTGTAATTTGGAATGTATTATTTTACCATGTTTATTTTTTAACGCTACTTGCAGTTTTGGAGAATAGCGCAAGGTTACATTCATCAACTGCGAGTTCTTAGGTTTTTGTATTAGGAAGGCTTCATTTCCCATCATCTTCTTCCATCCACCATCGCCACAGGTGCTTGTGACTCTTTTCGTCACAATCCTTGGTAAGTGACAGCATTCACGGAGAAGCTTTTTTCCATTCATTAGTATTGTCACTGACGGGTGGTAGGTGATATTGTTTATATTGCCACTTTTCTTTCTAACTGATTCTTCCAGTCCCTTCTATTTAATTTCCTTTTGATGTAGCTAAACGGTATGGCCTTTTTGTTCTGAAACAGACAGTTAACTCCTAAATAAATTTTTCCCTGACTTGAAACGTCAACCACATTAATTGAACTAGCTATATAGACATTATGATCATTTTTTACCCTCATGGTAGATATTGACTGGTATATTGCTGCCGAATAACGTCACATTCATAATATAAAGTATGTATGCGTTAAACGCGTCATATTTTATAGTATGAATATGTGCGTTCATATTCAGTGCAGTATTAACGCAGTCAATATCTGCCATGAGGGTATTTTTTCTCAAGTGTTTCACGCGTGGCCACGGACGCTACGCGGTCGCGCATTAGTATTTAGAACGCGCGTGTCAGCTGTTTAGGGTAGCGCCCCAGTGTAGTTCAGTGCAGTGGGGGGACGTAGAATGAGGTCCCCAAAAGCGGACAAAAATGCTCTGTCGCGGCCCTATCGCGGCCCCCTGCCTGCCGTGATGCCGGCCCTGCGCGCCTTGTCCGCTGCCCCTATCCTGCACCGAATTTTAACTGGGCAGTGTCTCGTTTGAAAATGGCACCCCTTCCACTGCAACTACTACTACCGTTATAGTATTTAGGAGTGACCTCTGGATAGGATATTACTTATCGGGTTAAGGTTCCCTACCGATACCAGTAGAGAGTTAATTAGGTTGTAATATGAGCAAAAATTATTTTGTAAAAAGACAATTGGAAACAGTATATATAGTAGGGTTGAGCGTTTTTTTAACTTTTTCGTATTCGAATATGAATTAGTGCGGGAAAGTTATTGGTATACCTAGTTTGAATGTGTAAAAAATTTCAGACCTTTCGAATGTCATCTTCATCTGCCACCAGAACCACGAAAAATCGAATAATTCTGAAAAACTGATTGCCATCGAAAAAATCCATTTTTTAAAATTTTCGTCTATCAATTTTGCATTATTGATGAAGTTCATTAGAAAGATATATTATAATTAACTTTTAAATTTTAAATTATTGTTACATCATCTTCATCTGCCATCAGAGCTTCGAAAAATCGAAAACTTCTGATGTTTTTAAACTATTAAATTATCCCGCTATCAAATAATTGGACTGATTTGATAGTAGAGCATGCTTAGAACAATTAGATGAAAGTAAAGGAATTATAAGAAATTAATAATGAAGATGATTAATGGAGCCAACAGAAAGTATAACCCAGAATAAAGACACCTTTCGCTTACAGCAGAGTGAGCAATACAGCAACGAGAAACATATCCTAGCACTAGAACAACCATAGAGTCGATTTGACTGGTTTTAAGTTTTAAAACATTTGTACAACATATATTATTATTGGAAGACGCTTGAATTTCTCTATTGCTGATATAACGAAACACTGGCTTAGTATTACTACAATGATGTGTCAGTTTTTATATATCAAGAGTTTATTTTAGTATCATGAGAATCGCTTAGAATAGCCAGTGTTCTCCAATCAATGTCATATATTCCCATCGGATCTCTTGATGTGTTCTCTAACCTCCATCACACACATTCTAAGCTCATGCAAATTTAATACAATTCCATCTTGAAATAAAATGCAGTGCATCCACGTTCCCAGATTTTGAAATCTATTTATGCTGCTTTAGTGCTAAGAAAGGCGGTGAAAATGTCGGTGAGAGTGTGGATGCTGAATAAATTTGAGTGGGGTACTAAAATTTTACGAGATTGTGGTTGAATGGCTACAGGTCTCGTAACAATTGACATTGCTGTATGAATAATATTAACGCGGTTACTTATTTGTATTACGCAAGCAAATATTTAGATTTATAAGAATATTTTAAAATCATGATATAAATTTGATATAAACTGTAAATTCAAACTAGTGTCATTTTGCCTCAAATCTTTATAGTTCATTAAACCAGTTAATTAATTTGTATCGTATTTCAAGAACGATAAAATATGATATGATAGAAAACTTGAAGAATTTTTTAAAAATTCTAATTTTCATCAAATATGAATTGTTATAAAAACATTGCATTTTTCAAGATCTTCTCTTTTTCTCAACCACAACTATCCTATTCGTCGGGGCCGGTAAATTCCACAGCGGAAAGTTTCACCAGGAATATTCCATTTCGGAAGAATCCACCGGCGTTTAATGGCAGATGTGGAATTTCACCATGGAACATTCAACCAATCTAAAAATATTAACAGACTAACAGTATAAATAAACAGCTTATTTTAAAATGTATTTCTTAGTCTAAGAAATATGTAATTATATATGAGCAAATCTCTCTTTTAAATAAAAAAAATCCATTGTATAGGTATTAAATAATTAACTGGTTAATCGTGACAGATTATGACGCTGGTTTACGGCAACACTACTAAATTTAGCTTCTTGAATTTAGGAACTAAAACAATAAAGTTCAGATCTTAACATTTCATACAAAAATAAATTTTGTTGGGTATGTTCATTATTGAAAGTCCTAATATTAAAAAAATACATTGGTAAATTTAAAAATCTGGGCGATAGATAGGAGATTGGCAAAATTTATGCAACAAAATAATACTCCTAATTTCAATTTCAACATATATATGCCTAAAGGAGAATCAAACTGGATCTAAATTTTTGATTAACGAAACTTTATAGTTGAATTTCACGATTTAAACTATATTATACATCAAATTGATTCATATTCAAACTCATTTAAAAGATCGTTTGATCTGCCTATCAATTATTTCGTAAGTTTGCATTAGGTTATCTCGTAGGACTTGACTTAACATAACATATTCTTATAATCTCTTCACTTTTTAACTTATAAAATGCTGTCCAGTAACCACCAAAAAACACATTTCTTTAAATCAGGTTTATCAAATGTTAAACTTTCTGTAAATGAAATCCAGTATATATATGCGGTGGAATTTTCCATGGTGGAACTTTCCAGCGTTGAACCTTTCCTGGTGGAACTTTCCGTGGTGCAATCTTCAGCGCAGGAATTTACCTAGAACCCCTATTCGTAGCATAAACAAAAACACCTCGCATTCCAATTCACCATAATACTATATTTATTCAAGTTGTTTGGAAGAGATTTCTCGTAAACAAATATTTTACTTATACATGTGTAATAACATCATGTCAGTTGATTGAAATGTTATTGCTGAGATTTTGAATTTTTTGTTTATTTTAAGATTCTTCAAAGATGTGGAGGAATAATATAATTTATCTCTGTCGAATAAAATAACTATATGGATTATAGGAAAGAAGGTTCATGTTTCTACAGAATCAAAAACATGTTATTCACGACTACCTATTTTATAATGTAAACAGTCGTGTATAAACTGTCATGAGTCTGCAGTCTTATTTAACTGTCCTTATCATCTACAGACAATTCTGTTTGCACCGATTTATTTATCCTTCTAAATTTTGTAGAATAAACTCGCTATAAAGCCCGTTACTTACGTTGATATAAAGATGACACACTTTATTGCATTCAATTTTGCATATCATTTTACATCATGCACACTGTTCTCATGCCTACAGTAAGGCAAATTAGATAAAATGTGACCACAATGTTTTTAATAGTTATTAATTATTGAAAAAAAAAAAAAAATTGAATTAGTAAATAAATCAGTTAAACTATAAGATACGTAATAATATTCACAATATATTGGCAATAACGCATAACAGTGACATTTTCAGAGCACTGATCTACGACAAAATTACCAATAGACTTGTTATATTGTCAGTGTTGTTTAGATATTAATAGTGATATGATTAACTAGTCCAATTTTCAGATTTAATGGAGCTATTTTTTAGCTTTAAAACGATTGAATATTTTGAAGTTGGCAGTAGAATCCTAATAAAGTAGAGCGTCACAAATTAAAATTACAACAGTTGAACGAAAAAACTTTAGTGAGTGAGAACTTCTTCAAACAATTTTAATTAACTAGTTAGTATATCGAGAGAACTTTATTAATAAGCAATATACGAAGTCTATTCAATTTGAGTGAAAACAAGTCGTTCAAAAAGTTATGAACAAGTTTTCTAATGTTTGCTAAAAAATGAAAGAAAAATATTCATTAGATTTTTGTTTGTATTTTAATTCACATAGTCCATACATACATAAAGAATATTAAGTTTATTACACATCTTCTTTAATTTTTCATCGCATTTTGTTTGAATTATAATAAATAAATCTAAATAAGGTATAAGAGATAAATGTATTTCCATTATCCAATTATAGCAAAAACAACATTTAATATCTAATAGCTCTTATTGAACTTATCATTGAGAAAATTAATTACATAATCATCATAAACTGACTAAAACATCAGGATATATCTGTAGGATGAAATTGCTTCAAAACTAGAATATATTTTGGAATAATCCTTTATCTTTTTACTAACTGAGCTTCCGAACAGAAAATGATCATCAATAAAACTATACAGAGCTTTAGATATAACACAAATTCTTTTTAATTTGTAACAAAATATTTATAATTAATCATATTTATCATCGAGTCATATAATAAATTACTTTTGTAAAACGTTGTCTTGTTTGCAACCAATGCATTAAATTAGTCAAGAAAACGAAACATCAGCAGTGAGAGATGTTTAATCAAACGCTGCATAAAGATTCAGGTGACAAATGTTCTAGAGTAATTAGTTAGACAGTGCAAGAGATGAATATATAGGACTATATTTATAATGGATACTGCTAGCAATATTTCACTTGTCTTACAGTAGAAGTATTTGCTTTTGATTTACGAAATAGTGTTGATCATGACTGTATTCTGTATATAAAAATAATTAGATTATTTTTTGTTGAGAATGAAAATATTTATACCATATTACTTTACATTTGCATTCTTGCAAGCGGTCTTTCTTTATGTGAATAAATTACATTTATCTAAATATATTACACAGTAGGCTCAGATCTCAGTTGTTGAGGTTGTATTCCATCACATTATTATTCTTTCCATAGCCATTAAATCAAGTGAATAATTTTGGTTAAATCATATCCTATAATTATGATTAAAATAATTTTGCAAAAAGCCACAGTCAATTTCATTTTTAGAATTTTTTCCATATGTTAAGCAACCAATTACATTACTTTTCTATATAAATATTCCAATTATAGAGAATTGTTATTTCCTTATTACGAAGTATGCCAATATATTGTTGACAATATCCTCCACTGCATAAATTCCTATGCTAAAGTAGGTATATGAATATGCACGAAAAATATCGAACAAATTTAGTTTCAACAAGCAGCTTTCTAAATCACTGGAGGCCAAGTTCTTCTTAATATTGGAAACTTTGATGGAAATTTTGCTCTAAAGTTTCTACCTCCAACTTTTCTAATTGATTCAGAAACCTAACTTGACATGTAAAAATTAACCTCAACTTCTGAGTTAAGGCCAGAAGTCAGGGCTCTTTTATCAACAGAAGGTTCAAATTAGAGTTATATTTGATTGCTTTGAACGGTTAAAGCCATTACATATGCCAAATGGTCATATGACTAATGATTAACAAACAAGCCTCTGTCTTATATGTAGAACATAGCAGTGCAATGGAATTTGAAGAGAATATAACTATATCAGTAATACAGTATGGGCCACAAAAATGTTACTGCTTTTTCAAATACTTGTAAATCGTTAGCCAAAGGACGAGAAAACTGTATCTTGGTCTCTTTTTCTCCGCCTCTTATTGTACTATTAACAGGTAAAACCAATTTTGAACGGATGGACAAAGTTTAATAACAGGTAAGCAAAAAGTGAGGGTGATTATTTATGTCATTGCGCGAAGGTTATTCTTAGAGCTAACTCAGTGATTTTACTTACTAAAAGGCAGTGAATAAAAGGAAAAAAATTATATTTGTAGACATTATAATATGCCTACACTTCTTCCTTTGAAACTATTTGGAAATTGAACAACTTCAGTGACATTTTGATCTCATTGAAGTTTTCACTATGAATATTCGTTCTTCGATCGGTTGTTCATTGCATGGTTAAGGCCCGCTCACACTTGCATTTTTAACAATGCAGAAAAAAGCTCTTCTTAAAATGTGTTTACACTTGCTTTTTTTCATCGCCGATGTAAAAATCACATTAAATTTTAAGAAGAGCTTTTTTTCCGCGCTGTTAAAAAGGCATGAGTGAAGCAGGCCTCAACCATGTAATGAACAAGCGAAGAACGAATATTCAGAGTGAAAACTTCAATGAGATCAAAATGTCACTGAAGTTGTTCAATTTGAAAATAGTTTCCAAGGAAGAAGTGTAATCACCCTGTATTAATATGTCTACCATTATATTTCTTTTCCTTTTATTCACTGCCTTTTAGTAAGTAAAATCACTGAGTTAGTTCTAAGAATAACCTTCGCGCAATGACAAAAATATTCACCCTCACTCTTTGCTTACCTGTTCTTAAACTATGTCCATCAGTTCAAAATTGTTTTTACCTGTTAGTAGTACAATAAGAGGCAGAAAAAAAGAGACCAAGATACAGTTTTTTCGTCTATTGGTTAACGATTTACAAGTATTTGAAAATGCAGAAACATTTTTTTGGCCCGTACTGTATATGTAGTATATGAGAAAAAATAAAATAATACAATTTATATTTCACTACTAAAGATTTTCTATACAAAATTTCATGTTTTAGTATTGTAGTCTTAAGACAATTTTATTGGATATTGAAATTATTAATCTTTTGAATTAACCAAATGAGATTCAAGAGTGCAACATCAATATATGTATTGTTTTTCGGACAATTTTTGATACTTCACATTATTGACAGGATTCGAATAGCAGTATCTTCAGAACTTAAGAACAGCATAATCATAATACCAGAAAGAGAACAGTATTGAAATAGCAGTTAAAATAATAAACTGTATAAAAACATTAAATGAAACAATTCATACATATTCTTATGTAGTTATATCCCTTACAGCAATCACATTGAACAGAAAGTAAATATTATATATCAAGTGTCCGATATTATGAGTCCGTATTTCTATTCATCAAAAGAACTGCATGCTTAGAGGACAGCACATCAACTAGTTGCTTTACTATAGTTATTAATCAGCTCTTTTTACTCTTCTGGACCAATTTCCTCCAATAATTATTGCGGTAGATCCTTATAGGTTCTCACTTCAATACATTCTATTTAGATAATCTCCACAGGTCTTCGATATGATTGAAATCAAGATATTGAGATGGGCACCAGATGATATAGTTTATCTTTAATTTTTACTTGATCAGTTTGGCACAGTGAAATTGGTCATTAACTTGGATAAAGCTCAACCGACGACCAAAGGAGAGTTCCCTAGCTTAATTCGTGTCAAAAGAGTATTCTTTTTTCATCGTTCTATTTTACTTTCCAATTAAATCATAGGATCCCGAAGCAGCAAGAAGCAGCAAAAATTCATTTTTCCAAAACTGTGCTTAACCGGTACAGTGAAAATTGTTTTTAGTGGAATCCTCTTTTGTGAATGTAGATTCCTGAGTAAGAGAACTACCTCAAATTGTAATAAATTTCCTTAAATCCGTCATGAATGTCTATCAGTTCCAGAAAACTGTTTGAGGTTTTCTGACATAGGCTATACTAAAGGTAGCTTGTTACTCAGGACTCTACATTCACTATAGAGGAGTCCACTATAGAGGAGTTCTACTGTAGTATTATATTCTTTGGTAGAAAAGCCTAACCATATTTCCAAATAAACATCATGTTTAAAATTATAATAGAAATTTCAATTTTCGTTTCGAAAAGAAAATGCTTCAGAATTCAGATATCTACCCTTTTGACGTTAATCACAGTCAATCCTAGCCTTGAGATGGATTTTCTTCAGTAATGGAGTATTCGATATGCGACAAGCCTCTAAACCTCGCTCTGGTCAAAACTCGTTCAATTTTACTTAGAGTCAGGTTGAGATTAGAGTGAGATTGAACTTCAAGGATAACCTTGATAGTTGCCCCATGAATTCGATTAGTGAATCAGACGATTGTACGCTTTGTCTTCTCAGGTAATTTCCCTTTTGTACAACGTTGAATCTTATTTTCTTTCTCGCCTTTTTCTGCCTTAAATTTCTTCATCTTTCACTTGATTTTGGTCAATTTAATGTCATTGCAAACACTTCATAGCCTTTTCATTTTGCCTTTAATGCTACAGCACGTTCCCTAAAGTCTATTTTACCTTATCATAGTGTCTGCCTTCTCTCTAAATAATCATTATATTCTCGAATCATTAAAAAATAACTATTTAAATTAAATTATCGTAAAATATTTTCGTGAAAAACAAATTCAAGAACCAAGTAAGTTATGGTTTTAAAAGTTGTATACAAGCATATAAATGAGAAGAAATTATCCATATTTTAATTGAAGGAAACTATGATACTGTGCTGATAATTCATTCCAGGTGGTAAAATTTTAATTTTTTATCGTTTGTTCAAAGAAATTTTTCTTTAACAACGGATTGTTGTATCGCAGTGAACGTAAAAAAATAAATTAGTGCATATTATGATATGTATTATTCATTGTCAATTTTTCTGTTCAGTTAATTCCAAACACTGTTATTTGAACACCCCTGTCAATTACTAGTATTATATTCCATAAATGCTACGTTAATATATTATCTGGTATATTAGATTTCTTAGTTTTAAATATGCCGTCACAATAAAATAATGAAATATGTAATTAATGGACAGTATTTAGGAAGAGATACACGGTGAATAATTTAGTTATAGGTTGAAGGAACAACCCAAAATTAGAACTTTTTATTAAGTTATTTTGGGTAAAGAATCAAACTTTCCTTATTCAGTGAGTCAAGCTTAATTTCTCTGAGATTAATGTATTTATTAGATAAAAGACCATTTACTCACAAAGCTTTGGTATTTTCTTTTACCCTATTTACCCTTCACTTATTATATTCGTTTTAGTATTAAATGACTAGGTAATTATTTGGATCTTTTTTGGAATTAGGGCACATTGTATTTGCCGATTAATTGCAAAGAATAAACAGATACAGGTATCATATATACAAGGCTACGACATATTGATTGAGAATGCTAAATAAATTATCCGTCTGTTTAAACCATCAACATGCAAACAATATTTGAACTAGCAAGAAAAGTGCATACAAAAGAAGAAGCAGTGAAATATTTACAAGAAAGATTTTTTTGTTTTATTATTATTTTAATAAAATTAATTTTTGATGATAACGGAGTGACTTTGCAGATATATTTCAGAATACACAAACTCATTGTTAGCAAATGAAGGAGGAAAATCAAATGTTTATAACACATTAAATCATTTTTAAAGTTATGATCATTTCCCTTTAATGATCAAATTTAATGTCGGTTAATGATTGACCAACAACAACAATTCAAGTACAATTCTCTGGAGGTGTTTTTTGATTTATCTACATAGTATTCTTTTAAATGACACACAAGAACTTGTAATGTAACTTATCTTGATAATATAAAAATATAGAGGTGTGAAATGTACTGAGTATTAGTTTTCGATTGTTCTGCCTTTTCACCAATATAATTTGATAATTTTTTTCACAAATTCATGAATATTAACCCATTGAGTTATTATTTAAAATTTAGATTTTTCGATTATACTTAGTATTCTGAATATCTTGGGGAATTATTTAAATAAAATTTTCATCGGACTTCGAGATATTTCCATTTTTATATTTCTGAAATCATTCAAAAATGTAGGGTCGGACGAGGTATCACAGCGCACAATCCCGCAAACTCTGTATTTACTTGAAAACTAGAGGAACTAGAGAAACTCTATTTCTCGTGATGAAATGGTCATGAATGAAAATAATTCTCAACCAGTTTCAAAATAATAGCTAAATAAATAAAATATTTATTGACGATTTTTTGAGCGTAACTTTTAGTGA
Organism: Caprella mutica; assembly: GCA_947561585.1. Classification (NCBI taxonomy): domain Eukaryota; kingdom Metazoa; phylum Arthropoda; class Malacostraca; order Amphipoda; family Caprellidae; genus Caprella; species Caprella mutica. Next base: position 234,401 of record CANNZV010000151.1, read on the forward strand.
GTGTATCAGGGTATCACTGCGCACATGAAGGGGTATTACTGCGCATTGCATAAAAACAACACTTCACTCTCCCACCTAAATACCTCCTGTCCCCATTTTAATACACCTCCTCCCACCTATCTAAACCCCTTCTTTCTCCATCTAAATATTCCTCTCCTCCCATCTTTATCCCCCTTCTCTTCCCATTTAAATCCCCCTCTCCTACCATTTTGATCACACTCTTTCTTTATCGAAAAATCCCTCTCTTCCCATCTAAATCCCCCTCTTCCCCATCTATTTCCTTCTCCCCTCCATCTATTTCCTCCTCTTCCACATCTAAATCCTCATTCCCCTCATCTGAACTTCTGTGTTTCCGGCTCTACCCCAATCTACTTGTCCCTTGCTTTTTAAACACATATTTATTAATGAATCTGCAACAAATTTAACATTTAAATTTTACGCCACTAGTTAACTACTTATATCAAGTAATATAATACGATGTTTATTTTTAATCAATATTTGATTCAAAAACATCTCACCCCCCCCCCCCCCCTCACACCTAAATACCCAATCTCCCTATTCTTATACCCCCACATCAAGTTGCATAGCTTCTACGATCGTAAGTTTATTGTTAATCAAATTTATAATTAAATAACACCTTATTCAATATTTATGCCTTTATTAAGAGCTAAAAACTCATATTTTTTATATTTATTTACATACAAATATGGTTATTAATGATGCGCAGTGATATCCCTCTGCTTCTAAATTATTTGGGGTATCACTGCGCATGGTTGTGGCAGGAAAACCGTTATAACTGAGAAAGTGAAAATTTGACATATAATGTAACTGTTAATGTTTGTGTTAACATGTTCAAACAATATGAATCCATATATCTTGGTTCTGGAGTTATTGGAGAGTTTGTGGGATCTAATTATCATCAGCGCAAACTTTTTTCAATCGCTTTGACAGCACTACATACATCGCGACTTAGCTGTAGAAATACTAATAGGTTAATGGTGTGTTATGATGTTTATGGAAGAGAAGAAGATGCTTGAAATTATGGTACAATCAGATTTAGGCTAAAACAAGTAGTTTTATGATTATAAGAGGTGCGGAGTGATACCCCATTAAAAAAGTATGCGCAGTGATACCCCGTTCGACCCTACTTGCTATTTAAAGTTCCAACCTTTTCAAATCAAACAAAATGAGTAAAATAGTGAATGTTATTATTCATTAACAAATATAGCATCTTTCAGACAGATCATGGAAGAACGCTGACAAAAATGTTTTGGGTATACCAATTTCATATATTCCAAGTATATCTTTGAAATTCGCTATCCGTTATAACTGAGAAAGTGAAAATTTGACATATAATGTAACTGTTAATGTTTGTGTTAACATGTTCAAACAATATGAATCCATATATCTTGGTTCTGGAGTTATTGGAGAGTTTGTGGGATCTAATTATCATCAGCGCAAACTTTTTTCAATCGCTTTGACAGCACTACATACATCGCGACTTAGCTGTAGAAATACTAATAGGTTAATGGTGTGTTATGATGTTTATGGAAGAGAAGAAGATGCTTGAAATTATGGTACAATCAGATTTAGGCTAAAACAAGTAGTTTTATGATTATAAGAGGTGCGGAGTGATACCCCATTAAAAAAGTATGCGCAGTGATACCCCGTTCGACCCTACTTGCTATTTAAAGTTCCAACCTTTTCAAATCAAACAAAATGAGTAAAATAGTGAATGTTATTATTCATTAACAAATATAGCATCTTTCAGACAGATCATGGAAGAACGCTGACAAAAATGTTTTGGGTATACCAATTTCATATATTCCAAGTATATCTTTGAAATTCGCCCCAAGAATCTTCAAAACGAAACTTATGTTATGTTTCATTCCTTTTTTTCTGATGTTCAATATACAACATGAAGTCATTATTTCCATCTAATCTACAAATAACAGTCAGCTTCGACGTAATGGTGTGATTGCATGGTTTGCAAGAGGAGTTACCTAAACACCATTTCAGTAGGATATAAGAAGAAATGCTTAGAGTTAATATGGAGTTATATTAGTCCATATAAAAGATTTTCAATGAGTATATATACATTGTTGACAACTAGGTACATGTATATAAACCAATGACTACATACCTCTTCTTATGAAGATCCCTCTGTAAGTCTTAAATACTTGCATTATCCGTTTTCATTATATATATGATGTTGAATGTGATGCTTCGAAGAGACAGCACTCAGGCCACAAAGTGCTATTATAAATTCAGAATTATCATATGTTTTAAATCCCTGCATTAACTTAGTCCGAACAAGGTGACTCCAGCCTGCCAAAGCCAATCGTTCACTCAGGGCATATCTCCCTGCACAGAGGAAGTGTGCCACCAATTGGCTATGATTCTAACATTCAGTACCACTGTTACATATTTCAGATAATAAAGCAATACTGAATACTCAATATATATTTTTTTGTGTTTTTCACACAATAAAGTTTGCAGCAAGAATTTTTTGGACACGTTAAAAACAAATGATATTATACGACTGTAAGCACAATTCATTTAAACACCAAACTAAGTCAGAAGATGTGCACATGTTATGTACACATAAAATTATACAGAATATATTTACATAAACAATACGTATCTCAATAATATAGTGAAGGGTTTTATTTCGATTTTAGAAAGAATTTATTGCATTCTTGTGAACTAAAGAATATATCTCTGTTGAAGATAACTAAATATATACAAGGAAATTAGTCGATTAGTAATGTTATTTCGTTGATAAATAAATACAAATATATCCACCACCAAGTTTTGCGATGAAGTTATAGTAAATAAAATAATTATGTTTTAGAAATGCATTAAGTAACCGAACTTACCAAAGAATTTGAAGAAAATGAGATATATTGAAAGATGAAAATATGAATCTCTCATGTTTAATAACTTAAAACTTTAACATCAACTCTCGGAGAAACAACTGCCTGTAATATTCAATTTCCAGCTATCGGCCCTCTTAATTTATCATATTAAAAAAATCAATGCATCTGCATGTAAACATTTTAATTCTGTTAAATTCAACAATAATAATTTTTCAATAACATTTTAATCCCAATATTTTAGCATTTGCTCTAATTAATCATTATTGCGAGTAACCTGTAGCACTCAACTGTTCCAATTAACTATTCCTATTGATATACAATAATTTATTATTGATATAAACTGATTGAACTAAAAATTAATTATTCCTCATGACGACTCATATTTATTAAATCAATTGACGAGTATTGGACAATTAACTGAAATGGTTCCTGACAAAAACTTTTCCATGTTAACGGTAATTAAGTAAACACAGTTACGCAGCAAATTCTAATGAAGCAAATTCACTTTCTCAGTTCGTGTAAAATCTCTCGACTGCTCTGAAAATTAGATCGAGTTGAAAAATATTAATTGGCCCCTGAGGTACGACGCAAAATGTCGCCACATAATTAATTCGAGACAGCGAGTAATGAACGTTCTAAAGGTTTGAGGAAGAGGAACTTCCGAGCAAAGAAGAGACTAATTGATGGGTGAATAAAAAGTTGGACGAGACACATGTGATCGGTGAATAGAGAAACAATCACTATTTTTAGGTATTCTTATTTTTCAATCGAAAGATTCACTATACAATAGTGAATCTTTTATGTATACAGTATTTTATGATAATAAAGTTTATTAAAAATTATAAAAAAAACTTTATTTAGCTCAATTTAAGTGAGCTTTTTTTTTCTATGTTTAAATAAACTCAGTGTTATTAAATGAGTAAAATGTATCACACTCGATATATATCCAAGTTATACATAATTTTGAAGATAAATATATATCAATTCTCTTTTTAAAAACAGAGCAGTTAAACGAATACTTTATACGTTACGATGTGTCTAACTTTAATCGCATTTATAATGGAAGTTTCGGGTCTCATGTGCTACAATGAAGTGTGTAGTGTTTTTAGATATCTGAATTAATTGGCAGAAGTTTGTTGAAATTGATCATGTCGTATATATAATCTTTTAAATATAATATGCTATTCTAGTCATAGAGGCAATAATATCTAGGTTTATTCATCGTATATCTTTTTTATTTCTTCGTTAATAACAAGACAACTGCCATCCTTCTATTGAAATCTAAAATACGTTTTCTAAAAAATAATCAACTGCGTTAGAAAAAATTCTAACACTCTCTCTGACGATAACGAAATTGTTCACACAAAGCCATGGACTGCCATTCAATTTACCTGAATGTGCTCGAAAGCCTACTGTTTTAAATGAAAACAAAAGAGCATCAATTATCCGACGCTGCTGCTTCACTCAATTAAGTTTGATGGTTTGGGGTGGTGGATCAGTCGGTAGCTCTCGTAACTCTCTCGCAAACTCTAATCTCTGGAATTCATTGCGGCAAACGCTCCTAAATGAACGCATTTGTGTGCAAATTTTAGCCGTTCAGACATACAGATGCTTCTACTTCTCCAGCAAAAGAAATTTAGGAGAATGATTATTAAAAGTTAAAAGTCATTATGTGTCCATGAGCAGAGGAGTTATTATCTGAAACAAAGAGATTCTTTATCTGATAATTAATTACTATGATTACACATTCATTCTATTATCGATTTTAACCGAAGAAACAGTATTATGAGTGCAATGTTTATTATTCTGCAGTATTCTACAATCTCTATTGTTGGTCCATTAGAATAACAACTGATGGACGAATGTGGTAAGGATTTTAGCAAGGAGTTTCATCCGTCATTTCAGACATATCGGGTAAAGGATATACCTACCAATTTGAACACACCATTAATTTTACTTGCCCAATCTCCAATTGTACGCGAGTTATTGGCCTATATAACAACTGGAACCTATTCCAACTCTACAGAGTTTCCCCCATTTAGGTTCAAGTTTATTGATTTCCTATAATTTATTATTTGAACTTTTATAGTAATGTTGTATTTTTATTACGAAAAATGTGTATTATTATTATGTTACTCAAGTTATTGAAGCATCAATATTCCATTTACAGAATTCATAATTGAAGTACTGATTCTACTTCGATGGATTCCTTCAACTATTCTTTTTACTACTAGCAAAATTATTGTAGTATATTTTTTATCTATCAAAAGAGGCATAGGCAGTGAAAATAAAAGAACTGATTTTTCATTAAAAAAGTATTCAGCCTATATACTTTTTTAAATGAAAAATATTTCAAAGTCAGACAAAATGCACGGTCACACATTTTAGCTAAATTGAAACTCGATGTTCATTCCATCAATATTATATTCACAATTTATATTTCAAATCGCAATGTTCATATCCATTTGTTCAAAAGGTATACACCAATTTGAAAGAATAGTATAGTTCAGAACTTCATCACAGATGATATTAATAGCTAACATTTCTTTGCTAAGGACAGGGGGTCACAAAAATTATATCATTTAATTTTTTATTCAAGAAATGATGAATCCTTTGAAATAAAAATTCTATAACCCCTTGTGTAAAGAAAAAAAAGTGTCTTTATTTTACATAGAGTCTCCTCAGACTGCGTAAATTTAGGATATTCATATCGTACATATTCTCCACGGATCTGATATTAAAAGTTTTCAAAGCTTTAGAGTAACTTCATCCGCAACATAAAAGGAATCCCTACCGAGCAAAATTTATTGAATGAACTGCGAAACTGGAATGAGGAGCTTTGTGAGTAACTTCAGCCCACAGTCACGTCAAAATTAGGTTAAATTGCATGTGTTGAAGAGGTATTTTTTTAAATATTAGAATAAAAGATATAGAGAATAAACCTTCTTCTCAGTAAACATTTTTATTCGTCTGGTTTTTAATGGAAAATATCATCAAAATATAAAATATGATGAATGATGAAATTAGTATGACAGGAGGGCAAAAATTCAGCCGAGGCTCCTATTTTCTTCTTACTTTTACTTTCACCGAATGGTTCCCCAGAAAAAAAAACATTTATTCTGCGACTAGCCATTGTAGTTTCTGAATAAGAACTAAATAATCATATTTATTGATCATTTTCACTATTAACATGGGTATAATGCAGTCTTGTTTGTTCGTATAAACTCAGGTATTGCAATTTTTTTTGTAACTTGCAACTTACGAGCTCAATGAAGCAGCCATGGCAATAATAAATTAGGTCTATCTTGATTTGCAGTACACTCTATATACTCAATAGTCTATAGTCTATAGCTTCCTGTAAGACAACATATACGATCGATGACTAGTTACTTTATGTTTTTTGAGCCTATGTAATGCTTATAAAGTTGAGTGAAATGTCTATTATTCATTATTTTCAAATTTCCTAATCAGTTGCAACGGCCGGATATAATTTACAATCTAATAAAATAAATCCTGTGCTCTTTTCATTGGGGAAAAATATTAACAGTGATAGTATAACATAAATTAATTTATTAACCTTACAAATCAATCTAAAATCTATTTTAATCTGTCAAATCGAAGTGACTTTATTATATGGTCAATATTCTTGCAATTTTTCTTTTTTTGAACTAAGTCAATTTGACCCGTGAGAGGTCACAGTAAACTCACTTTTGGCAAAATGAATATTTCAAATGTCTTATTGAATATTAAGATTTGCTAGTTGAATATTCAACTTTTTTTATATTTCCTTCATTCGCACAAAATACTATTATTTTGTCAGAGCTTTAGCTATCAACATAATGATTATTTTATCCGTTGTTTGATAACAATTTATTAAATGAATGAGATATTTATTCATTGAAAAAAATAACAGTTTCTTTTCATCCTTATTTTCTGTGTACACACAAGAAATTAGTATTATTGTGATAATAAGCCAGCATTTTTAACACTGAATAGTATTTCAAATTCAAGCCAATGGATATAATAACATTAAAACGCCGCATAATTCCATTTAGTCGACTTTTTCTTTTACCTGGCCCCAAGTAAAGAAAATTAGCCGAAGTTAGCAGTAAAAGTTAGTGTAAAGAGACATGATCTCCTCATGATAACATAATGCAAATGTTCTTCCTTTAATAAGATGAATAAGACTCTTTATATAATTTGTTATATGGGTAAAAATATTAATGCGATAATTGAAAGAATTTGTTGAAGTCAATTGAAAAACCATATAGGCTAAAGAAAATCTTAACATTTGAAAGTAAAGGGTATATATTATATTGTCCAATAAATTATTTGTTGTGATTAATTGTAGAGTAATTAATACTAATAATTATAGAGGGTTAAAAAGTCTAACTAATTGTAAGATCATTAATCACATGATTTAAATAGGGAAACTATCGAAATCGGCAACCCTATTTTCTTTTCAATAGCTAATTATTTTCACAAATTAGAAGTTTCAGCTCACACTACATATGGTAACTAATGCTAATTAGATGGATAATTCCCGTCATTATAGCTATTAAACGAAAATAATTAGAGGAAATATATATTGAACCGCACCTATAAATCGACTTTATAAAATACTATAATACACCTTACGTGACGTATAAACAATATAGTGTCGAGGGTTAGCATTATTATTATTAGATTATAAAAAAGGAGTTATTGGATCTAAGCAATGAATAGAGTTATTGGATTCAATGAATGAATAGAGTTATTAGATTCAATGAATGAATAGAGTTATTAGATTCAATGAATGAATAGAGTTATTAGATTCAATTAATGAATAAAGTTTTTAGATTTAATAAATGAATGGAGTTATTAGATTCAATGAATTAATAGAGTTATTAGATTCAAAGAATGAATAGAGTTATTAGATTCAATGAATGAATAGAGTTATTAGATTCAATGAATGAATAGAGTTATTAGATTCAATTAATGAATGGAGTTATTAGATTCAATTAATGAATGGAGTTATTAGATTCAATGAATGAATAGAGTTATTAGATTCAATGAATGAATAGAGTTATTAGATTCAATTAATGAATGGAGTTATTAGATTCAATTAATTAATGGAGTTATTAGATTCAATTAATTAATAAAGTTTTTAGATTTAATAAATGAATGGAGTTATTAGATTCAATGAATTAATAGAGTTATTAGATTCAATGAATGAATAGAGTTATTAGATTCAATTAATGAATAAAGTTTTTAGATTTAATAAATGAATGGAGTTATTAGATTCAATGAATTAATAGAGTTATTAGATTCAATGAATGAATAGAGTTATTAGATTCAATGAATGAATAGAGTTATTAGATTCAATGAATGAATAGAGTTATTAGATTCAATGAATGAATGGAGTTATTAGATTCAATGAATTAATAGAGTTATTAGATTCAATGAATGAATAGAGTTATTAGATTCAATGAATGAATAGAGTTATTAGATTCAATTAATGAATGGAGTTATTAGATTCAATTAATGAATAAAGTTATTAGATTTAATAAATGAATGGAGTTATTAGATTCAATCAATTGATAGAGTTATTAGATTCAATTAATGAATGGAGTTATTATATTCATTTCATGAATGGAGTTATTAGACTCAATTATTAATGAATGAATGCATGTTTGATAATTCAAATAATTCACACTCACTGAAACTACTCCTTTTCTTTTTAAAAACAATTTTTACCATTAAAACAAGGAGGAATCTTTCTACTACGAACAATTCTGAAAATAACCATCTAGATAACTGTATGAATACAATTTTCTACGAAAGTAGATGCTTTTGTTTGTTTATCAATTGCAAAATATGATGAGTAGAAAATTACTAATATAGAGATGTTCCCCTGAAAATATGAAATCCTCTAAGCCAGCAGCGATCAGTATGCTTTTGAATACAGAGTAGGCAGACAGCAGAATTGGCATGCAAATGGGTGGAGAAAGGAATGAAACATCATTTTTTTGAATAGGAATAGACCGTATAGCTAATTATAACAACTATTTAGTTTATGTATATAAATTTAGGCTTGTAATCTTCATTGAGTGAACTGGCCGTACAATAAGGCAACACAGTTGGGCAGACTACTTTGTCAGCTAGGTTGACTTCTAAATACAGTTCAAAATATTCAAGCCTATATGTAAGATTAGAAAATCTTTTTGAGTAACAATATATTGAAGTTGCATTTCAAATTCATATTGTCCCTGGAGCCTATCCAAATGTTGCGAATAATTTCACAAAAAATGAATTTGTTCGACTTTTTCAGGGTTCGACATTATTGCCATATTGAATTCTTCAAAAATCAAAAAACTATGAAAGGTATATTTTGTTCCAATATAATACCTTCAGTTAGCGTTTGAAACTTGATACTTTATATAAATTAATTCATGTACAGTGTACACCTATGCATTTGAATGTTCTTGATCCTTTTGGTATGTTAATTGAATTATTGACAATTTATGAGCCATTTGGATGGCAATCAGCAGCTGGAATGAGATGAAAAGATTGTCAATGTCAATCATATGTGTATAAATTATAATTAATCATATGTAACTGATACATTTAGTAATTTCATTGCATTTTGATTGGTGACGTACTTAATGATTCATAATGATTATAAACATATATGATATTTATAATTTTGTACTTTCTAATCGTATTACATATCAATGTACGACTTTGGCTCATTTATTCCCAGCTAATATTATCAACAAATTAAAGTTATATGAATAAATAGAGATACATTTGACAAAAGATTTAGTTATATATATAGAAAATAATAAAGACATCAAACTCTAATAATTAAACTTATAATAATTAAGAAGTTAGTTCTTTAAATTAGATTTGGCTGCCTTAATGTCTTTACTTCATTATCTCCTTCATTAGTTGTCTATTCTGCCGCACTAGAAATTCTACTCCGCCCTTCGCCTCTTGAATAATTTATAATCTTTCACACTCACGTTGTGCGAAGGGATTTATTCTTACTAGAATATATAGTGTGGAATAGGAGCACCTAACCGTATTGTTAATTCAGAAGAAGGAGAAAATACTTCCAATACCTCGGTCGTGGAAATCGTGTAAGTTTAATTCTGGTTCGTAAACATGTACTCGTGAGATTTAACTCTTGGGGAGAAGAAAACAACACATAAACTTTATGGTAATAGAACTTGAGCTGTAAGAGTTTTTACTTCTTTTAAAGAAATTTAATGTCTTTCTTTAATTAAACGTCCACCTATAAAACTTCATTGTACTTTGCGGTTAATTGTTATTTATTGAAATATTAAAAAAACTGTAATTGCTTGTGGCCGATTTTGAAGGTACAATGAAGTGTATTAATTCTTTGTACAGAAAATGTTGAAAATGATTTCTCAAATAGTGTTAATTCTAATTTATTCTTCTGCCAAAAGAAAGAAAGAAAGAAAGAATATTCTAACTAAAAGTTTCGGTTTATTGATATTCTCAGATTATGAAAAAAACCTCCAATTCTTGGGATTATTGAACGTTGTCAGGAAAAATATTCCTGTACGTTGAAATTATATCCATTTATAAGCAGATTCACTCATATTTATCTAAATGAAAACATACAATATATGGACGGGTATATTTTTAACGCCATGAACTTACATGAATACAAAAAAATAGTTTTACTATAGGAATATATTAAATTCAGTTTTGTTTCTAGTTTCAGTTTGCTATGGACTTTTCTAAACTTCGGATAAACTCTTTAATTTATGTTATACTACAATAACTACATTCGATATGACGAAAAATAGTCTAATTACTTTGAACAATACATTATCAATAAATCAAAAATCCATAATCCTTTTTTTTTAAACTTTCTGTATGTAAGGAAAATGAAAGAATAAGAATAACTATATTGTTCATGTTATATACATGTTTGTGTATGCAGTTGAGTTTAATGTCTTGGAACATTTCTTGAAGTTTCTTATTTAGGGTGCCCCAGAGGCTCAATGCTTTTCCACGCCTAACATAAATACACTAAGTTGGATATAAAGTAAATGTGTTTACAGCATAGTGGCCCCGACAATATTTCCTTGTAAGATGGTACCGACTGCATGGTAACATAAATCGAATGGAAATAAGAGGAATCGAACATGATAATACACGTAATTAAAATAATATTATATAAATATTCGATGATAGATATTTTCCAGTTAATTACATATATATGACATCTTGTTCTAATGCTCAATTAACTTCCCCGTAATTAATTAAAATAACTTTCTTGTAATGATTTCAAAATTGTCATTTGATATCATTATTGTGAAATTATTTTATTAATGAAAGATATCAAATCGTATGAATAAACTATATTCTTTTTTAAAAGTACACATTACATCATTATAATACCATCAGAATTTATAATTATGTTGGAATGTCAATTAAACTTTCTGAAATTTATTCAAGCAGTATAATTTATTCTTAAAGTGTAAATTAGAATCTGGGAAATAGATACTATAATCTAATTTCTCATATGTGGTTAAAAAAATTCTAATTGGATGGAACCTATTTATTCAATCGGTATATTTTATTCTTAAAATATTTTAGATTCTAGCAAAAAGTTACTTGAATCTATAATCTCTATTTGTGGTTAGAAAAATTCTAATTAGATGAAACCAATTTTCTCTAAAACAATTTGTATGAAAAATAAAATCTATGATCAAACAACAACAATCTTCGAGATAAAATTTGTCTATTTAGTATATTTTAAATCAGACATATTTGTACCAGTTAATTTTGTCCTCAAAATGTGCTTGAGTTTATAGTGTAAAAAATTGTGTAATAAATACTATGCACTAGAATCAATCGTTCTTGAATTCATATACATTGAAATATCCACTCCTGATGAATGGTTCGAGACCTAATGACGCGCATATATGCATAAAATGACAGATATATGCATTATAAGGACACACAGATATGCATTGAAATGAGACATATATACATTAAAATTACACCAATATCTGCATCATAGTGACACACAAATATACACTGTAATTACAGGTATATGCATTATATTCACAGTTCGCTCTTGAAAAAATTGTTACCACAAAACATGACAGAATGGTGGCGATTCAAAGCCCAAGTTACAAGAAATTTTATACTCCTTGTATAGCTATGACAGGCTCGCATACAGTGTAGTAGTATTTTTCAATATTAATATTGTGTTGTTCTTTATTCCGGTATCTTTTATCAGAGGAATAATAATGAGCTGTTCATTTTACTAGTAAATTAACTACATTATGAAGAGCGAATATATTTGGTGATATATCAGATTAGTTTTTTCATATTACCAATATGAATAAATTGTCCCATTATATATGTAACTTTCTTCATTAATTTGTAAATTTTATGGTTGTTAATATATAAAAAGTTTCAAGATCTTCATAGCTGGTTATTACATCACTAATTTCTTTCTATTCACGATATTTATTTACACCAGATAGTCAATAATGCAACGCATACAACTATTGTGTTAAATAATGAAAATAGCAACTTATCTATGATTATGCATAATTACATGCACTGGTAACCTCAATAAATATTTCACCTAAATTATTATTTCTTAACCTGATATATGTCTTTCAATGTATTAATTGAATGATAGCTCTCTATTAACTTCTTGAGAGCTACAATAATATATTTTTGGTATCGTCAACTATTCATAGGTCGATTGAGAAGTAATTATTGCCAATAATTTAGTTAGGTGAACACTAGTTCGGAGAGTAAATATTGTATACTGTCATAGTGATATTTTGTCATTGATTTTTGCCTCTATATTTATATATTTATTCAGCAGAAGCATTTTTGAGTTAACATGAGTCAAAAAGAAATATGAAATGAATAGGTTTCGATGTACTGGACTTCAGTAATTAAAAGTTTGAAAACTGAAACTTCTGCTGATTGAGACGAAGGCATTGCAGTTACCTGGCGTTGTTTGAAGTAATTACAATATTTGAATTCAGAATATGAATATCCAAGACTACCAAGAACACCTAAGTATAATGGATGATAATTTCCAGTTAACGAAAAAATGAACTATCTTCAATTCAAACATTTGTTAGGCAAACTCATTTCTTGAATGATTGTTGATATATCATTGCAATTGTTTGAATGCACTCACATAAAATGACTCAAAGGAATCTTGAAAGACATTTTAAAAAGCTGGAAAAATCACTGAGTTCTTAAAAAGTTTAATATTCTCATTCTACGCTCTGAATCTAATTATCCAGAGCTTCAAAGAGATTTCAAAATTTGGAACGTCAGTTTTATAAGAATTCAAAATGTCATTTAATTTTTCACCCCATAAATAATATTGGAAATATAAATTAAAACAATTTTAAATATGAAATAATGTTATTTTGATCAGGAAATTGCGTGCCGAAAAAAATTGCAACAATAGTAATTAGTCGAAACTTTATTATAGTTGATAATCGGCTTACAATCGTTAATTTTAATGGATGATAAAAAATATTTTCTGCCTTCCTTCTTAACAGTTAATGAGTATCTTTCTTTCAACTTTTTTGGAAATACATTTAATAATTGAAATATATTTCCATTTAATTTGAACTCTTTTGGAAATAAATTTAATAACTATAAATGCCATTTATAGTTATTGCTTTAAATTTTAATTTTTGACATCTATAATTCTATATGATTTGCAGTAGATAAAATTCAGAAGATGAAGGTCCTATTCACTATAGTAAAAAATTGAAAAACTTTTCATTTCCAATCTTCATACACCACAAATGCATCAAATTTAACAAAAGTATTCGGTGAATTTCGATTTTTTTCCAATTTTTAGTTTTTACCTAAGAGGGTGTTTTTTCTGTTATATATATTCATTTATACATGAATTAAGTATGACTAAATTTCAAGTTTCGAAATCATCCGTTATTATTTTCAATCACCACAATTATTGAGAAGCTTATATTATCAAATAGTAGTATGGATCTCGGGGTAGGTACGTTGTACCTATCCCAGCTGTAGAGTTCACAACGTATGGTGTAGAGTTTGATAAAGGAAATTCATCATAGTAAACGGAATTGTAACTGAAAATCTGATCACAATAGATGCGATGGTAATGTCGGCAGCAAACCCTGCATGGAAAAATCATTTGTTTATTACATTGCAACGATTGGGGTCGTATTCATAAAATTGAAAGATATCCGTGCAAGAATAAGGCAGAAGTATAAGGTAATGCTCTTAAGTAAAAGGTGGAAGTATAAGCAATTCCTACTTTTCATATTCTGATATTCATAATGATCACCTCATGTTTTCGAGATATCCTTATACTTGCGATGTTATCCTCCGTCTACTTTCTGTAATAATTGCACCAAAAACCAGTTTTCTTTTAATTAGTTCTTTATTGTAACCAGAAAATATTGTTATATTTCAATATTCATGATCGAAATCATTTCGTTAATTTCATGAATGATCGGTTAGAACAAAAGTTCGGAGCAAGTAAAGATAGCGAACCACAGTCCGTTAACTTTACTTGGTAAGATTCTGGTCCGTTATGTTTACTAACTTCATTTCTGGTCCGTTAATTTTACTTGGTTAAATGATTAAATATTTGACCAATAATTGGTATAAGAATATGATTTTGGAATCATAGATTAAAGGATTTAAGCAGAATTTTTTTCCATCTTTTAACAACTCGTTCTTCACAACTTAAAAATGGATCACGTTTTTAATCAATTCTTTCAACTAATAAAATATGAAAAAATAATATACAATCATTAATATTATCATTTAAACGATTGTATATTTATGAATTCTAAAGCAAATATTATTGAAAACTAAATAAAAAATTGTGGTCCGTTAACTTTACTAGCTCAATTTCTTGTCTGCTATCTTTACGAGCTTCATTTCTGGTCCGTTTACTTTACTGGTCCGTTTCTTTACTTACTCCCAAATTTCAATTATGTATTACAATGCTCAAAATGCTTCTAATTTATTGTCCCTGATAGCAAAGAGCTTTTTATTCATGAATGTTGACATCACTTTTTTCATAGACCTCTGGTCAGGATCATTTACTTTTCTTGCAATGAGACAGGTAACGATTATTCATGGAACTTCTTCTAACTTCACGCAATAATCGTTTTGTAGAATAGGAATACAAAGTTCGAGTTGGCCAGAGCATCGTTCGATTATTATCTTTTTTTCAAAGCTACTTGTATTTTACTGCAGCAGGGGTTGCAGGATTTTGAAATGGAGTTATGAGACATGAGTCTATACCATCCCCGTAATCACAAAAAGCACTACATTTTGCTACAATTCATACTTCTATTAATTAATCCTCGAATCGTGAAAAAAATCCAGTCCAACAAACATCAACACTAGTCAAGATTTCTTTGGAATCACAGGATGCTTGAAAATTCAGAGTCAACCTTCTTTTTCGATTAATGTACTCAATTACTCATCTCCATGCAGTTATGGTTCAGTCTGCAAAAGTCGGTCCGCAAGCCATTATACATCTTGTTCTTCAGAGCGAAATATCATCTTAAAATCACAATCACGGGTGGGTAAACAGGACATGTATAGTTTAACATGCCACAAATCAACAAAGTGGGCCATGATGCTGATAATCGGACAGAACCAAATCTTTCATTTCCAAGTGAAGTCTGCTACTGATATGCCTCTGCTCAAAAAAGTAGAAGGTTTGGCGTAAATTTTTATGAATACAAGAAGAAGGACTTCATTCATATTTTGCATACATAAGCGAATGCTCTTCTTCATGAATTGGCCCAATGTGCCAAATTCTAATAATATAGCTAAGAAAAAGAAGTAAGTACAGTCACCGGCCATTCAAAGGTGCTGACTAAGAGAAATACAGGTCTTACGTACTAATCATTAAAAAGGTATAATTTAACAACCTCTTCCTATTACCACTCAATAGATACTTTTGGGTAATGATTTTTTCCTAGGATTGTATTCTTTCGTAACTTGCCATTCATTTGTTAGATTTAATCTTAATTATTCACTTTTTAAATATTTGATTGTTTAGGTCGTAAAGGTAAAACAGTATATGTGCCAAGAAATCATTTTGTTATCTGCACTTGTGATCAGACATGAATTAAAATATGCGTTGTGAATACTTTCAATTTATCATAATACATATGCAAATTAATTTGATAATTAATAAATCGTACTCCTGTTAACATATTTCTTTACTGATATCTTTTGGCAATAATCTCTTGTAGAAAGGTATCGCGCACTTATTTCTATAACATCAAAATTAATAAAATGGATTTCGTGTTACTAATACACCGTCTTAAAAAAAATTCAATCTATACCATTGTGTTTTTATTTACAAACATCTGATACCTTGGAATATTTTTTTTTAAACAGAATGCATGTTATTATGATTAATTTAAACTGGTGACAAGAATTAAAGCCCGTCCAGTGAAACATTAATATTAGTGAATTTGACATTAATGAACAAAAAAATCTGAAACCACATATTATACCTTTGGATTTAATTAAAAATACACTATAATTGACGACTTTAGTTACATATTTAAAACTTAACTATGACTGGACATCAGTACATTTTATTTATAGAGCAGACTTTCACTGAATTCGAACTCATTATTTCAATTAGTATTAATTAATTAAATTTTATAGTCTAACGAAGTGAAAATTCTTTGATCTCGATCCATTCGTATCCCAATTAAAACTGTAAACAAAATATTAATTAAAAATTCCTTTGCTAATAATAGAGATTCGACATCTGGATATTATTCTGTTCAGTTAAATATTTCCAGATATTTCCGGCAAAATATTGTCCGTTGAAATTAATTAATCATAATATTCGGGCCGATATATATTCAATTAAGTTTCATCAAATTTGAGCAGTCGATATTACACATGTATTTTTATTTATATTGTCATTATTTATATACTCGATATTATAATGATTAAGATCAGGAACCACAACATTTTAGTATATTTGTAAAATTATTGGTAGAGATTGATAAATAAATCTTTCGAGCAAATTTTCGAAATTAAATTTTCGAAACCCCAGTAAACGGATGTTTAAAAAATTGATGACGAGCTTTGGTATTTTTATACTTCAGAGGACCTCGACCTACTTAATTAAATGAAAATAGAATAGTAGCTATTGTAATTGAATTAGACATTGATTTATTTCAATTACTGGGAAATAGACAATCATTTATTTGTGAAAGGAAATGAAAGATTTATAGAGTAAAACATCAAGTTCTAAAATTGTCTTATATAATTTCTACCAGGACAGAAAAAAACATTGAGAAAGTTCTTAGTATAAACTTTTCTAAATTGTATTTTTCTTTCAATTTAATGCAAATAAATTGTGATTTCGTTCAATAGCCGCTAGGTATATTGCACTCCAGTACAAGATACCCCAGATTAAAATCATTATACATCATGTCTCTAGTGAAACAAACTGGGATTGAGAAGGAGAAGGAAGGCAATATCACAATCCGGACCGCTAACCTAACGTTATGTGAATAGTGTATTTATTTTAATATTTACCTTTAGTGCAATGTACTGGGATGATTCTTTCCAGTGTGATATATAACGAGGTGATCTTTATTGCGGTGAGAGTTCTTTCTTTCTGATATTCAATAAGTTTATTATCATACTTATTTTAAAATATCCCATTACAATATCAAACTTCGTGTGTATCAAACATCAAAATGAATTGAATGATCAATTAAAATTAATACTCAAGTCATAGCAAGGTAGGTAGTATTATTGATAATGTTGAAATGACCAATGCATACTTCGATGATATGTTTTAGTTTTCATTTCTAAAATATTTTCTTCAGTATTTCCTTTCCCAAATTATTAGCGTGAAAAGCTTTATTAAATTTGAGTCGCGGATTAATTAGTCTCATATTCTAGAATGAATAAGAAGAATAGATCAGAAACCCCTTTTTACGAATATATTTTTTAGCTATTTTTTAAACTGTAGAAAATGTTCATAAGATCAATTCATATATTCCCCATCTGTAATCGTACTTGAAGAATCAGATGTTTCCCGTAAAGAATATATTCATGGTAGTGACTAATGAGAAAGATCATCAAGATATAAAAGATTACGCCTTTGCAGTTTGAAGATTGGCATTCAACATGTAATGTGAATAGATAACCTCTACAATGTATCACGAGACGAGTAGTGGATCAATATTGTTCAATAAATATCCTTCATTTTCTGTAAATTTAGAGCTTCAGTAATATGACTCAGAAAATTCTGAAAAGGTTCGATACCTGCATTTAACCTATTTAGCCTCTAATTATAAAAAAACTAAATATTCTGATTTGGTCGTGAACAAGTCAGAATAAATATATATTCTGAGTCATTACTTAATATCCAATTATTGGCATACACACCTATGCAAATAAAATATCAGATCTCACACTAGTTCAATATTTATCAGTGTTATAAGAGAAGCATATCCTCAATTTGTTACTATATAATCTACATTTTGAACTATTAACATGAGCTAAACTCTCTTCCTTTCAACTATTCACTCACAGAAAAACTGCTGTAATTTAGTATTTGAAATCTCCCAAATTTTCACCATGACTGATTAATTTCATGGAATAAAGATTTAACGAGATAATTAGCAAAAGAACTATTTAAGCATCACAGTTTAGATATGTACGATATGTACAGAGAATTGAATGGAATATATTCTTCTTGGAGGTGTGTAGCCATTAGTAATTTACAGAGGGAATTAGGCGGGAAGAGAGATAAATAATATCAAGTTTCATCTTATAGAATTGGCGATTATTGAATAATTCAATATTAATTTGATAACAAAAAAATAAACAATTTCATCAAATGTATATTGAGTGACTAACAAAAAAATCGTAAAGTAATATACTGTAATCTTATCTATCCTAATTATTTCTGTAACATGTTTTCTCATGTGTATATTTTACAATTTAGTGAACTACTTAGCATAAAATTTAGTGAAATAATTGAAATGGAATCTAATTAACGATTGAAATTTGGTAAAGAATTACTAAAGAGGAAACACTGGAATGGAGATATGGAGTATAGGTGTACGCAATCGTATTTAATCACATTCCAAATAGTTAACTTGACTTGATGGCAAATAGTTCATTGAATATTGGATCAATTTTGCAATTCTAAAATATGTATATACAGGACTAAAACATTTATGGTTTTTGTTTATATTTAGTGAATAAAAACTGGATCAATTACATATTAATGACAATGATCGCATTAGCTGAACATTTCAATAATGGTAATAATTATCGTTTATGCATGAAAACATGGCTGACAATTATTACATTTAGCTTAACTATCATTCTAATGAGATAACAATAAAAAAAGAAGACAAAGTCAAACAGGAATTGATCTGAATACAATACCAGAACCTAAAATTTAACAAGCTGTAGGAATAATCTATAAAAATAAGTAGAAATATCGAAAATGTATACGATTTATTTGTTCATAAAATAATATTTTTTCGTAGAATAGTTTTGAAGATTAAGAGAATGGTTGACTGTATTATTTATGATGTATGAAATCCCAGTATTTATTAAATTTACAAATAAAATGGCGGCAGCACAGCTTAAGAATAGATAGTAGGATTGATTTAGTGTATTACATATGTGGTTGATATGAACTCCTTCAATTCTGAAAGAAAAATGTTGATGCAGACCACCATTCACATACATAGTATAATTTATTTAGACAAGATACCACGTACACATTTTCAAACATAATAAGGTTGCATTTAGAAATATTGAATACATGTGTTAAAAATATAACTCATATATTTCCAAGGAACATGAACGATATACCTGGAGATCTAGATATTGTCTAAATTATTTAATATTAAACTTTGTATAGTATATAATTATGTTTTAGTTTTACACTGAAAGTCCTCCTTCTGACAAGCCACAACCCAATTTATTTCCAAGAATAAACATACAACAATAATTAAGGTTTGGAAACAGTAGCGATGCAATTAATAATATTCCTCGAAATAAGCAATCAGTTAAGGTGTGAAATCAAACCGCAAGATAATCCTATCAGAGAGGAATAAGTTCGAAATAGCTGACATAGTTCTTAATTGAAGCCATTAAAACTTCGAAAGCTGTTTCTCAGATTGATGAAAGCTCAGTGGAGACTTCGGCGCTAATTGGAATATTTGATTTCATGACGGAATGTTTGAAATAACGTTTATTCGTTTCACAATGTATGTGATTCCACGTGTGTGAGTCTTCACTTTATTTATCTAAATTCAATCTCCTCAAAATCGAAGTATAAATCAGTTATGTACAAAAAAATAATAATAATTGTTAAATTTTATGTTGAATGAAATTAGTCTTGTAATATTCAAAGTGAAACATCATATCCCTTCCCCTTTATTTCTAAAATGCTATCACAATATAGCAATTAATTATACCTGAAACATATGCGTTCATGAAAAATAAATTCACAACAAGCTTCAAGAAAAAATCTTCTAATGATGGTATTACCAATAGCAATCTGATTAACTACTGTTTGAATTAATATTATTATGCAATCTTTTTCAAAGCTGAAGATTATTGTACATACTTTTCAATTGATATTCAATGAATATTATCTATAAATGAGGGAACAATTATTATGTATAAATGTTGTACAGAATTAACTAATTGAATATTGACACAACTGATATTTTGCAATTAGTGTAATTATATTACTCTTGAAATTGTCTGTGTAAAGTTGACTTACTTCAAATCCATATGTTATAAAAAAATATATATCATCACAGTTTTGGTGATGTCTACATCCATGGAAGTTCTTTTAATGGTTGATACTTCAATTCTTCAATCCAATTTAATTTGGACAAATCTACTCTCACTACAACAGTTAATAATGAAATGCGCATTCCACCTTCAATCCCAAGGGCAATAATATTAAAACTCACACTTATTGATGTTCGAATAAATCTTCATGGTTACATGGAATCGGAAGCCAATCCAAATATCCAAGTTTTATTAGCGACTATAAATCTCCTCATTACTTTTCGTTCTAGAGCTGCAATAGTGCCAATTATTAGTCTCTTGTGACAATAAAATAGAAAGCGGTAACAGAACTGACATTTAAGGTGGGATTTAGTGGCAATTGGTTGAGACTATAAATAACTCGAATGGTATATACCGTGCCATTAGAATAATTCTGTACTGTACTGATAGTATTTCCGGATTAAATTTTTACTCTCTAATTAAAATGTGAACTTTTTTGTGTAAATTGAAATATCAATGATCTTAACAATTAGATACAGGGGGGGGGGGGGAGATCCCTTTGCAATTCGTTAGCAAGATCATAATGATTATTGGGCATATTTATTTCATAAGATCACTATAACGATAATTTAATGTATTGATGTAATTTGTATGTAATACCCTACTAACCTTGCTTTCGAAAGTTCACTTACAACTAAAAAAGGGTTAGTTTTAAAACTCATGAGTTAGTAACAAATCTATTTTTAATATTTTATTTCCATAGAAGCATTCATTTGCTATTTACACATCCTTTGGTATACATGAAAAAACATTGATGAATCTAAAAAATATGAATAAAAAGAAAAGGTAAGAGGTAAATTTTCTTATGCATTACTGTTATATGCTGTTAAAATACCGTCACACACAGTTTATAATGCAATTGTATTTTGTATTCATTTCGATTGCATAATGTTACAAGTGTTCCACCCAAATCGTAAGTAACATCAGATGGACTAAGGGAAGCGAAACGACGTATGCAGCTGATTCTGTAATTTATTTAGAATCATTTACCAAAATGTACACAAAAATAAAATCTATAGCTAAGTCTAAGAAAACTAATAGAAAGTATTAGTTCACATATCAAGGTAAGTTGATGGAGATTGCTACTTATGTAAGGTTTGGAAATGACGTGAGCCGGACTGTCGTCAGATTCACTCTTCGATTTCGCATGGTATGTATTGACGTTGGGACCAAAGCATATGGGCTAAAACCAGCTTTCACGAGTGAACATTACTTCATAACATTCACCCCTACCACTATAGCAAATATAAATATATTTAACAAATGAAACTAACCGAAGATTATTTGTTATCTCAGATTCTCCACCAAAACATGTCACATAATGAGTAGCTATTTCCTATTTCCTAACACGATTAGGAAATAGTCTACTACTGTCTAGAGAGGTGATTCCTATGATGACTGTTGCACAAACAATAAAAAGAAAATCTCGGTTAACGTGGAATACATATTTTTGATCCAATAATATACTCCAAATCAGTTATATAACAGAGAGTGAAATTACTGTTGAGATAATATTAATTTATCAATAATAAATAAAATTCTATCCAAATGGATGAAGCAGTTATTTTATCATTTTGCTAATATATGTTATTTTATACATCATTAAAAGAATGGAAAATTATCAATTATAAAAAGGGTTTGAAGGTGAGAAGAAAAGGATTGAAGAATCAAAACCAATTACTCACCTTACATCTTTTAGTGGAAAGTGAAGAATGCGACACTATCATCTTGAGCCACTTAAATTAAGCAAACTTTTTTTAGAACAAAGCCATTATTGTTAACCTATTTCCAAAGATCGGACGATAGAACAATGGACATACAAATTTCTAACTCAAGCCTATTGAAGTAAAGCTCACGTATAAGACACTATAGGGATTATAACATTATTTTTAGACGGATACAAGACTTGAGTTCGTAAAGTTATAGAACTTCACACAATGGTCACCTCTTAAACTTCTGTAGCCAATTTATACAGTGTACTGTGAAATATGCTAAGTTTAAAGAGGAACCAATATTAATTACCCACACTGTATTGATAGTCGAACTCTTATATTATTATATAGAGGCTTAAATAAATACGTACCTCCAACGTGGAAAAAATATTAGCACCGCAGTTGTACCCAAGACCACCTCTACGGAAACCATTTTGTAGAAAAATACACTGTTATTACTGTTTATTGTAATAAAGATAATACTGAAATTTAAATTTTAAACATTTTGAGCAAATTACTATAAAGAACACAGACGTGTATGGCAGTATGACCTCCTTATAACTATGAAATTCATATGTAGACACATAATTGAGACCACGAATAATCCAAGGCAGTCTACGTGGTTCCAACAGCGAATGGTCATTGCGATCCAGAGATGGAATGCCTTGTAACATCAAAGGAGAGGTTTTTGAGGGTCAAATCCTAAAGAAATGATGCCTCACTCTTAGTTCATGAAGGAAATTTCTCTTCTCTGAATATTTAATCCATTTGGTTTTTATAGAAAAATTTATTATTTTTAACTTAAAAGATAATATTTTTGTTATAATATAACATGTTTTCATATTATGTATGATACATATGTAGTATATATGATTTCACATTTTTATCACAATATTGTAACATGTAGTGAAATATATGAAACCAGCCTAGAGATATTTAGTACCTTGTAGTGGAAAATTTAGAAAAGTAAGCTAATGGACTACAAGCTACACTAGCCGCTTGCCGGTTCCTTGCCATGTAAAAGGGAAATTAGTTTAGTTCCAATCAACCAAAGATGTTAGAGTGTATGTATAAAGCCTTGTAGTTGGATACCTTATCTTCAGACGGTTGAGGAGATATCTAGCGTTTTGAGTGTTCAGTAATGTCTTATCTTTCGGACCAGAGAGAACTCTGGCTCTGCTGGGCTGATGATTTCCGATGTATCGATTTGCATTGTAATTGTAACTTTCCATGTAATATCTTGAATATGTGTTGCGCATAATATTAAAAATACAAATATGTGAAACTGAATCGCTTTCATTTCCCCAATATATAACATAAAATTAACAGTTATAAATATACATACTTAAACCTACACTGTAGAATGATTCAAGATATTAGTGATGAAGATGACCTGCAGTTAGATAAGTTAGTGATGAAGATGACCTGCAAAATAAGTTTTATGTTATACATAGTATATACTTTAGGCCTAAATGTGATATACATGTGATCAATTTTTAAACGGAATTGAATTAACAATAAACTATATTCGTTAGTCTCAATGGTAAAATTTTAATGACAAACATTTACTTCTTTTAATGCATAATATTATTATAGGATATTTTTTATTGAATTTTGAAACTATTTACATGTCATTCTATGAAATGGCATGCAGGTAACAGTTCTAAAAAATGGCTGTGAAAAACACATGCAAAATAAAAACCGAAACTGAAAGTCGAGACTCTCGACAATTAATCCGAGAATACGTAAGAGGTCCCTTTTTCCTTTTTAAAAGAACTAAGAAAAGCCTCTTTACTTTTATAAAATATTTCATGTTTCAGTTTTGATATTTTGCTTCATAAATCACATAACTTACCAGTGGCATAAAGCCAATTTTAAAATAAATATGTATTGTAGATGAGTTACGTAATATATTTAAAGTAAAAGGACATGTTTTACCTTTCTAGAGTACGCAGTAATTGAAAATTTGATTGGGAATAATTAGTATATCATTATTTTTTGATGTCTCTTACTTTCAGAATGGAGAAGTTATAGGATAATTAGAAGTATTGTGATAGAATAAGTTATGGTCCAATATTAAAGACCAATATGAAACATTATGCAAGAGTTTAAAAAAATCAGGATTTTTTAATTTGTAGTAATTATTTTCTTACTCAATAAAGAGTTCATTTTTCCTCTTGCATACTTAATTTATGTGCATATTTCCAATTTTCAGAAGTTGGGAGATGAAACTTTCGCCTCAGTCCTGTTTGTTGTTAGCATATTAATCAAGCAGATATATCTTCTATAGCTCATGTCTCGTGTATCCAAAACAAACTACTTGCAATTCATGACATGCAAATTGCTTCTCTGAACTTTCTTTCGTGGATTTGAATTGTTATTGATGGAATAAATATGATAATCGTATTGAAAAATTCGCAAACACTGAGAGATGAATCCTTTTCCAATAATTACACAGTTTCTTCCATCTCGTCTATTATAGCTCAATAGTTTGTTTGATGGAAAATAAATAAAGGTGATTCACGTATTCAAATTATACTCTTCTTTGAAGCCTAATAATATTCAATCAAGTTTAAATTATATTATATTCAGTTACAACAACCATAGGTACTTAAGTATATTTCATTGATGTTAGGTTTGATAAAATGTAAACACCGATAATCAGCTATATATCAACGATTATTATCGATGATAGAAGATATCGTCTATTTACGATGAGGGCTGTTTCGATTAAATTTCAGTTGTAATTTATCGAAAAAAATTTAATCCTTCTAAGTCTTCCGTCCAACATTACCGACAAAAAACATCCGACGATAAAGACTAATAATGGGATGTTTCACGATGAAATTATTTAAGTTTTCACCGTAATAGAAAACTGAATTAAAAACGACAGCAAATTGTAAATTATTTTCAGACTGCTTATATTGCTGCTTAAATTTAATCATTTATTATAATTCAATAAATTCAATAAAACTAATATGAACATGAAGCCTTAATACTTAGATGTTTATATGTAAACAATTATCTTGCATGATAAAATGCTCACATACAACATTATTTTCAAATATAATATACTAATCTATCGAGTTTCCTTTGCTTATCTATGTGACAATTTATTGTAGTCACCGACATATTAAAATTGCGCTATTATTTTTTTTGCATTTCTTTACTTTCAACTCCATCTGTTTGATATTGATAATATATTTGAAAAATAATAAGGGGGAATCTGAAGTTTTTTCCATTAATTGCAATTTGTTCAAATGAAGTTATTGTATGATAAATCTAGTCACCTTATATGATGCATCTATAACATATTATGGAATCACTCTAGGATAAATTTCAATATATAAAGTATAGTTCAAGAAGACTGTGAAAATCTTATTCTGCATGAAAGCTTTGCAATTACCTCGGGCAAGACGAATTGGTCACCATAATATCCCAGGAATGAATGATTCCTGTCTTGGAAATAATAAGCAATGAATTCATATTATACTCATGCAATATTTATATATCTTTTTTATCATTTTGAAAAGTTTACAATTGTAAGTCAATGAAGTGCGAAATATTCATATTTCCTGTGCCTAAAATTATAAATTCTGATATAGTTTTTGGTATTTATCGATTAAATTCCATCAAGGAAGCTTGTGCGTATAACGAACGTTTCGTTTTCGGGCTGAAAGGGATACATTTTTACAACTTCCTATATATCTTCTTACAACTCTTGTAAGATTTATTGTATATATATTCCTATAACCAACAGGAATTGTTAAGGAGAGACTGAATTATTAAAATTTTTGAGTATGATACATTATACTATTACAACTGAATCATAATTTTCCATGTAGAGATTCACGTAATCCTATGAATATCCAATCACTGAATATTTTTATTTTCATTCAACACAAACTGCTGAAAGTACAATTTTCTGTAGCACGAACAAAGTTAAATTGTTGTAAATCGCTAAAATTAAATGGCCAAATGCACCACCAGTAGTGTAAAACTATTGTCTTCTGTGTCATTAATATGACACAGAATATAGGAAAACAAATACATGTTATAAGCAATTAGTCTGCTGTCTATTTATAACTAATCAAAATTCTTATCGGTAATTCTATTTAGCAGATTCAAAGTTCACATAATTTTTAACTATAAAATTAGGTTAAATAGCCAACTGTTCAAAGTGATCAGTTTCAATTTTCAAGATTAATTCTCAATAAAGTTCGATGTCGTAAGGGTAACTGCAACACTAGAATTGAATTTCTTTTTCTCCAGGCTTCTCAATATATTTCAATAAGATTCACTCACAATAATCCAATTCATCATAGCTGTTTCTGTCGAGTCATCATTATTCAGCAGTTTATGCTCCAGTTGTTCCATAGCTCATTATTCTGCAGAGAATGCTGGGTAAACAAACTTATACGACCAGTCAGAAAAGAGTAGAGTATACTCGTTATTACTGTGACGCTCTCTTCAGTATCATCTTTATCGTGGCATACCTCTCAGAAAGTTTTGATCATGAACGAATTGAAACATAATTTTTGAATATCTTTACAGTTTTCTCTAATAATGATCATATACATCTATATAACTATAGTTACAGTTATTCAATATGAAGACCACATTTGACCCTAGAAAATCTAGCCACTGAGGCGGCGCACCACTCCTCATGGAAAAATAATAATAACTTTATTTTTAAACTGATTTCATGACTATTAATTTTTCAAATAATTACATACGATTGGAAAAAAACAAATGTGATAAATGGTAAGATACTCATGTTAGGAGTAAATAAGAGCTCTCTCCAGTTATGAGAAATACAAGTGTGTTTGAGAAAATAGTTGTGATCGAATGTCTCAATATAATCAGTTAATTGTAATCGTTAGCGGCTTAGTGAGATGTGCTTAAATTCGCACCTCGCCAAGCTCCGTACAGTTTTGCAACCCCGCCCATACAATAATACCTAAAAAAAATAGTTTTTTATCTTTGCTTGTTTAATTTATTTCGAATTGAAAATTATTCTTTGATGTATAAATATTTTTATGAAGGAATAATATTGAAAAGTATATTCGTTAAGATTTAAAAAGTGTTTTAGTGAGAGCTGGTGCAGGGGTGCCAATGGCTTGTTGAATGAGCAACCTTTTGATGGGTAGGTTATCAGGGTAAGAAAAATAGAATCTTTACGACTGTGAAAATTTCTCTAGGAGCTTGGAAACTTCTTGAAAAAACGGTTGAGTGTTCTAAAGGGGAGGACTCGATTCTGCAGATAGAACTGGGAAGTGAACTCTTCCCAATTGTATTGGAAACACAGAAATACCACCAGGCTGCTTGCCCTTACCTCTGTCTATCCAAGAAGATCCAATAACCGAAGGTAGTTTTAATCTATGCAAAGTTCGTTTTACCACATCATTCATTGCCGCATAAATGGGTGTGGCACCACAACTGTAACTACAAGACAGGCAATGCAGTACTGTAACAAAGCTCTAGTACACGCTATGAGACCAAAGACTAGCTCCATGACCTATTGATCAAGCAGTTTACATGATGACGGTGGGAATCGCATTCAACTACACTCCAGTTTCCTTATGTGATGTAAACAACAGTGGTGCTTTTGTTACCTGATCAGCTTTATCCAACAGGCTCTCCAACTATAAATGAGCTAAAGATGTACGTATCTCATTCGTTTTGACTGGACTCGTGGACTGGAACTGTCAAATCAGCCAGAAATCTTCGTATCCAAGTCCCAACAGCATTCGTAGTTCCCTTCTATCGAGCAGATTGATATTAGGAGGACTAGTACTAACTAGAATACTCTCCTCCAAAATCGAATATACAATTGCGGGGAATACAGTGTTTCCAGCTCTCCTACAATCCAGTCTGCTAAATCCAAGAATCAGCAGACATCTCTATGTTAGCACATTGGAATTTAAGTGATTTATCAAAGCAGCCAAGCTCAACTTCATGCTTGTAAACTGGAGAAGCCTGCTAAACATATTGCAGCCTAGGAATGGAGGAAGCATTTCTCAACCTAACGAACTGTTTCTATCGTATTTCACTCATCCTTAGAAGTTTGAATGAAACAAAATAGTTACTGCACCATTAATACATTTCTTACTAAAGTTTTAAAATTACTAATCATAACATGAACTGTGTATTGAATTATAAAGAAAATGTCGTTCTATATTAAAATGAAACTAAATTGTAATTAAAGCTATTATATGAAGATTAGATAATAATATTAGAATCTATACATGGATTTTGCTTATTGTAAAAAAATGTTATTAAATCGTTTTGCAATCATTATTTTTTACTATTACTATAAAGATATTATAAAAGAAAATTATAAAACGGATTTTTTAAACTTCTCAATATTCCATCATTCATATCAGTTTATAAGGTACATTTTTAATTAAACAAAGATTTTACAATGATCCAAAGGAGATTGAGATCTTGATCTTCGTATATATTTTTAGTTAGTTGCTGATAGCTTTTATCGACTAATCTCATTTATTTACAAACAATATTTGTTTCGAAAGCTTCATCGTTAGAAATACAGTTTACCAATCTTTCATAGCTTCAAATAATTTTACTACATTTTAACCCTTTCTTTCTTATATAATCGATATCTTCTCACATTTCATACTTTTCATGACATTCATGAACCTCTGACTCTTTGCATAAGTTTTATTTTTTTGATTATTTTATGCACTGCAGACAAATTGAATTAATCAAATTCATCAAATACCTAAATGCAAAAGAATGTGATCACTGGTCAATCAGAACATTTACTGTAAACCTCATATTTTTTAATTCCAAGTCCTTTTTATTGAACGAATTTGACTACATTGTTTGAAAATATTATGGGACATATATGTCTCATTAGAAGCAGCAATAATAGCGAGTCATTATTTCAGCACAAATATGAAAATAATAGTTGTTTCAAAGTAGTAGAATATCCTGTGCGTAAACTTGGCTGAATGACACCCGAATTGATATTTGTCCGAAATACACTTGGCCATAAGAAAATTGCTCGAGAGTAGATTTGAGCAAGTGACTGTTAACCATAAAATACATTGGAAGAAAATTTGAAATATTTTAGTGTGTAATAATATACACATAAGTGATTATATGTAATCTTCAAGTTCTATAATTATTATTTATTATGATTAAATACATATTATTAATTATTCTATCGTTTGTTGTAGATATAATATATATCTGTCATTACTTGAATTTAAGAATTAAATTGAAAACTGTCATACTTCCCATTGTATAAATGGTACACAAATTACGTTCTCCCGTACCATTTACAAAATATTGAAAATCATTTCACTTTTCTAACGTTATACTAAATCAAATAATTTTCCAGAGAATTAAATTATATTGTGCATGTTTCCATAATATTTTTCTTGTTTCACTAATGATGCATGGAATAAATGTATGATGGAACCTGTCACTTGTAATTTTATACGGTAATCAACTGCTATTTCCATGTCGATACGATATACATATTAAATTTCACATATATACTTACACAGTGTATAATCATGAATAATTTAAATATTCTGTATTTCTTAACTTCCGTTATTTTAATTTATATCATTTTTTTCTATATTGAGTTTTTAACTCAATTTTATAACACTTACTGTAAAGGAAATTTGAATTGACAACTCGGTCTCATGTTTGTAATTCATTTTGATGATTTTTCATTATTACAATGTATTAGAAAATGTAATATCGCAATATAGAAATTTAAAACTGGAATTACCGATAGGATTGAGATGCCTGTTACAGCGTAATTATGAATAGTCACATTAAAAACTAATTGACTCGATTTGTTGAAACTATTTAACTTTAATTTTATAAACGTTTTTATTTATCTTATATAAGTTAATGAAAATAATGAAACATATCTTGTTCTATCTTGCTATTTATTTGTACCCCCGTTCGGGGGTAGAAACTGAATAAGTTCAACGGGGTAGTCACCGTGGGTTCTAGGTGAATTGCTATTGGGTGGATTGCCACTAAGGGAACTGCCCATGTGGGGGAATTGCCACTGGGTGAATTGCCCATGTGGGAGAATTGGCACCGGGGGAACTGCCCATGTGGGAGAATTGCCACCGGGGGAACTGCCCATGTGGGGGAGTTGCCACTGGGTGAACTGCCCATGTGGGTGAATTGCCACTGGGTAAATTGACACTGGGTGAATTGTCACTGGGTGGATTTTCACTGGGTAAATTGACACTGGGTGAATTGTCACTGGGTGAATTGTATACCTGTACGTGCCGATGATCCCTTATACTGTTAAACCCTTGAAAATGTACAGTGATAAAGTTCCTTTCAATATGTCCTTATTTGTGCTATCTCTATCCATCAAACCTCTATCCTGATTTATAAAACTCTTCTATATTGAACACTGGACAGGTTTCAACAAATTCGCATTAATTTTAATTCAACTTGTATATTCTAATAATTTCAGAAGGTCTTGGTGAACCACGGCCTTCTTTAAATAAATACCCACAATCTTATTTTCTTTTGTTCTTCATCTAAAATAGCTACATTCTTACTTTCTATTGGCTACAACCTAACTCATTCACTTTACAGGAGTTCACTATATAGACTCATAAGGGTACTGTAACTATGAAATTTGTTTCTTATATGACCCATCTCAGAACAGAAAACTTATAGTGGTTTTAAAGAATAATAGTATTTATTCATGTAAAGAATATGTTCAATTAAAAAAAAAAAATTCTTAACGAGAATATTTTCACATATAAAGAATATTATTTATTTTAATGATGCTCAAGATTACATTTTTATACAGAACGCATAATATCGCATCCCTTGTTATTACAGTAGTAATGGTCTTTAATTAAGTTAATACAGTAGACTCTTTACAAAATGGGTAAATAATATAATTGTCTTGGGGCCCAATTGTCGTTGGCCTAATTGTCCAGGGCCCAACTGTCGGCGGGCCCAATTGTCCTTGGCCCAACTGTCGGCGGACCCAATTGTCCTGGGCCCAACTGTCGGCGGGCCCAATTCTCGGTCCACGCTTATATTAGTTCACCCAGTGGCAATTCACCCACATTGGCAATTCACCCACATGGGCAGTTCACCCAGTGGCAATTCACCCACATGGGCAGTTCACCCATTGGCAATTCACCCACATGGGCAGTTCACCCAGCGGCAGTTCACCCAGTGGCAATTCGCCATGCACCGTCACCGTGGCAGTCAAGGAGCAGCGAAAGTGCAGCGTGGGAGCCAAATTGTTCGCTTTGGGGGCTAATTCTACTCCGGCGTAGTTGCACACAACTACTCTGAGCACCTGCTACTAATTGCCTAGCTCGCTGCCTAACTGTGGATAGGTGACCCTTAGCAAAAACTATATAATATTACAGTCTTGGCTAGAGGCCACGCATCCGCAATTAGGCAGCGAACTAGACAAATAGCAGTAGGTACCCAGAGTAGTTCTTCTCAGTTACGCCGTAGTAGAATTAGCTCCCAAAGCGGTCAGTCTGGCTCCAACGCTGCGCTCTCGCCGCTCCCTGACTGCCATGGTGACTACCCCAATCGGTTTAACCGCTTCCTCAAACTTGCTCCTATTTTCAATTGGGTACATTTGTTACTAGATGGGACTCTTGACTCCACTGACAAAACAAGTGCTATTGCGTCATGTTTGCATAAAATAAGCGAGATCTCTTGAAGGTGAATTATATAAAAGCGAGACAGCATTTTGAGATCAGTTATTTCCCGTTCGTGTTATTCAACAGAAAATACGAACTAGATAAGTAGATGTTACTTTTGCCTTTCCAAAAAGACAGGAAATACAGACTGTCAAGAGATCATTAGTAACAATCATAGTGTTTGTGTTTGCAATCAGTGTAGCGAAAAAAATATCATTGGAATATTTGGAACACATCCCTTCAATATATCATCTGAAAATTATAAATTTATAGGAGCTTTTCTATATAGAATTATTTGCGATCCCTATTCTTTAATAGGTCTCCAATCTGGTCAATAGTACTATATATTTATATAGTTAAATATCAAATAATTACAATTCTTCATATACTATAATTTTTTATATCAAATACATCGCTTCAAAATTTTTTAATTCATAGTTATTTTTATTAATCATTATTCTCTATAAATTGAAACGTAGTCCATTTATTATAGTTTGATTGAATTTGTTATGAAATTATAAAATTGCGTGACATAATCTATCGTATATATTTATAAGAAAATCTCTGTAGAAAGTATCTAACACGTTTGATCTTAAAGAAGTAATTTCATCAGAGAGAACATGTTACAATTACTGAATTTCTTTGACTTAAATAAAAGCTATGAACTCAATAAAATTAAAACTTTTTTCTCTTCATTTGAAGAGAGACCGATTTTTTCTTTTGTCTCTTCTGTGACCTAATAAAATAACTGAAATTTTATTATCAAAATCCGTAGACTAATGTATACAACTAATATATATACAAATATCAATTCAAATAGTGAAGTAGAGTTTATTTTCCTTAATTGTATTCAATTGGTATATGTTAAAGATGATATTATAAGGTTATTTTTAATCATATATACCGAACAAATATAGTCTGTATTAATATATAACAAGTGGAAAAGAATATTAAAAAAATCACATATTTTTCACTATTAAAAGTCATATAAAAATTATAAAAGTTATAAAAAGGAATATGCTGAATTTAAATTACGTCATTTTGAGATAATGATAAATTACACAATTTATATACTATGAATACTACTATAAAGTATGGTAATAAGACCCTTTACTCACAGATGGTAGATAGATCTTTTATCAATATAAAACATATAATATATGTGATTCAATTACTCAATTAATAGGAATGAATAATCTTGCAATTTATCTAATCTTCAATCTTCAGAGTAAATTGACGCAAAATAATTGGACGCAAAATAATTGGACGCAAAATAATTGGATGCAAAATAATTTGACGCATAATAAATTAACGCAAAATAAATTGACTCAAAATAATTTGAAAATAGAAATTGACTAAATAATTTGACACAACATTATTTGGTACAAAATCATTAGACACAAAATAATTTGACACAAAATCATTTCACACAAAATCAGGAGCAAGTAGAGATAAAGGACCAGAAATGAAGCTAGTATAAAGTTTAACGACCAGAAATTAAGTTAGTAAAGATAACGGACCAAAAAACTTTTTTTAGTTTTAATAAATATTTGTTTAAGTATTTTATAAATATACAACTAATATTATTGATTATACATTAATTCTGCATATTTTATTAACTTAAAGAGATAATTAAAATATCGAAACTTTTTTCCTTTTGTAGTTGTGAAGAACGAGTAGTAAAAAAATTGAAAAAAACTTCTACTTGAATCCTTTAATGTGGTATCTACGATGCCAAAAATATATTCCTGTTGAAATTATTGGTCAAGTATTATTAATTTAACCAAGTAGAGATAACGGACCAGAAATGAAGCTAGTAAACATAACGTACCAGAATTTAACTTAGTAAAAATAAAAGACTCTGGTCCGTTAATTTTACTTGCTTCCAAAATCATTTGACACAAAATATTTTGACTAAAGTAATTTGATATAAACTAATTTTGACACTAAAAAATCTGACACCAAAGTAATCTTACACAAAATATTATGAAAAAGTTAGACTCAGAGTAATCTGATACAAAATAATTTGACAAAAAATATTTGACAAAAAATAATTTGAGTAAAAATAATTTGAGTAAAAATAATTTGAGTAAAAATAATTTGACAAAAAATGATTTGACAAAAAATAATTTTAGTAAAAAAATAATTTAACAAAACAAAATTTGACACAAATTAATTCGACATGAAACAATTTGAGATTATTTTAATTATATGGAAAAAAATCCTTATAATTATATATATTAATTATATTGCATTATTAAAAATGCCTTTGGGCTAGACTATATTTTACCAATTATAATCATTTTATTAGAGCTATTTTTCCCGATGTTAGCAATGGGAAATATTTCTCTGAATCAACTCATTAGCGCCATATTCCTTTTGATGACTGAGTTGGTAAGAATTAATGGCTACTCTCATTGAATTAATTGACTGTAATAAATTACTAATGATTTCAGAGTGTTTTTTTTTTTGATAGAAGGTTTAATAAATAACATATTATGTAATATAATAAATAAGGAAAATTATAATAACCCTTAATGAGCTGAGTTAATTTGAGCTAGTAGAAACAAGAATTTAGAAAATATTCCTGTAATATATAAGCAAATAAGCTTATTAAACAATAAAAAATGAACAATGTTTTTTTACTAGAAAATATATAGATTAAAAATTAACAATTGTGTTTAGCACAGTTCTCACATGAGCTAAAATATATTAAAGATTTTATCTCAAAAACAGACATGACTTGAAATGTAACTATAAAATTCGTAGCTAGAATGTTTCGTGTTACTTGTTTATATCCCATTGTCACAATACATGTATAAATAACTGATCATAATAACAATTTCAGAACAATATCTTCATTCATTGGTATTGTTAACACTGAAACAAACAATGCAACATACTTATGTAAATTAGACGCCAACTACATTCAACTAAGTTTCATTCATAACGAGTGATGTAGTCAATTCATAACGTGTGATGTAGTCAATTCAAAACGTGTGATGTAGTCAATTCATAGCATGTGATGTAGTCAATTCATAACGAGTGATGTAGTCAATTCATAGCATGTGATGTAGTCAATTCATAGCATGTGATGTAGTCAATTCATAACGTGTGATGTAGTCAATTCATAACGTGTGATGTAGTCAATTCATAACGTGTGATGTAGTCAATTCATAACGTGTGATGTAGTCAATTCATAACGTGTGATGTAGTCAATTCATAACGTGTGATGTAGTCAATTCATAACGTGTGATGTAGTCAATTCATAACGTGTCATGTAGTCAATTCATAACGTGTGATGTAGTCAATTCATAATGTGTGATGTAGTCAATTCATAACGTGTGATGTAGTCAATTCATAACGTGTGATGTAGTCAATTCATAACGTGTGATGTAGTCAATTCATAATGTGTGATGTAGTCAATTCATAATGTGTGATGTAGTCAATTCATAACGTGTGATGTAGTCAATTCATAACGTGTGATGTAGTCAATTCATAACGTGTGATGTAGTCAATTCATAACGTGTGATGTAGTCAATTCAAAACGTGTGATGTAGTCAATTCATAGCATGTGATGTAGTCAATTCATAGCGTGTGATGTAGTCAATTCATAGCGTGTGATGTAGACTCTACATCACTCATAATTGCAAATTAGTGTTTCTCAGTGTGCCTTCATTCCTAGCGGTACGAGTGTCCCGTGGTACTTACGCAAGTCGCTGTAGACAATATTGGCAGAACTCTAATCTCAGAATAAGAGCCTCTGTGTACGTGAACTGAATTTGATAGCGAAATGGTGTGACTGCATCCCTTCTGCATCCTATGTTGCATCCTTCTGCATCCTTTATTGCTAGAAGTGAATTAGTAATTGTACTTTATAGAATTCAATATTAGTTCATTTACATTTGTTAAGTTGGCGTGTATTCTGTAATTGGCAATGTTATTCCTGTAATGTAGATAGTATATTGTTAGTTCATTTATTGCTGAATGTCGTTGTCGAATATTAAAACAAAGTTCTTGTAGTATTATATAACAATTGGGAATATTTAACTGTCTAGGAAAAAAGATAATTATAAAAATAATTTCTTCATCAGATCTTCAAAAATTGGCATTAGATCTAATATAGTAACTGTCCGAGAACATCACTGATCTCTTGCAGATTATTGCAAAATTCTAGTTATTATTGCCGTGTGAATTAATAGAAATCAATAATCATTATGTTTCATGGATAAAAGTAATTACGATTTTCTTAAATTAACTTAAATATAAAATCTTTTATGAAGACAATTGATATAAAAAAAGCTTTCAAACCAACAGAGTTTTTTTGGTTTAAAATCTTATTTGACTTTTCCAATGGTCTGCTCTCTATTTCTTAGCTAAATTTCCTCCTCCAACACACGTGCATTGGGCGAGATTTATATTCTCAAGTAAAATGGTCTAATCCTGTAAATCTCAGGGAATTAGTTTAGAAGGATGCACCAAAAAATACATTCTTTAATTCTTACTATTTCACAGTTTTTTATGGGAGATTCAGTTCGAAGGAAGCTTGAACTTTATTTTGGTTTGGAGGAAAGAATTAGAAAGGAAATAGATGGAATTCGTCGAATATTTTCAGTTTATAGACACAATGTTTTAAATGTCATGCAGCCATTTTCAGGTTTTGAAATCATAGATGAAACCATTACACAATAGTGCTAATAAACAACTGTATAAACTTTTAATTCAGTGATAGTGGAGTAAACTGAATAATTTAAATACAATCCTAGAATTACAATGAACGCAATTTTTCTTGTTTATGTGAATATATGAGAAATGATTATATAAATTTATTTATATTGCATTACACCAGTAGGAATTTAAAATTTTGATTTAGTATTCATTCATTACTGATTTCACAATAATCGATATTCCTGTAGTGGCACTGAACGTGAAAACTAAGACTGAATCTCAAAGCTAATGTTCTCAGTTTTTTTCCACTATTTAAAACGTAACAACTGGCTAATTAAATCATTAATTATAGGAGCTCTCAATCGGATTAGAAAAACTACCATTATCATTGATTAGTGTATTTAGGAAATATAGTACAAAAAAATAAAGACAGGAATACGGCAATATTTACCAAAGAGGAAATATTGAACGCTAAATATAGTTAAACTTAATATACAAAAATGTTTATAAACTCTGAACGGAATAAAGTTAAACAGCACTACTGACGCACAAACTCAACAACTATAATCAACCACAAATTTAAAAGTACGCCAGTAGTGAACCAATTAATGGGAAAACGGAGGCACATGAAAATTAGGAAATTACACAATATGGCTATAAAAAAAAAGTCTAGTGTCAAAAAAAAAACGTCAGGCAGTCATAGTCAGTTGTTACTGTGAAAAGGAAGACACGCACAGAAACAACGGCAAGCTGGTGTGAGTTCTCACACGGTCTTACCAATAATATATCCTATATAAACATGTTAATAGATATTCAATACGAATTGATTGGAAATCCTAAAGAACACAAACAATAATTAATAAAGTCTCCAACTATTAAAAACACTCCGCTCTGCGTACTGAAAACACAGTGCACCGTAGATATCCACCACTGCAGACTTCAGTATAGGTAGGTAGGCTCAATCAGTATAGGTAGGCTCAATCAGTATAGGTAGGCTCAATCAGTATAGGTAGGCTCAATCAGTATAGGTAGGCTCAATCAGTATAGGTAGGCTCAATCAGTATAGGTAGGCTCAATCAGTATAGGTAGGCTCAATCAGTATAGGTAGGCTCAATCAGTATAGGTAGGCTCAATCAGTATAGGTAGGCTCAATCAGTATAGGTAGGCTCAATCAGTATAGGTAGGCTCAATCAGTATAGGTAGGCTCAATCAGTATAGGTAGGCTCAATCAGTATAGGTAGGCTCAATCAGTATAGGTAGGCTCAATCAGTATA
Organism: Caprella mutica; assembly: GCA_947561585.1. Classification (NCBI taxonomy): domain Eukaryota; kingdom Metazoa; phylum Arthropoda; class Malacostraca; order Amphipoda; family Caprellidae; genus Caprella; species Caprella mutica. Next base: position 272,500 of record CANNZV010000151.1, read on the forward strand.
GGTAGGCTCAATCAGTATAGGTAGGCTCAATCAGTATAGGTAGGCTCAATCAGTATAGGTAGGCTCAATCAGTATAGGTAGGCTCAATCAGTATAGGTAGGCTCAATCAGTATAGGTAGGCTCAATCAGTATAGGTAGGCTCAATCAGTATAGGTAGGCTCAATCAGTATAGGTAGGCTCAATCAGTATAGGTAGGCTCAATCAGTATAGGTAGGCTCAATCAGTATAGGTAGGCTCAATCAGTATAGGTAGGCTCAATCAGTATAGGTAGGCTCAATCAGTATAGGTAGGCTCAATCAGTATAGGTAGGCTCAATCAGTATAGGTAGGCTCAATCAGTATAGGTAGGCTCAATCAGTATAGGTAGGCTCAATCAGTATAGGTAGGCTCAATCAGTATAGGTAGGCTCAATCAGTATAGGTAGGCTCAATCAGTATAGGTAGGCTCAATCAGTATAGGTAGGCTCAATCAGTGTAGGTACTGCAATTCACCCTCAGTGAACTAATCCTCAAAAATACATATCAGATCGTCAACCCTATCAGCTCCGCTACACAACCTGTAGGGAGACCAAAACCGAACCGTAAATACAACGATTATTAAAAATGAACAAAAATTAATGCGTTCTGCAAATTTTAAGCCTAAATTAAAAAATGTAAAAAGAAAAACAAACTCACAATAAAAAATAAACCTTATACATTCAAAACTAGCAATGCATTTAGCCAAGAATAATAATTTATACAGTACTTACAGTGTTGTCCTGTTTTCAGAGCATAGAGGGTTTCTCTACCAATTGACAAGTTTGTTCAGTACACCGTACACCATATATAATTAATCACCAAATAACGTTCTTTAGTACCTTTGCTTTTAATGACTATAGGGAACAGAGAAATATTAGAACTAGGATCATCACAATTAAATAACTAACTTTACGAATGAAATGAAGGAATTCAAAACACTAACTTCAGCTATTATTCACTCGCAAAAACCGTTCAATATTGATAATAGCACAAAGTTTAAAAGGCACTAGGTCCAAACAGATAACCACACATTTCTATATAACAACTTAAAGTTTTAATGTTAAAATCTATACCCATTATTCCTGCGCCGACTATCTACCTGTTCCCGAAAAAATACCAAAAATCATCACCTGGTGAGGACCGAAAGAATTTAGTTTAAAATTGAAATGAAGCTTACAAAAAAAAATAGCAGAAAAGGTTAGAAATGGGCCACACACCAAGATAAATTAATAATAATTTATTAAAAAATAATTACCGAATCAGGATACTTCATTCCAAATGGCATTGGAACTATCTTTGAAAATTCAATTCACCTTCAAATAATCACTATAATATGTATAGATTCATCAATTGCACTCACAAGTGCCATATCATATTGTTAACAAGGCACTTTAATCCATTCGCAAAGACTTCAAAGCGCTTTGGTTAAATAAAGAAATTGTTGAGAGCGACTGAGAAGTAATTTAAAAGGTAATTGAGTTCCTTTCTGAAAGGAGACTGCAATTGAACTCATTCTGTACTCGACAACTTAGGAGCTGATTTCATTTCATAAATGGTACTAATGGAGAAATCTAATCAAAGAGTCAATTATCAGCCAACGGATTGAATATACTTAAATTATTGTATGAGAAATATATGACTATATTTAAAGATCTATCTACTCATTTTCTTTATTTCAATTTAATTAAAATAAATTTACATATCAATATCTAGAATATTATTCTACTAGAAACACTTCACTAATTTATTCATTTTCAGCCCATTCGTAATTTAAAGCTTTGTATACGCTTGAAAGGTCATAATGTTAATAATAATGAGTTTTAGTGGAGGCTGAAAGGCCAATGCATTATAATAATGGAATCCGTGAGAAGCGCTTCATGTATCAATAAATATTCTTTACATAAAATAAACTTAAAAGAACTATAACATGGCAGCATATGCTGCTGAATTTAGTTCACTTCAATATTAATATGCATTTCTTTTAGTCAGGTAACCAACTGATTGGTTTCTTTAGAAAAAATCACATACTGAGAGGTTAAATATTCTGTCATTATATTTTGATGCAATTCAAAATGTCTTCATATTTTGGAAAATTATTTTTCACACCGTCATGAGAATACTTTTTATGATTGAAAGAGTATTTTTTTTAAAGTGAAATTGCTCTATTTAGACTGTAGAGTCAATCACGCTATCTTCACCCTCTCACTGCATTTTATTGTATAAAGACGTTGTGAAAAGATAAAACTAAAGTAAGTATTGAAGAGAACAAATTTTCGGTGGCATTTATTCAGTTGTAATTTTATTCAGATGTCACTATATTCAGATGCCACTTTATTCAGATGTCACTTCACTCAGTTGTTCTTTATTTAGATGTCACTTTATTCAGAGGCCATTTTATTCAGTTGTTCTTTATTTAGATGTCACTTTATTCAGAGGTCATTTTATTCAGTTGTTCTTTATTTAGATTTCACTTTATTCAGAGGCCATTTTATTCAGTTGTTCTTTATTTAGATGTCACTTTATTCAGAGGCCATTTTATTTAGTTGTTCTTTATTTAGATGTCACTTTATTCAGAGGCCATTTTATTTAGTTGACACTTCAATCGGCTGTTCTTTATCAATATGTCACTTTCTTAGGTTGTTCTTTATCAAGATGTCACTTTCTTAGGTTGTCAACTTATTAATATGTCAATTTATTCAGAGGGCACTTTATTCAGAACTGCTCGTTAAACTGATACTGTATCCTTGCAAGTTTTTACCTCATGGCGGCAGTTAATAGTTATAAATATGTAATTGTATCCATCAGATGAAACTTATTAGTAGATTTTCATGTATAATTATGGTACTTTTTATTTTGTAACGTATATTTCTTATATTACTTGGGTAGATAATACTACCCTAATCATAACTTTTTCCCTGGGTATATTTACACACTCTTTCTGAGTGGAAAAAAAAAGTATTTCGCAGACATTATATTACGTATATTATGAATAATAGTTATATTATTCTGCCTGTTTTGTATATAATGAATAATAGTTATATTATTCTGCTTGTTATATATATAATGAATAATAATTGTATTATTAATCCTGTTACCTATATAATGATAATATTTTATTTCAGTTTTAATTGAACTGTGCAAATTTGGGTAATTCATCGTATTTCTCATTTTAATTAAAAGTAAAGAGTAGAAAGTTATTGTTTTTACAGTTGTTACCCATTCATTTGACTTCACTCCATTTGTACAATCTCGAATATTTTGGTAACTTATATTTTATTAGCGTTGTTGGCAAGAATGATACAAAGCTTGTTCGTTTCTTATCAAAAATGATTACATTAGAAACATCGTAACCGAACATAGACACATCAAGAGAGCCTATAGAAATGAAAAAAAAATACAAATACTGAAAACCAACCTGAAGACAGTGAAAAGGGCATACAAATAACGTGTACAAATATCGTAAACAAACAAACAAACAGACATCATAGAAGCATACAAACATGGTAAACGAGAATACAAACATCTAAAATGAACATTAAAATATCGGCAATGAGCATACATTAATAATGTAAAATCACCACTGTTATATAGTATTGTAAAGAAGTGCAAGTCAATCACCATCTCTCGACTCGAATATAAAGTATTCTTATGGTATACTGTTAGTGTTGAGCGATGAAGACGATCAGATTTATAAATCGGAATGATATCGCCGAATCAAACGATAGCCACATATGAGATGATAATCATAATAGGATATATTCTAATGGCTGTGAAATGATGACCATAACAACCTCAAAATAAGAGGTTAAAAGAACTGTTCCTAACTCGTAACACAATAGTTAGAGTGTATGTCATAAGGATTGTCAAAGTGCTTTGGCTAATTTAACTGCAGTCGAGTAATGAGATAATGTTACAAGGTTTACAACATTATATTATTATGCTTTTGTTTGATTATGGAAAGTATGAGCAGATAATAAATGTCCAGAAAATATATTATTCCTTTATGCTAATTAAATAGCAATACTTTATATTAAAAATTTGAACCCGAATCAAATCGTTTAGAATTTATGTTAAATTTGCTTCCACTAAATAATTTTGCAAACGGAATTGTATTATATCTGGGAAGTTCAAAATAATCATTACATATTAGTAATTTCTTCCACCTTGCATTTATCGGGTAACACTGTTATATTTTCTATAAAATATTTCAAGTAAAGTGTAGTCGTTTAAAAAAAGAACTAACGTTAGAGGACAGGGAAAGATAAATAATTTAAGATTAACAAAAAAAGAAGCCCATCCATGACAATGCTGAATTATTCATAAATAATATAGTCTTGATTCTTATTATAAGAAATTATTATGAATCTAGTCTGGCAAGTGTCCAGGCATAGATTAGTGAGAATGCTGAGTGATTGTGTTGAGTAACATTCTACCAACTCAATGGTTATGGTATACTGAATAACAAAGAATCAATCGCTGTGTTCGAGGTAGAAGAGGTATCTAGGAGTGGTCAGTGACTAATATTATCTGAGAAGTACCAGGGATAATAATAAGATTGATGACCAATCTTCGTACAGTCATCAGAAATCCTTTGAGTGTACAATTCTTATTTTCTGATTATTATGTTTTAATTATTTAAAAATTGTTTGTAAATTGTTAAAACTCTCTAGAACGTAAACTATGATTATCAAATTTTCAGTTCTTTTATCATAAATTTTGAACGAATATACTAATTAATTATTATCTGAATAAAAATTCTGCTCTCAAATATATTTGTCAGTCATTAATATGTTTCGTACAAATTTGCATCCAGCACCAATTGAAAAATTCACTACTCTTTACTTCCCATATCTCCGGCCATTATTCCGACCTTTATACTACAGTGTGAAATAAATAGAATTGTACGTAATTGGATTTACCATTTTATACGATGAAATCCATTTTTCTATTGTTTCTATTTCATCGTTAGATTAATTTTTCTCGAATGGGTTGTTACATGTGTACAAGTCAATTAATAATCCCATACATTGTATGTATGCAGTATGGTAGCACACAATGAACCTTAACTGGAAGAATATCTAATTGCCAGCCATTACTATTTATGTGTTGAGTATTTTTTATCGTTTGATAATAATTGAGTTATTTGCGATTACTGAAAGTTTTTTTTTCAGAAATAGTTGGAAAAGATTGTTTCCAAGAGGGCAGATGTCTTTGTGTATTTTTATATGTATAGGTAAAAGTTGAATAACTCTTTATTATAATACAAGTATTGTAATATACTTCTTTACGTACAAGTAAAAATTTCCATACCTTGACTGACATGTGTATAATCTTCCCAGGAATATCTGTAATAAAATAATTTTTGTAATATTTGATTTTTAAAAGCCTAATTAAATTTAATGATTAAACCTCTTAGTGATGAAACGTCAAGCTTCGTGCTTGCTATTGACATGTTTGAGTTCAAAATATTTTTCACCAAATCGGTGCCCACGCCATCTTGCGGTACAGCTGAATAGTTAGTTATCAATTATATTTACCAAAATTTTCCAGAGTTTTCACCATACAAATTAATGAATTAAAATTAAATGTTATTATAGCTAGTATTATTACATAAATTTGAAACAAATGTACTGGGTTCTTAATTTTTTTTTTACAATAATTGGAATTAATTGTTATTTGTTGCTGAAAATTATTATATCTGTTTATAGTATGTTATCTTAAACACATGTTTACATGCACATATAAAATACGAATCAATTTATTCCCTCTAAGACAACGATTATATACCATATTTGTCCAGTGAAGAGCCGTGAGAAAACCTTATTATTTTCCTATGTTCTTCATAGATAATTTTATTGCAAACTTTGTAGAGCTTTGCTTGATTACTTCTAATTTATTTTTATCCTTTGCTTGAGTTCAATTGAAGTTCATCATTATTTTTTTTTTCTTTTTGAAATACGATTTATTTAGAGTATTGGATGAAATTTAAATAACAATATCAAGGAAGTATTCGAATATTATAAGTATTCCTTTTACCTCAATGAATCAAATTAATTTTTCCAATAATTGTTTTATCTGAAATTACATCACAAGAAAATAAGAGATAGTTTAAACAAAGACTATTATTGATTTACCCAACAGAGATCATTAGTGTCACGTCAGTAACGAGGCTCTGGAAAATGTCCTCTATAATTGAGCAATATTTTAGAACCGCAATTGCCAATTTCCTCAGATTTACTCCTCGTTATAACAGCTAGCAATAGATCACTTTTTTGATCAAATGTTTTCCAGAAGTCACATCACAAAGAAATTCCATTGAATCAACTCACTAACACACGCAATATTTAGAAATTATATAAAACACACGCAATATTTAGAAACTAGATCATCAATTGGTGATGGTAATAGAAATAAATAACAGTTTCCTTAAATAGCAATTGAATGGCGAATAGAGTGTAGGAGATATCAGCTATTCAATAAATTTCTTTAGTTATATAATAATTATGATTTATATATGATGCTACCATAAAGAGTCATGGGTACTTTATTCATCAATAATTACGCTTAGTGAATCTCCAATTCTTCGTAGGATCTACTACCTAAACTCTTAACCAGCAAATGTTAGGTAGTGGTTTCGTCCTTTTCACCATTCATTCGATAGTTTTCCCTATATAATTTCCCCTGAAAACTGAACTCTACATTATCTATAAAAACTGAATTATGATACAGAAAGTGGTCAATATTTTGTACTCTGCTTATATTCAATATACAAAAAAGTAACCATTGAATTACTCAAACAACTTCATAACTTCGTGAAAATTGACCACAATTTTATCAAAAACTTTATAAAATATTTAAGAATGTACTAAAATATTATGAGGACTGTTCTGAATTGTCAGTAGTGATATAAAATCAATATAGAATCATTGATTTATTTCAGTACTCATTTGTATCATTTTATATACAGTTCATTTACATACTTTGTTAGGAATACAATTCGAGCCATATTTCATCGCATTAGAAATTAATGTCATTTGGGAATAATTCATAATAATTAGAGATGGGATCGGAAATTAATAGCCTATCAACGTCAATATGATAGGAATTCCTATGTGTCTTATGGATTTTAAAGTATATAATCATATTCAGTTCACAAATAATAGTTAAATTTTTAATATTATTAATGTCAAAATGATATATTGGAAATGAATACGATATTCATAGTCAATTTCTGACATTTAGCGTCAGAAATTTACATTAAATATATCCACAATATTCGATAAACTTTCATCACCGAAATCTGATTGCTAAATTGATCGATGAAAATAATTAATCATGAATTTTAAAAGAAGAAAGAAAAGATGAATTTAAAAAAAGACAATAAATCATTGTTTCCAAACGTTAAGATAATAATGATTAAGAAAAAATATATATCGAATAGTTATTACAATATCAGTTTCATGACCTAATCTCAATAACCAGGCCAATTATCCTTTAATTATGTTAATCGTGAAATTAGTGTTTACAAATTCGTGTAATTTCAGTTGCGACAGGACCCTCATAACCTCATTTCATTCTATTTATAGGTTGCTATTCCAATGAATCAGTAATAGCCGGGAATTTGATTAGTTTCACTAAATTGAAGATAAGTGACAATTTACATGAATATTGAAATGCATACTTTTATGACTTTTAATTCTTAATTAGAATAATTTTAGATGATTCAAATGAGAGTTAATTATATAACGGATTCAAAATATGCAGAGAGTAAGCTTAATTAATTGAAATGAAGTCCATCTTAATTTCGCTCCTGATTATCATATTGATACATTAATAAATTTAAAATAATTCTTCATCGGCCATTCTATTATATGAAATAATTTCTTGATTAACCCTTAACGACCGGGGAGAACTAATTAGTTCACCTATTTTTCAATTGATTTTACTTGAAAAATATAATAAATACAGTTCTGGAGACTAAAATCACGAATTAGTACAGTTCTTGAAAGATGCCAAACGTCGCTATGTGAATATTTCTTAACCGCGGCGTTCAGTGTGAAATGATACGTTGAAGGTGGAGGTAGTGTCGTCTCAACGCTTGTGATAAGTAAATTTGAGTGTCATGGAGGAACAGACATGTAAGTATTTTTTATTCATAATAATTATAACCATGACTGATACACCATAATATATGTAGGGAATGTTGTATTTTGTGTCTGTTTACCTTTATCATTTAACTACGACTCATTTTTTCTCCATGACTAATTAGTTCAGTTCGTTACAGCGACCCATGTCTTACCACCTGACGAATTGGTCTAGTTCGGAATAGCTCGTTCATACATATATGATAAAAATAACTATGTTTCCAGGCATACCGTCCAAAATGTTCTACAGCATTAGACAGAATCATCCAAGAATTGTTGAGCAATTGATGAGAGCTGATGGAGAGGCGGAATATGATAGCGTCGAAGATCCTCATTTTCAACCAGAGGTTCAATCCGAAGATGGTGAAGGTAATCAATGCAATATATATATTGATTTACATGCAATCTGTATACATTATTAGGTAAAGAGATAACTTTGTATTCAAACAGATGATGATGACGAGGAAGATGGAATAAGTGAGGACTCAATTCAGACAGAATCGTCAGTTGTGATAGAGATTAGTGCTGACAATACAAGAGCTAAGAGAACCTCTATTAGGACAAATGTACGATCTTGGGAAGAAAACGTAATGGAAGATCTTACTTCTAATCATGATTTCTTAGAAAACATTGAATTGGATCCAGAATTTTCCATCTTTGCTCCAGTCGTATATGTTCGACGCTTCTTGGATGATGATCTTCTTAACCTCATGGTTGAAATGAGTATCTTATACTATGTCCAAAAAGATCCTAATAAACCATTGAACACCAACAAGAAGGAAATCGAGCAGTGGATTGGACTTTGTTACTTCTTTTCTTTGATTAAGATTTCTAACACAAGACTTTATTGGAGCACGGATCTAATTGGCTTGAGAGAAATCACAGCAGAAGTAATGTCCAGAGATAGGTGGTATGAATTGAAATCGAAATTTCATCTTGTGGACAATTCCAGCCTTGAAGCTGGAGATAAATTTGGCAAAATTCACCCAATGATTAATCATTTGCAGAGTAAGTTTAGAGAGATTCCAAAGGTTCAGAACATATGTATCGACGAATAGATAGTTACATTCAAATGGAAAAGCTGCTTCAAACAGTATCTTCCATCTAAGCCCCACAAATGGGGATATAAGATATTTGTGTTAGCTGACAATCAGGGAATAACATATGATTTCATGCCATATAGTGGCAAAATATATCCTGTACAAACTGCAGGGGTTCCCGATTTGAAGGCAAGTTCGAACGTAGTGCTCCACCTCATTCAACATGTATCCCCAAATAAAAACCATCTCTTATTCTTCGACAATTGGTTCACGTCTCTTCCCTTGATGCAATATCTTGCTGATCAGAAAATATACTGTTGTGGAACTGTACGTCACAATCGTATCCCTGGAATAAAGTTCTCCAAAACTCAAGAAAAGGAACTGATGAAGAAAGGTAGAGGTTCATTTGAAGAAAGGCGTTTAGTAAGTGAAAACTGTGACTTAGCATATATAAGATGGTATGACAACAAAACGGTTCATCTTCTTTCTTCATTTGCAAAGGCGAATCCTATTCACCAAGTGGACAGGTATGATCAGAAAGCAAAGAAGGTTATTTCTGTGAATTGTTCTGATATAGTGCAGGTATACAATAAGTCAATGGGAGGAGTCGACAAGGCTGATTTCCTCATTGCACTGTACAGGACAAACATCAAGTCGACGAAAATTACATGAGAATGATATTCCACATGCTTGATATGATTATGGTGAACAGCTGGCTTCTCTACAAACGGGATGCATCTCTGTTGAAGTTAAAACGTAAGGAAACTCTTGGACTTGGAGAATTCAAATTGAAGGTTGCATTCACTTTGATGAAAGAAGGGAAATCAATGAAGAGAGGTCGTCCTTCTGGTGATGTTCCTTCTACTAAGAAAAATAAATGTACCATACGTTCGTCCCGTCCTGAAAATCCTGTGCGTCTTGATAAAGTTGGTCACTTTCCAATAGTGAACTAAGTTCACCGCATTTGTCGAATGGAAGGGTGTGATGGGAGAACTAATGTTACTTGTCTCAAGTGCAAAGTGCATCTTTTCCTCAATAGAGCGAATAATCATTTCTATGATTATCACAACTAGATTACTTTCGTTATAATCATCAATTCGATAAGAGTAGTTAGTTATTATCATTATATTTGATATGGATATTATTTTATTTCTATATTGAACATTCTGCAATTATAGCCTTAGTTCTAATTATGGATCTCATTATTTATCATTTTTTGTTCAGTCATAGATTATAATGGATGATATTATTTATTGTATGAAGTCTAATAACAATTATCTTCACAATAAAAAGAATAAAATCCATCATTTTAATCTATTTCATTTCGTTCCATTAATAAAAAATAGTATCCAAATACCGAATCGAACTAATTAGTTCAGATATAATAAATTATTTACTATTTATTTTTTTCGAGAAACGAATGTATTTGATATCAATATATACCCATAAATAACTTTAAATAATTTTTTTGCGCGATATATCTATGTGCCGACCGTTCGATTTCATCTTAAAAAAAAACTTAAATCTGTTCGATAAACGTCTCAGTATGGGTGGACATTTATAAATATTACTTGGAAAGTAAACGTTGATATCAGTCATCAACTAATCTAATCCTCATGAATTTTTTGTAAGACTCTCAGAACCCATATTAAAACCAACTTTCTGAAAACTGTGAGTGTCCGAGTACTGAAACATTTTCCTATATCATAATACTATAAACAGCTAATTTCAGTTCATAAATTCAACACTCTTTGCACCCAATGATCAGAATCGATGTGTTTCCCTTAACTCATCTTTGATTTTCAGATAAATAAGCGAGTGTTTGATGAGGAAATAATCCTCTCTTTGAACGGTAAACATCCTATGTTTACTATGCTTTTGGGAAATGAAAAGTGATCCTACGATCTAGGAGAAAATAAAACTTGGTGGCGAGAGTGAAGATCAACACTCGAGACTGCTGTGATGACACATGAGACAGATATGGAACAGGAAGGTATACAGTAAGACATGACATCTGATTATTACAGTCCGAAACTATTATACGAGAAAAACTTTTAACAGTTCAATGAAGTTGAAAAATATTGATTTTTACACCATTCAGAAGCAAAATTATGATTAGGTTGGAACTGAATCTCACTAAATATAAAACTAATAAATTAAGTTTCTTTGGTATATGGCTAAAATGCAATAAACCTACACAAGGTTCCATCGCAGCAGTAAGATCTGAAAATAAAAAATAAACTATATTATCCTAATGGAATATTACCAGGTTACAAATATTTTTTGAATACTTTTGTCCCAATTTGTTTAATATTTAAGGTAACATTTTGGTCGAAATTACATCATCATTTCAGTCGTAGTTATAAACAAGGCATATATTATCCACCATAAAATGTTGAATTTATAATGGTTTTGCAAGATATTAAAATTATTTTAATTAGTTGTTACTCTCATTGATATTTTCTTATTAAAGCTCTCCTAACATGACTTGATAAGAAATATCCATTTCTTCAGCTGTCAAATTTTCTACGCTGTAACTAAAAACATACCTGGATGATTTTGTGAATGAATTGATTTTGTAGGCCTTGAAAGTGACGACTATTAATCAAAATTTAATTTGTTTCTTTGAAATTGAATACATATCTTCATGAAATTTATTATCGTAACATACATTTTATTCAAACATACAATATTAGATAACAATTGTATTTTTATTATATTGTTTCCATGTTGAATCTTGGTTTGCAATTCATAATTGTAAATCGTACTTGTCGATTCAATCTGTCCGATCACATAAATCTATTATGTAAATCATTTTAATTTATGAATTCTAAGTGCAAAACTTATTGATTATTTCCGCAAAAGAGAATATTTTGGTTTGAGAATTGAAGTTTGGTACATGTATCCGCGTTTTGAATATGCTTAACTATATATACCTTTTGAAATATGCAAAAAAAATGACTGTAAATCCGAGATTTATGATACTTATCAATCGCAGATAGCATTCTAATCACGAGTGTTTGGCCTTTTATTAGGGCCCGCTTCACACTGGCGTTTCTCAACGTCGCGTTAAAGAAATAGCTCATTTCAAAAGGTTTAGCTACAAATGATTTTAACGGAATCCTTCACACTTGCGATTTCTTTTCACCTGTGTGTTTTTTTTTCACGCTAATGTGAAGTGTTCTGTGAAAATCAATTGTAGCTAAACTTTTTGCAATGAGCATTTTTTCACGTGGCGTTAACAAGGGCAAGTGTGTAAACCTCCCCATATGTTTCGGTAAAATCATACACAAAATATTGAAGTGATAAACATTCAAATGTATCTACTTGGAAGTTTACAGTTCTCAATGATAATAGTGGAGCATCAATATGTATGCTCCAATCGTTAAATTTGATGGTTTCCTGATATGGATAATTCCTGGTGGTCGTAACTCTGCCTTAGACTCTAATCTCCTGAATGCATTGTGCGGAATGCTTCTAAATGAATGTGTTTCTGTGTAAATTTTAGAAGATCAGATTCATTACTTAGCCACATGGTGCTCCAGAACCAGCTGTCACTAAAACGCTTATAAAATTTCAACAAATTGATCTTTCGATAATTTTGCTTCATAAAAAACAAATTCATTTGTAAACGCCGAGGAATGATATTTCATTTAAAATATTAATACTTTTCTACAAGTTATAAGCAGGTTACTATAAAAAAGTTGCAAAATCCTTTTATAAATAATTACATATTTGAAAATATTTAACTTAAGTCTCTAGGATTCAATTTTCTCAAATTTGGCTTTCAAAAATGAAATTTCACAAGTGAATTCAATAAGGCAAATATTTTTTATAACAAATCTGAAGTCAATAAGACAAAATATTGAATTTGAATATAATATTAACAGATCCTTAACTGATCGGAACGATATAACAAATGAGTTCAACAATTATTTTGGAGAAGTCGATGAATAGATTCCTTTTAGCTGAACTCTTTCTATACGACATATTTAAATCTCAACTTACTTAACTCCTTTTAGGTGTTTCCGTCTGATCAGGAAGAATGCATTAGGGAAATAAAATAGTCGAAAAAATAATTGTTATGCATAATTTACGGACTATTCTAAATTATGGAAACATTTTTTTATAAATTGCAAAATCTATTGAACTTTTATTATTTTTATCGAAGTTGTGATATTTGTTAAGAAATTTGTTGCTACCTTCTTTTTATATATTACTATCATATTTAGAAATTAAATTAACCCCAATATAACGGCCTCTGAAATGGAAATGATGATTCCAACAAAAGAAAGGGATCGAAGTTCCTCCTCATAAGGTCAAAAAAAAAGAAAGGTGTTGTAGAACAATGTGAAAAATTATAGAAATTTCAAAAGACAAATATTTTATATCACCATATATTGCATTAAATATGTGCTTTTGTATGAAATAACTATTTTGCTTCACAACTTCTATTCGTTTCGTATTTTTGCCGATTTCATTGTCCATAATTGAGTAACTTTACTGTAATTACTTTATTATTGCGAATTATTAGGTCTCTCAATAAAGACATTCTCATTAGCATCTTCATAATTGGAACAATAAAAATCATTGTTCCAATTCATTAAAAAGTACTGAAACTCAAATGTGTCAATTAATAGTCCAATTAATATTCTGCCTTTATAATTATTAAAAAAATTGTTGCAACTAAAGTCTTGAACTCTTAGAGTACATTAATGAATATTCTATCCTTCTGTGAAAGTTTTATAGACGCCCTTACTTATTTTTCAGAGCATATTTATGATGGTCATAATTGATGAGAAGAGTCATTTAAGTTTCAGTAATTTTTCTAATACTTTCGATACAGTTCAACATGTTATTCTTTAATGCAAATTATATGTTTACAGAATTGAAAAACTGTTACAAAATCCCTGACTTTCATAATTTATTTTCAATTGTAGTCCACTTATTTTAATAATAATAATGTCAGCGTGAATTATCACGCTTACAACACTTGCAACCCTTCTCTGCAATGAGTTCCTCACACAGGAAAATCTAGCTGTACCCAATAACCTATATCTCATACATCACCTTTAATGACGTAAATTGGCCATATTCGTTCGTGGATCCAAGTCACTCAACATTTAAGACACTGAACGTACAGTTTGCAAAAACCACATCTTTCTTAAAAATATGTTTATCAATTTTGTAAATTATTAAATCTTTCATAAAACAGTTCAATAGGCTTATTTGTCACATTCAAAAACAATAATTACATAAGACATTACTGATAAAATGATATTGCTGCTTGAAATGTTTGCTGTGAGTACATAGCAATACTAAATAATAGGTAATATGATCATGAAAATATATAATAATCCCTTCATTGTTATTTCTATTGATTTTATAAATGAATGAAATCATTCTATCTATCCAAATTCAAATATCATTTTAACAAATCTTGATTCTCAAATAAGTTAAAAATTATAAATTGAGTATTTAGAAAGGCTGAGAATATGCAGAGATATTCTTATATTTTGAAGACGATCGAGTAGTTCTAGGGTTATAGATCAGTAAAGTGACATAGGTTTAAATGTGCTTCAGAATATATAACAATCGCAGATATTCAATATCATACTTCTGCATTTGTAAATAGGAATTATTGTAACAGGTGTTCTGCGGTACCTAACCAAAGAAAGTTGTTATTGAGAATCCGGAACCTGCATCTGAGGGTAAACATGTCATCCCTATTGTAAAAAGACTCTGATTAATGTAACAAGCCGTATGCAGTATTGAACAGACTCTAACCCACAGCCTTAATAACAAATCCGGCGTACCACATTTGTTATTAGTTTGAAAATAGATTCGTGTTTTTTGCACTAGAATTGAATTATAAATTATAATGAATGTCTTATTCCAAAATTGATTGCAGAATATTGATTTTCAAATATTATTAGTGAGGACATATTTGTATATAGCTTGAATCAGGAAATAAACTCTCTGTTTCAGCAAAGTTTCATGTTCCATCACTTCTCAATTATAAAAGTCTGAGCATTTGGAATAACTCATCGATTATTATTTATTATCAGATTTTTCTATCAGAAAATTGATGTTATTCATCTGAATACCCCTCCATTAGGTGATGTTAAATCATTTCTCCACAATTTGATATCAAAGCGAGCAGTTATCCTTTTCAGATGCCCATGTTGTACCATGCAGTTCAAAAAATTATTGCACTCTTCCAGAGAACCCACTCTCAAAAAAATTGTTTAAAAAACGTAACGTTCTGCCACATATATATGTTTCAAGTTGGGCACTAGCCGTTGCTACACAATCAGAGCATCTTATGTTAATTATCGTGAGCTTATAAATTTATAAATTGGCATGCTATTGACAATTTTCTTCCAACAAATGGCATCTCTTTTTTATAATAGATTTAGGAAATAAACTGTTGAAACAGAACTATGGGTAGAATCCACTTTGAAAAAAAAACACAGGTTGCTGCTCGACGCATTTATAAAACCGATATTTTGGCACAATTATTGTGCCAAATAATTATTGTTATTATTATTGTCGGAATGCATTTCATTCCAAGAGCAGCTACACAGGAAACCTGTAATTCCATAAATTTGAAATCATCTTTTCGGTGTCTGAACGAGGCAGGGCTTAATTACCGCATATATGAAGCCCACAAAAAGAATATTAATATATTAATTTTTAACTGTTCAAAGCTAATGAAATTTTGGATGTACGAGTATATCTATTTTTATTTTCTGGTGGCAACATATTATATATTCAGATTCAAATATTACTGTTGCTGGAATCGAAGTTAACATAAACAATTTTGTATTTATATATAATATAAACTGACATCTCCAGCTGGGAGGAAATTTACACAATGTAGCATAGATTGAATTGGTTAATTAGAAGTTTTTAACATTTAATGAAAACACTTTCACAATAAACAAAAGCATACGCTTTGATATGAGTAAATATATTTGTTTAATGAAAATAAATATTAGTTTGAAAAGGGAATGAATGAGAGGGTGATTTTATGATGGGGATCTATATTGAAATTACTTGAGAAATTTCTCTCTAAAAATATATGTAAATAGTATTTTCTTTTAATTATTAGATATTGTAACGAATGATAATGATAATAATAACAATGATAATCTTTATTGAAAAAATATAACATCTATAACATCTGAATAGATATAACAGAAATAAGCATGGTACAAGATGAATACAAGATCAAGCCTATATGAAGGAATTCCTTGTTAGACAAGAATGATTGTAACGAACATTTCTTTCAAAAAAATAGAAATGCAATTCATAATTAAAAGTTGTTTGAGATATATTTTTATGCTGAAATAAATTATGGTCTACGCTAACAATTAGCTAAGAAAAAGAAGTTATTCACATAAAAAAAAGATTATAGTTGATAACCATCCCCTGCTAACATAGGATTAGTATCAAATTACAAAGACTCATTACTATTATATTTTATGAGTCAATAAATAAATAACTTTGTCGCAGAAAAGCAACTAATCCGCTTATAACTGATAAATTCTATCGTAAATTTAATGACCATCTAATATAACTTTTATCATTGTATGGTTAATAATTATGTAACTTTGTGTTCAGTCTACTTAAATAAAAGCGTAATACCATTACATAATGGTGAGCATAGAAGGATTTCACAAACATTTCGTAGGAGGTAAATATGATTGAAATAGTTTTCACTGTTCAGCACTGAGCTCATTAAAAGTTCTTAACAGCTACAAGATCATTTGTCATCGGTAGAACTAATTGAAATACTTGACTTCGTAAAAACTCCTGAAAGTTCCGATTTAATTTCACGTGTAGCTGTATGAGTATTGACTTATTTTCAACTGTACTTGTATATATATTTGATCAAAAAGGTTTCTTACCTGCCAGGATATCCATTTATTAAGAAGTTATTTAAACTCAGCGTTGAAGATCTGTTTTTGTTTCAAGCTTTCGAATAGAAAAATTTTCATTCATAATCAGGACAAGGCTTGTCCTCCTTGTTCTGTTGATGAAAGAAAAAAATTACAATTGAAAGATTGAAAACAAAAGAATCCTTCACCGTTGAGTGTAAATATCTTTTGATAAACTTATAAAATATTGTAATTTTCTCGTGAAATTAACCTGTGCCTGGAATTCAAATTACTCTTTATATGTTTACATAATTGAAAAATATCATATGATTTTCTATTTTCTTTCCATATTTAATCTGCATTATAATATTTTTATCAAAATTACCTGTAAGTTGATCTAATTTCTTAAAGACTTGATGTAGTTTTAAAAATTCTTCTGTTACTTCTGAAAAACGTTCAAAAACTTTGAAATTCTCCATGTTAGTTTTATATTTTAAATGCCTTCGAAACATTTTAAATACCTTCATCTAAACAGACGATGAAATATCTTTATACATGCATTATCATTGACTACATTAAAATTCTTTAGAAAAATAAATTACAGCTCAATAAAATATCAATCCAAAAGATTAAATGTGTAACTCATTATATTTTAGGACACTGGGCATACTAAATAAGTTATACATTGCCTGTGACATCAAGTGAACTTATTTTTTAAATTACTTGCTGTGGAATTTGGTGAGCTTAAATTAATGTGATATCTCTTCCTATTCTCTTCCAGTTTGAATATTTCGTGATCATTTTAATAACAAAAGAATTTCAATTTAAATACAAAGAAGGCTGTATTTCATAATTCAAGCGACAGGGCTACATTATATTATTATTTTGACATAAATATAAAACAAAGCATTCTATGTTGGACTCTAATAAATGTACTCTTTCTAAAATACTTTTGTATCATTTGTTGAATATAGTGAGTGTTTTTTTAAGTTGCATAATATATGAGTAGTTTCTTATTAAATATTCGACCAGTAACTATGCGCTATGCGCAGCAAGTCTAAATCTCTATTTGAATCCCTTTTTCTTGCTTCGAAATCTATCACCAAATGTGATATCGTTCGAGCATCTGAGGATACAGACAGACTTCACATCCACCTATCAAAGGGTGAACATCTAACTTCTTCACGTCTCTGTGTCCAAACAAGGAGAGATAAAGAGGTTTATAGGTAGAGGAGGAGTAGTAGCAATTAACTATTGTCATTAAATCCTGCATTCGACTCATGAGGGCATACCAGCCAACCACTGAGGATTAGTTTGACAAACAGGTAAGGCTGTTGTGTTTCTAGCTCAACTTACTTGTCTCGATTTTGTTTTAATCTCATTAAATCTTTCTGAATCCTGAAATTAAATAAAATCGACTTGAACTTTAACCCTAATTAGTATTATCATGAAATTGATTTAGGTCTTTTTAACTGCCTAATATTTAAAATGCTAAATTATATTACAGTTAGGTTTTACTAATTATTAGAATTTAATATGATTCAAATATAAATTAAGTATAAAGAATATCCTTAATATTGTCATTGTTTAATTTCATCATCATATTCCTATTGATTCAAGCTATATTCATTACAGTTACTTGGGGCGATATATCGTGGATAATCTAGTGCCAGGCACCTGTTTGCCGGTTCACTTTCCAACCAGAAGACAATTAATCGCCAAGGGATGATTCACTAAACAGATCGAATAATGAAATCAGAAATAATATTACTGAATTTAATTGAATTCCTTGATGGAAGCTAAAGTTATAAAATTACATTATTATTTTTATTCTTAAAAATATTGAAATTGATTGTGGTGATTATTGATGTTGGCATAAAATGCCCTCAATTTTAATATATATGAATATAGTTTGTATAGACATATTAATATCTTTCCTGTATTGGTATTTCATGTTGGAATATTTAACTTTCAACATTAAAAATTATTCATTTTATTGGAAGTTGAGGAATGTTTTTTTATAATATAATTATAGCCAAGCATATTATTTTATCACCATTAACCGCCCCTGTGATCCATTACTATTTACTGCCCAATGAAGCAGATCTTCCTGATGGCGCATTGCGTACAGTTTACTCTCATTTATGGTCATTTGTCAGAGCGTAGATAGAATGAAGTGGTGCCTCTGGGAGTGACCTTAAGCATGTCTCATAAATAACAAATGCTCGGCAGGACACTTTCCTGTTATTTATAGTGGCACGTCACCTGAAAACACTATGGGTATTATGTGGTATACTTAGAGGAGCTATTATATAGTTATGCTCTGCCTTCATTAAAGATTATGGTCTGCCTTTATTATAGATACATTAAGATTTCAGGAATCAATTTGCAGTTTAATTTAAAAACCCTAAAATATATGTTGTTTATAACCAAAAAAAATATTTTTATATCAAAACAAATAACAATGTGAAGTTATATTCTTTAACAATTTATTTTATTCACATGACAGACCTCAATTTCAATAATTACTTTTGACAGAACTTGAATAAATTATTAATAACCAAATTTTAATGTTTTGAATGAAAATTAGAACATTTCAATACAGAAAATTGGAATTACCGAGTAAATTATTACTTACTTAATTCCATTAATGAATGACGTGGGTTCTGGACCATAATATTTCTTATATAATATAATCATCGATATGTATGAGGACAATAATCCAACAATTTGAGAACTCTTTCAACGGCCACAGTGAAGGGATACAACACCAAAATAATGTCATCAAAGTTTTCAGTGGATAATTACATCTGCTATTCTATGACCTCTGAAGAAGACGTAAATGAGAAATACACCGAGAATTTATTTATAAGGCTACAGTAGGTACTATTTTATTGATATTCCCAGTTACATTTTAAATGGCCCCACCATTACTTTCTCACATGGTTCAAATATAATATTTACAAATGTCATATTTAGTGAAGTAAATTTTTGCGCAATTGCATCAACAGATTATTTTTTAGAGAACAAAAATATCGAGAAATGAGAAGAATTTTTCTGCAAACAGAGAAAATTCAATCTTTAGCAGTAGCTTCTTTGGCAATAAACACTGAAAACAAATTCTACATCAAATTATACTATTCTTTAAATATCTCTCACTCCTTAATTCCCGATTGGTGGTGAAAACATTCCATTGTTTCATCACTGAATGATGAGCTAATCTATTCTTCAGCATCATTTCCTGTCTCTTGAGTGATGATTGTCCCACTAATCATTTGACATCATTTCATGTCACTAAATGAAAAATCACAGTTTTCACCGAGTGGCAGAACATAATTTTTCTTTCTAAAACCTTCTTGCGGTGGTTAGTTTTTCTCTTTGAATTTCTTCTGTGATGGTCTTGAGTTAATGAACCGAAAATCCTGTATTTTCGTGTTCGGAGCTCATTAATCGTTAGTAACGACGTGGCAACTTTGTTCACTTTTCTGGTTTTAAACCGAAATGGTAATTACATGCTTTCTCGGAGTTAACTAATAGAAATACGTTAGTGGTTTGATTTGAATTGTTACTATCTCATGAAATTATAAAGCGTTATCACTGTTATATACTTTTTTATCGGTATAATATTGTCGGCAATGAAAAATAGGGGTGATATATCGCACCTCAGAGAACTGTACCATAGTCCAATAAATGAAATTCAATGAATATATTATTCAGTATTTCAGGGTGACATCATGTAAATTTTAAATAACCATTAAAATAATTATTTTCAAGTCTCATGATGATTATGATAAAATATTGATATTAATGTAAAATGAATGAAATCTAATTAATGACCTCGATGAGCAGAAATAAATAACAAATTCGGAAGAACGGAACAGTAGATATAAATTCTCTGTCTTACATTTATATCTCATTAACATAACTCTTTTCAATTTAAATGCATATACATGGTTCGCTCGAATCTTGTTCTCTTCTAATCTAATCAATTAATGAAATTAATATTTCTGAACCAAATTAGTTATTTGATCGTTTATAACTACGTCTGTTGCTGCGTATATGAATTTCGAAATTATAGCAGTAGTATTCTTTATTTATAATGAATTCTAACAAATATTTATAGTTAATATTCATCGCCGTTTAAATTTCTTGTGTAAGGCATTCACATTTAATGATTATTGTTCGGTTTTTATCTATTCAGTTCACGTTCTCCCCAACATTTCAATTGATATTATAATATTGAACTCATTATAAGAGAAATTTCGTGTCTAGATATGAAAAAGAAAAGCTATTTAACTATTAAACATGATCCATCCAGTTCCATTGGATATAGCGCTAATCTTTATTTATGATAAAGGATAATTCAATACGATTGAACTTCATAATTAACGCCCACGTTGCTTAATAATGAAAGTTTACTCATTATCCCGAAAGTCATTTAAAATACACATGTGAGCTCAAGATGAATCGAATCAATAAATATTTTTTTGATTCGCCCCAAGGATATATTTACGTGATACGGAAACTAATTTTAAATCCAGAAGGTATAGAGGATTGGGGGCATATGGTACACGTGGATTAAGTCACGACGCAGTCAACGAATTTGGGGCCCCGCACATTAGCGTCTTTTTGACGCAACGTCTATTTCTTGCGTCCAGAATCGTCTGTTTTTAATTCTTCTAACGTGCGTCTAAAAGACGAATATGTGCTCACATATCCACCAAGAGTTAGTGATATTTAAGGGTCATGTGTCAAATGTCTCTTGAACGCACGTCAAAAGATGGACATTTCTGGATTCAGGGTAATGACTTACGCATAACCAGTCAATTCTTTAAAATCTATGCGTGGGTGCGAACACGGTCGATTTGATGCCGCATCTTTCAATGGTATTTGTAAGCAATTAGTAGAGATGCACTGCATGACACATATTGGTAACAGATATATGTACAAATAACAATTACAATTTAGATAGCCTACATTGCGATAAGTTTGATAGCCTATCGTGTGACAGGTTAGATTGCCTATAGTGTGACTAGTTAGGTACAGTGTGACCAGTTAGTTTATCTATAGTGTGACTAGTTAGGTACAGCGTGACTAGTTACTGTTAGATTATCTATTGTGTGACTAGTTGGGTAAAGTGAGACTAGTTAGGTATAGTGTGACTAGTTAGGTATAGTTTGACTGGTACGTCTCACTCACTATCCGTCTGGGTAAATTTCACGTTGCGTGTAAAAAACGCCCGTGTGTCCTGTCCATGCGTCTGCGTTCATTTCACGTTTCGTCAAAGAGACGCTCGTTACGGGTCAATGATAGAGAATTGTGTAAAAAGTGGTGGTGAACGTAGAGAAAGTGATAATGGATTTTCAAAAAATGATGGGGAGTGGGGAGAAAATGATGAAAAATATGAAGAATGGGGAAACAACCATTGAATTACTTAATGATGCTAAATATGGCCAATATTTAGTTAACGAATGAGTTAATGAATGATCAAGACGTATACCTTTATCAGTGTAGTGTTTCGAAAAGTCAGTAAACCTTTTTGCGCAGTCTACCTGCTGAACTGAAGTGCGCACCAACTCTTAAAATAACTAAAGTCTCACTCAGAACTTACTTGATCAATTCCTAAAATGAAGCGAACTAGTCCACTTATTATTCTAATGGTGCGCGGAAGATTCCACTGAGGAAAATTCCACTGCGGAAAGTTCCACTGGAAAAATTCCACTATGAAAAGTTCCACTGAGGAATATTTCAGTGAGTAAA
This sequence comes from Caprella mutica, assembly GCA_947561585.1. Classification (NCBI taxonomy): domain Eukaryota; kingdom Metazoa; phylum Arthropoda; class Malacostraca; order Amphipoda; family Caprellidae; genus Caprella; species Caprella mutica. The sequence goes on from CANNZV010000151.1 coordinate 295,343, forward strand.
ATTTCACTGTGGAAAGTTCCACTGGAAAAAATTTCACTGAGGAAAATTCCTCTTAAACAAAATAGAATATTTAAAAACCAACCATGAGTTTTTCCGTAGGATTTAACTGGAAACCTAAATTGTATTTATCATTTTATAAAACAATAATGTTCCGTCCAAATGCCAGTCCAAAATATATTTTGGTAATTTATTTTAGCTGATCAGGTGATACCGTTCCAGTAAGTTTATAGCTATGTATATAAAACTTTACTTATCATTGAGAGGTGTTTAGTAGTGCAAAGTTGCATATAATGGACCTGATGTAGTGACAGGATAATTTAAAATTAGGTAGAATCCAAATCAGTCAGGTGAGACCTTATTTATTACGCATGTTTGTAATATTGGTAGTGAACGGTAATTGAGTTCACTAACGTGAATTTAAGTATTAATTAGTGCGAATATAAGTTGCTGCTGTAATTGTATATGGTAAATAGTAGTAAATATATCTATTGTATAATGAAATATTTTTAATTTTAACTGATGTAATAAAGTTTCAATTAGCCCTGTTACTTATTTGGAAGGTTTAATTTTTTTTATTTTTTCTTCAGTTTCTAGGGAATTTCATTTATATTTCAGTACCTCGCTGTACATATCATTGCCAGGAATATAGCACTGTTCTGTGTTCATGGTTACACGTTTGCTTTCTTCGGTACTGTCCGATAAAAGGGTTATGCTCATTGGTAAAGATTATGATAGCCCATACTTTTATTGGGAATTTAATTTTACAGAAATCTTGGAAACCTTATATTTTGGTTTACAATTTTGATTTACACTTCAGCCAATTCTGCACAAAAAATTCTATGAACTTATATAATATGGGCTTGAAAGTTTAGATTTCATGTTGCTATTTGTGAAGTTTGTGTAATTTATATAGCTCTTTCTGTAATTATATGTTATGTATCTGTACTTCAATCATAGTTAATAGGAAATTGAATTCATTTTTCATTGGTGACAAATTTACTTGGAAAAGGTATGATACTTCAATGAGAACTATGTTATACGATTATGGAAGAGAAATTTTATCTGCTCTCATTGTCATGTTGTGAGAATGTATTTCTATATCTATCTATAAGCTGTCTTAATGTCAAAGAGGAAGGAAATTGATGGTTTAATATTTTAACTTCACTCGATGACGTATCTTTGATGATAAATTGTCAGTATCATTGTAAAACATTCCCGTTTACATTAAAATCGCATTTAAATTTTCGATTGGCTCACTGTATTGTTTTTCAAAGAAATATCGGTAAACTCCTAGTTTAGTTGACCCTTGAACTAGGAAGCGGGAATATAGATCATATATTAAAGCGTTGAACAATAAAAAAATAAGTTCAAATTATTTTATGATATTATGATTTTCACAATTGAAATTTAAATGAAAATAAAACATTATTTGAATGTAATATGTATCTATAATACCGATCAACTATTCAAGATAATGTCTTAGGATTGAAAAAAAATATGAACTTTTAAAATATTTTTCATCCTTCAACTATTCAAGAAAATGTTTTCAATTTGTAAACCGTGTCATTTGAACTTTGTACAGACTTGTTAACGGATCCTTAATCTCAATAAATATATTCAAGATATGATTTAAATATTAATATGTCTTTATATTATATACCCGCTTCCTAGTTTAGTTGACCCTATCTAAGGGTCAACTAAACTAGGAGTTTACCGAATTATCTACAAATAGGATTTCAAAGGCATGAACCTCAATAATTGAAATAAGTTTTCATATAAATTTTAAAACATCCAATAATATTTTCTGAATTCACATGTTTATGTTCCAATAAATATTTGAGTATGAAACCTTGAATATGAAGCTTTGCAATAATATAATCCAAAATATCGCACAATCAATTGAATATCAATCTGATATATTATGTGCATAAAATTTATAGCAAATTATTGTTATTACTCGATTCATTTATTGGACAAAAGCGTATTCGAATCAATAACGTCATTTTAATATTTATTAATTTATAAACATACTGGATTATTCTTATGTCACATTAGTGAGATTGAAAATATATTAAGACTACATTACGTGCAATCGGTAGACCACATATCTTCATCGCCGCTTCGACCCGTTCTCTCCCAAAATCTGATAAAATGGTAACTGGATAATGACCAATCGTCCCATCAAGTTTCATATAATATGGTTCAAAACTTTTTGAGTTAATGAGTTAAATGACCTTGATAGCTTCCACAACTCTAATTAATGGTTCCTGGACATTCCTGGACATCAAATTTCAGATAATTTGGTTTTATAGTTTTTGAGTTATAAATGGCATTGACCTTGATCTTTGACTTTTAACTTGATTGCTCCCAAAATCTAACAAAATGGTTCCTTAATATTGACCAATCGTCCCACTAAGTTCCATGTAATACGGTTCAATACGTTTTACGTTAAAAATGACCATCGCTCCCAAAATTCTACCAGAAGGTCACTGGTCGTTGAAAAACCATTTCACTAAATTTTAGGCAATTTGGTTGATTTTTTTTTTCAGTTATGCGAATAACAAGATGATAATGAATAAATAAATGCTGGGTAAAATATAACCTTCTGCAAAAATTTGCAAAGGTAAATATTAACATAGCCCATTTACATTCACTTTTATGAATTAATTTTTTTTAAGAGATTCTGTATGTTATTTATGGTTCTAGGTCAATTCGCCGAAAACACATTCGCCGAAAACACATTCGTCGAAAACACATTCGCCGCACGACACAATCGCCGAATGACATATTCGCCGAAAATATGACAATATGACTATAAATATGACTATAAATATGACTATAAATATGACTATAAATATGACTATAAATATGAATATAAAAATGACTATAAATATGACTATAAATATGACTATAAATTAAACGGTAATTAATTGTCTGGTTTTAATGCCATATAAATGCTTGTTCTTAGTCCCATTATAAAAGTTTCTAAATAAATTTAGCAGTATTTATTAAATAATAAATATTTAATCAAATTATTCTAACATATACTTTTCTATTCTTTTGAAAGGAGTTGCTGAACAAAATTTATTTCGACTTCCTTTTTGTACTCAAATACATTTATCCATATTTTCAATATTTTATTAAAGGAATAGTTATTTGAATATTCTTAAAACCTAGAAATATATCTGTTTTAACTGTACCTTCTTTAGTTGTTAAAATATACAAATTTAAAGTGGGTCACCCTGTACAGTGGAAGCTTCACGAGCGACTCACAGTAGTAGACTGATTCCACAATGTATATAGAAGGATTAGAATAAAGTGAGACCAACACACAAAACAAAATCTTTTTCTTTCGTATCTGATAATAATTGTACACAGAAAATAAGATTAGCATAGAATTAATAAAAGATTTGTTCCGTGGAAAACGAATTTTAATAATGAAGAGAAAAACAAGGGTGGTAATAAAAAAGTCCATATTTCTTCAAGCTTTCGATTTTTTCAAAAAATCATCCTCAGGAAAACCTAAATATATGTTAACTCTACTATATAAATACAAAATTCTCCTATCTAGGATACAGAAATGAATAAATATCATGAAAATGAATAATAAATTGCAAACCAATAGTTTACAAAAGATACATTGACGATACTTTCATTCTTTTTAGGCACAGCTCTCACATTACAAAATTTCTAAATTATTTAAACTCTCAACATCCTTATATTAAATTCACTTGTGAGACTGAAATTGATTCCAAATTAAATTTCTTAGACGTTTTGATAAGTAGAGAAAATGATAAATTTATTACTTCTGTACATCGCAAGAAAACGTTCACTGGGCTTGGTATGAAATTTAATTCTTTTATTCCTTTTAGTTTTAAACTCAATATTATTTCATGTTTAGTTCATAGGGCCTTTAGGATCTGTTCTAATGTAACGTTGTTTGAAAATGAATTGTCTTATCTTAGGGAATATTTTTTGAGAAATAAGTTCACAAACAAAATTATAGATAGTATGTTTAGGAAGACCATAGACAATTTATATAATCCACCTCCTTCTAAAAAAACTTGTTCTAGGAAACCACTTTATGTTAAGTTAGAACATTTAGGCCATTATTCCAATGTCCTCAAACGTAAATTAACATCTTTAATTAGTAAGTTTTATCCTCAGATCGATCCTAAATTCATTTTTAATTCTTCTAACACTATTGGCAATATGTTTAAGTTTAAAGACAAACTCCCACCTTTACTTGTTTCCAACGTCATTTATAAATTCACTTGCGGACAGTGCTCCGCGGCCTTTACTGTTTTAACTACTCAAGAAAATAGCAAAATTTTAAACTATTCATATGATAATCACCATCAGATTTCGGAAAAAGATTTCAAAATTTTATCAACCTGCAATAGTTACGATTTGAGGACATTGGAATTCATTTTTATTTATGAACAGAAGCCCCAATTAAATTCACAAGGGGCTTCTACAGAATTATTTATTTTAAAATGATTTCTTTCTTTTATATGTAGATAGTTTTTTTCTGAGTTCATTGTTTATTTAATTAATTGTAACATTTGTGATATTTATTCATTTCTGTATCCTAGATAGGAGAATTTTGTATTTATATAGTAGACTTAAGATATATTTAGGTTTTCCTGAGGATGATTTTTTGAAAAAATCGAAAGCTTGAAGAAATAGGGACTTTTTTATTACCACCCTTGTTTTTCTCTTCATTATTAGAATTAATAAACTGTCACAAATAATGCAGCAATAACATTATACAGGGTGGGGCGTAAGTTTGGAAGCAAATGAAAGTGGATATTATAATCCAACGAAAAATATATTTAATAAGGTTTTTAAGAATTCAAAAATCATAAATTCATTCAAAATGTCCCCCCTTGTTTTTAATAACAGCCTCAAATCTCCTCCGAACTACTCCTACTGCGGCACGCAACTGTTCTTGTCAAATTTCCTTCCAAGATCTCTGGAGCGAACGCTTTAAATCATCCACACTGCGATGGAATTTACCACATGCCTTTGATTCAAGTATGGACCATACCGAAAAGTCCATAGGATTAACATCTGGGGAGTAGAGAGGCCACATTTCTTTGGACCAAAACCGTGGAAGATGGTCATGGCACCAGTTTTGAGTGACATTTGCAGTATGTGAAGTCGCGCCGTCTTGCTGAAATGTCCATAGAGTATCATTACCGAAGTGATCCTTAGCTGACTCCAACATTGACGTCAAAATATTCTCAATATATCATTTAGCATTGATTTTGGCGCCTTGTTCCACAAAAATTAAAGGACATCTCCAAGTTTCTGAAACGGCGGCCCAGACCATTACTGAAGCAGGTTTCATGGTTCTGTGGACAGTTTTTTGGTTGTATGGGATGTCTTTTGCACTTTTACCAATTATTCATTCATTCCTCCGGTTGTGAGCCATTTCCACTGTGAAATTTTTTTCGCAACCAACAATTTCACCAGCCGTGCCAGACTTCAATTCTCTCAAAAATGCTTTGCTTCTCTCCAATCTCTTTTTCTTTACAGCTTCTGACAGAGTCTGTCTCTTTTGGGGGGTGAAAGAGAACATCTTTAGGTCTTCTTTGACAACTCTTCTCATTGTTCTGGAACTCACATTAGCTGTTTTGGCTAACAATCGTATTGACCTTTTCGGGTTCCTCCTGATCTTCTCTCCGGCACATTTTATCAGTTGTTTGGTGCGTTGTGAGCGTGGTCTACCACTTCTTGGACGATCAGTCAAGTCTCCTCTCTCATTAAAACGCTTCACACACTTCCAAACAGTCGATCTCGCTATTGAGAGAGTCTTTGAAATGACGGAATCTGACTTCCCGGCACGCTGTAGAGCAATAATTGCTTCTCTTTTATCTGACATTTTTGAATTGACTAAATTTTTGTAAAAAATAACACTGCCACGTCATAATGTAGTGTCTCTACTTTAGTTCAAACCCTATCACCTACTTAGGAACTTATTTTTAAGAATTATATTAATGTTTGAAAAATTGCTTCCAAACTTACGCCCCACCCTGTATATATTCATTTATACATGAATTAAGTATGACTAAATTTCAAGTTTCGAAATCATCCGTTATTATTTTCAATCACCACAATTATTGAGAAGCTTATATTATCAAATAGTAGTATGGATATCGGGGTAGGTACGTTGTACCTATCCCAGCTGTAGAGTTCACAACGTATGGTGTAGAGTTTGATAAAGGAAATTCATCATAGTAAACGGAATTGTAACTGAAAATCTGATCACAATATATGCGATGGTAATGTCGGCAGCAAACCCTGCATGGAAAAATCATTTGTTTATTACATTGCAACGATTGGGGTCGTATTCATAAAATTGAAAGATAACCGTGCAAGAATAAGGCAGAAGTATAAGGTAATGCTCTTAAGAAAAAGGTGGAAGTATAAGCAATTCCTACTTTTCATATTCTGATATTCATAATGATCACCTTATGTTTTCGAGATATCCTTATACTTGCGATGTTATCCTCCGTCTACTTTCTGTAATAATTGCACCAAAAACCAGTTTTCTTTTAATTAGTTCTTTATTGTAACCAGAAAATATTGTTATATTTCAATATTCATGATCGAAATCATTTCGTTAATTTCATGAATGATCGGTTAGAACAAAAGTTCGGAGCAAGTAAAGATAGCGAACCACAGTCCGTTAACTTTGTTAGATTATGGTCCGTTATGTTTACTAACTTCATTTCTGGTCCGTTAACTTTACTTGGTTATATGATTAAATATTTGACCAATAATTGGAATAAGAATATAATTTTGGAATCATAGATTAAAGGATTTAAGCATAATTTTTTTCCATCTTTTAACAACTCGTTCTTCACAACTTCAAAATGGATCACGTTTTTAATCAATTCTTTCAACTAATAAAATATGAAAAAATAATATACAATCATTAATATTATCATTTAAACGATTGTATAATTATGAATTCTAAAGCAAATATCATTTAAAACTAAATAAAAAATTGTGGTCCGTTAACTTTACTAGCTCAATTTCTTGTCTGCTATCTTTACCAGCTTCATTTCTGGTCCGTTAACTTTACTTGGTCCGTTATCTTTACTTACTCCCAAATTTAAATTATGTATTACAAAGCTCAAAATGTTTCTAATTTTACCAATTATTCTGTCATTCCTCCGGTTGTGAGCCATTTCCACTGAAATTTTTTTCGTCAGACCAAACAATTTCACCAGCCGTGCCAGACTTCAATTCTCTCAGAAGTGCTTTGCTTCTCTCCAATCTCTTTTTCTTTACAGCTTCTGACAGAGTCTGTCTCTTTTGGAGGGTGAAAGAGGACATCTTTAGGTCTTCTTTGACAACTCTTCTCATTGTTCTGGGACTCACATTAGCTGTTTTGGCTAACAATCGTATTGACCTTTTCGGGTTCCTCCTGATCTTCTCTCGGGCACATTTTATCAGTTGTTTGGTGCGTTGTGAGCGTGGTCTACCACTTCTTGGACGATCAGTCAAGTCTCCTCTCTCATTAAAACGCTTCACACACTTCCAAACAGTCGATCTCGCTATTGAGAGAGCCTTTGAAATGACGGAATCTGACTTCCCGGCACGGTTTAGAGCAATAATGGCTTCTCTTTTGTCTGACTCTCTTACGCCCCACCCTGTATATGAGTTAATTTTATTAAGTTAAAGTAAATACCATAACGTTTAACCAATAATTATGTAGAATATTGTAAAGTAATTTATACACTTGTATGTAGGTATATCTATACGTAATTTCATCTTGACTTATTAGATAAATTTGTTTACCTTTATTAATTATCAATTTTTTTCGGCGAAAGTGTCGTTCTGCAAATGTGTCGTGCGGCGAATGTGTTTTTGGCGAGTATGTTTGCGGCGAAAGTGCTTTTCGCGAATGTGTTTTCGGCGAATGGACCGGTCATCGTTATTCATAAATAATATAAAAAAAACGAATTTAATTAATGCATTTATCCATCAGGCAGTTTATCTTGAGGACATACCCCTATTTTTGAACAATGAAATTGGAATTAATTCTAGTACAATTAATATATAGATGATCGATCTGCAATGTAACTTATGTGTTTATTTGAAACAAAAATCTAATATTTTATTGTTGTTCTACCTATACAGGATGGCAAAGAAAAAGGAAATTCATTTTCAAACTAGTTTATTTTACAAAGTATTAAAGCTAAATATTTTATAAAACAACCTTTTATTCATCTACTTTTTTTGCATCTATCTTGAAAATCTGGTTAAAGTTAAGACAGAAATTAAACATTCAGCAGCTAATTAAAAAAAGATAAATAAAAAGGGCTTGTGCGAGGACGAAATATTCGAAAAAAATCACAATAGGTATAATTCATTTCATGAAACCATTAAATTATATTGTTTTCTGTAACAAAAAAAAAGACATTTAAAGCCTTAATGATCATTTGGAAATTGATCTTTTAAATAAAATTGATATCTTTAACAAAATCAGTTGGCCGTTAATTTGTATCTCCTATTCGAAACCCTCAAAATGAAGCTTTCAACAGAACAGAGTTTTTGTTGTGACAAGTTATTTAAACAGGTTCAACCTCATTTTGAACATAGCTTTCAGGAAAGATTTGCACCAACTATAAAACAATATTGACATATATCAATAAATTCAAAACTAACGAAACCACTTTATTTTGACCAGAACAGAATCATTAAACTTATTCATGAACTATTTATTTATAATCCAAAACATATCAATCAGAAGGAATGAATTAGACATCACTAAAGACACATTTCATCGAATTGTTAAACAAGATGTGAAGTATCATCCTTTCAAGAAGCATGCAAGGCTCAAACTCTTAGAACTGATTTACCGCAGTCTAAATTTTTCAATATGGTTTCTGCAAAGAAATGTTCGTTTTCGAGAAGACATCGTTATTGGTGATGAAGAATTATTTCCATGAAAGAAATATTCAATAATCAAAACGTTAATTGAATAAAAAATTGCAATTATATTTTTTAATTCTACCATATGGTCTTTTTGTGTTTTTCGTCCTTGCGCAAGCCCTTTTTATTTACATTTTTTCAATTCGCTGCAGGATGTTTAATTTTAGTCGTAAAGATGCAAAAAAACTACACGAATATAACTATGTTTTTAGAAAATTTCTAGCTTTAACCCTATCCTTTACACTACTTTTTGGTTCTGCAGATTCACGGTTGGGCAGGTGGATGCCCATTTTCATTGATTCTCTTATATTTTGAAAGATATTTGATAAATTCGTTCAAAAATCGCTAGAGGCATAGCTTAATACATTGAGACTATGTGTCGGAAAATTCTAGTAAATACATTAGGTCAATTTTGATGATATACAATTATGTATAGAGTATTGTTATTACATTCAAATAAGCCATTCACGCACACTCAGCCAGTTGGCTGACCGCGCCTCCCCCTCCCCCAGTGAGCGAGTGCTAAGCTACATTAAGGCGCCTTCTTCAGAAATATGCACTAATGTGAACGTGTAACTACTGTATTCAAGGCATGCATGTGTACTGTGTAGTATTGTGTTCTGATACAGAATTTGGAAACGATGAGATGTTGTATCGTGATGAAATGGTTATTATTCACTGGCTCATATTATCGGTAATTGTTCTATTGATGTATAAGTTGATTTAGATTATTTACCTAACAGTGATCTACAGAAAAGAATTACTGAAAATTGAATTGGGATTATTCTCATTTGATATAATATTTGATTGGTCAAACTCGCATTACGGTAATCTTCGAGAAAACAGTAGCCGATCAATTTCAGACTCAGTCAACCCGCGTGACCGAGACATAATGCACACGACCACACACACCACAAATAATCGATTGTTACTGCAGTGCCTACACATAGTTCAGAGAAAGATATGTAACCGACACGGTGGGCTAATTGGCTGACTTTGAAACGACAGAAACACGGTGTGAATTTGGAATTGCATTTTACATTTTGTGTTATTATTCACGATTAGAATTCCACAGAGAAATAAATCGATATCCATTAGAGAGAAAAGACTTTCAGGTCAAAAGACATTTAAATGAAAAATTAATCGAACACTCTTGAAAAAAGTTATATATACAGGAATTTAAAGTGGGCAGCTATCTGCCCAACTATATACGTAGAGGATAATATTTTGTAAAATAAACTAATTTGAAAACGCTACCCTGTATAGTTTGAAGCTTTAAAATATGTCTTTACTAAAATTCTTATAACTAAAATAAAATTGATTCTCTTAAAGGTATATATTACGCATTCATTAGAAAAAAAGACCACTGCCATCCGCACAAGAGCGTCTTTTTAATGCAGGGTCATTTTCTTTCGTCCAAAATTGTCTTTTTTAACTCATTTTAATGTGCGTCCAAAAGACGCATGTTTGCGCACATACCAAAGAGTTGCATGCAAATTTAGGGTCATGCGATAATTGACGCACATCAAAAGAAGATCGTGTTCGGGCACTGTGGGTGTACTAAACCACACAATTTGATTATTATTTCATTTAAATTAAGAATCCGAACATTTTCAATGATCAATAATAATGATTCATTTATGCAAATTTATGTAAATAAAAGTAATTAATCGCCCATATAATTATATTAGTATAACGTTTAAAAATCTGTCTTCAACCTTTGGATGCTTCTCCTGAATAATGATCTCCTTAATTAGACCCTTCCTCCACCTAACGCGTTACATAGATACCAAAAATAGTTAGAGAAAGCTCTTATATTCACTTTTCATACGAATCTTTCAAATACAAATCTTTCCAATATACATATATGTATATTGCAGTTATAAATTTATTTTGTATTGGAATAGTAGTTTATTTGTAATAGCTCTGAATTTGTAAAATAAATTAGTTCATTTACGTATAGTTATAATGCCTCAATGTGAAATAGTGTAAATGTCAACTAGCTAATTATTATAGTAATTTTTATTGATATTACTGAGTGAATGTAAATGGAACATACTGGATTTCATTAATTGATTTGTGAATTAAAACGGTTGGAAGTTGTAATAAAATACTGCCTAAATAGCATGTTACCTTAATTTGCTTTTTCGACAAAGTATTTATTATTCTTTCAACATAAAATCGACACTTACTAATATTTTTCACCCATGTAATAATCATTAGTCATGTCTAATCTATTACCACTCCTGTACTTCAATATCTGTCTCATGTGTCATCACAGCAGTCCCTCGTGTTGATCTTTACTTTGGTCTCCAAATAATATTTTCTGGAGAATCATAGGATCACCTTTCATTAACCAAAGACATAGTAAACAAAGTTTGTTTACCGTTCAAAGAGCTCGATATTTCTTCACCAAACAACTTCAGTCGATGTATCTGCAAATGAAAGGAGTTATTTAGCAGTCGAAGGGAAGCAGTAAATGGATGCTTCTAATTTAGGAGTTTCAGTTTAAATCTATGATCTTTGAATCAAAGTTTTCAGCCGAAATCTATGATATTAGAGATTTTGAGTTTTGAATACTATTTCACAGGATTATATCACAACATACGATGTTTATCAAAAAGTGGTGGAATAGTAATATTTTAGTAATAGAGTAGACTACATTATAATGAAATCCTGTATTGTTAATATAGTTTCCTGATTACGGAAATTGCCTCTATAATGAACAAATTTTCTTTAGTTTGTTATAAAATAGCTATTAGCTTTTAGAATATAAATTATTTTCTATATTCATGGTAAATCTAAAGAAAAAAAATTCACTAATGCCTACTAAAAATGCTTACTAAAAATTCATGCTTACTCTGGACATTATATTTACTGTACACAATTTAATTGTAGAAGAGTTATATTGTAATTATACATTATGAAATGTTAAGCAACGAATAATATTTGGACTCTACCTATTAAAAGAAATCATATTTCCAACTTTACAAAATTGAGTTAAATTCCCTTTAATTAAGTTCCTCAAGTCAACAAAATATTCCCGTAATGAAATGTTGAAATGCAATTCTTTAAAATACATTGAAAATAAGACGAATGAGTTTGGCATGGATGTGTTCAATGACCACTTGTCCTTAACTGAACTCTCGTCATTTGATTTTCTGTTTTTATAAGAAAACCTAAGTTTATGAAACACCCAATGTTTAGTTCAAAGATTCAAAAGAGCGTTATAATTTTCCAAATCATTCATGAATGAATGCCATTAATATACATGAAAGAATCAAAAGGAATAAAAAAAAGAAATAAAGCAACTTCCATGAGATTCTATACAGTGTGAACTTATAAGTCATAATCCCCGTTTTTTATCAGTAGTACATTTTAATTTCATTTAAATGTATATTTGCAACTTAGCAATGGTGTATCGGAATACAAAAAACTTGTTAGGATTTTAATGATTAGAGTAGGAGAAAAATAATTCGCTAGTTATTTACTTTTAATTTATTCAGTAAACTAACAGAGAAAGTTTATTCAAGAAAGTGTATATATATATATTTTTTTTTATTAGTTATCTTTATTCTGTGATCGTTCAAGCTACTTTATTTTGGTTCACACTACTTTTAAGTTTAGTATTTGAATGTTTCTTATTGTTTCTAAACATATAAAATAGTAAACCCCCTCCCCTCACAAAAAAAATCAGTGTTACCCATGGAACAGAGTTTAATATACCAAAATCTTATTAAATTTTATTTCTAAATGAACTATTTTTGATTAACTTTCGTATACAATTTTTTTTTTATTTCATTCGTTTGCTAATGAACTATAATCCAAACCTACGGTCAATATATTTTTTGATTAAATATATTTTCAACTAATCAATTTAAAAAATATCTGCATATAACTACTCAATTATTAAAATATTCATAACGACATATTATAACCCATCTTAATTAATCAGTTCCAATCTGTTTCGACTTCCATAATTCAATTTCTCAGCATGAATAAAATAGAGGAACACGTGGATTAAATCAAATTATATCATTATAAATCATAAATGTTTGCTAATTAACTGATAACAATTTAAATTATCGAAACGAATTTAATTATATGTAATCTTTCATTAAAAGATATGACATTTCAAAAAATGTACTCTGTCATTAAAATATATATGTACTTACAGTAGTTAGCATAATTTAAAGGACAGTGCAACAAGTTCAACATATATTTTCATTAAAAAGGAACGAGTCTATGAAAACACGTGCAATTTAAGAGACAAATTGACATCATTTAAGTTTATGCTGAAGTATTTTAGCAAGTTGAAACAAATATTCATCCTAATATTAAACTATTGCAAACAGAGGCCGAAAATAATTAAGGAACTGTTATTAATACATCAATCATTGGCTAATTAAAAGAACAAAATTAGTACAGTCAATTTCTACCACTATTCTTTCAGGGTTTTCCACAATTTTTTATTTAAATTTTTGGAATTTCGTTTTCGAATACCTGTTTGTATAATGTATAGGTTTTCTATGGGGTTCAAGTTGGGGATCTAAGCAGGCAAGCTCATGAGTCATATGAGAAACTCCTCTATAATGTCAATGTTCGTAAGATTTTACAGTTTGGGTTGTTGTGAGGAGGCGTGTACTTAATATCAATAATTTGATGACCAAAAATATCAATTTAATAAATTGAAACAGTCACGTAAGATCTAGTTATTAATGTAGTTATTATTAAATGTAACTGTTACTTATCTTTTGAGAGATTATCTTGCTTCAATTTGCTAATATATCTAGAAAAATTATATTTAAGTTTCACGTGTTTTCGTTGACTGTTTTTTTTCGCAATAGATATAAACATTGATTTTGTTACACGGTCACTTACCTTATGCACGCTACTATTTAATGCACAAAATAGAACCCATCATAATCTTTTAATGGAGACTTGAACATCCATACCCACTCCGATGCTTTTATAATTTAAACCCCTCTTTCATCTATATATTTAACTTCTCAAATTACCATATTAAAATGAATAGCTAAGTGCATTTAACCCGGTCGCTGAGACTATAGCATATAAATATCGAAATTCCTTATTTGGATGTAAGTGGCCTCTGAGGTAATAACCGCACTTGTATATTTATTCATTTTGTACCTAGAATTATTTATTCATGTTGTTGGTTATTGTAGTTTAGCGGAATTTAGACGCGACCTTATTAGATTAGGGTTGATATCTTAAAGCTAGTCCTTTTTAACTAATTATTTTAAATTTCTATTCATACATATTCTTATTCTTGAGGAGCTCACCGAACGAGCCAAGTCTCTTCCGCAACATAGTTGTCATTAGTCTCTTTTCTTAACCCACGATCGAAGAGATAAAACTGATACCAAACTAATATTTGACTGATAAACCTATTATGGACAACAAATATTAGTCTCTATCATAATTTATAAATTTTGTTGTATTGTAACTTTATATATTCTAAATTTTCTTTTCTATTTTTTTCAATATTTTGTGTCATTATATTTTTTATCAATTGGTCATAAACCGTCATATATTTTATTTCCAATCAAAGGTAAGACAGTTCGAAGTTTTTTGCCAGAAGAAAACTGAAAAAATGATTAATAATTTATTAAATTGATGGAATATGGTTAATTGGATCATACGTCTACTACTTTTGACCACACTATGATGAGAGTAATGAAAAGAAAGTAAATAGGTAATACATGGTAATAGACTACTTCCTGAGGTCAGTCTCCCCATTACGTCACATTAGGAAATTACCTGCTCCATATAATATGATATTGAGGCTTAAAAGCTTCTCCTCTTAAGTACACGGTCCGAGGAATAATATATTATGGGAGGGAAAATATACCATGAATATCACTGTGAGATACATTTTGATAGAGTTACATATTGCTGCTCTTTTGAAAGGAATATGATATTACAGTGGGTAATTTATCGAAAGATACCTTTTTGCGTTTATTTGCATCACATCCTGAAGAGAAATTGGTTCGGAAGGTCTGTATATCTGTTTTTAAAATAGGAAATATTTCTACTATATGCGAGACCAAAAATATTTGTTAAGGTACACAATTAACAAACTAACGATAATTTGTATTCTTTATACGAAAACATTAACATAATGTTGATGTCGAATATTGGATTGAAGAAAGAGTGAAGATCAATATAGCTTAAAGAAGAAGAAATCTCTACCCAAGTAAGACAAGAGATGATTTAATTGTGTTCTGAGTACTGCAGGCACAGACACGAGATGTTTAATTTATAATATATTAGAATCAATTTATTCTTCTAAGCTCAATAGTATAAGAATTTATAAATTTACCCTTATAGAAATAAACATGACTAATATATCTTGTTTCTTAATATTTTCAATAAGTATTATAAATAAGTAAATACCTGACTCTCTTCCCACTGATATGAATAATGGTATACCAATTTATTTTGCTTTTGCATTCAGGCTATATGACACATGGTTCCATTCACTTGTACTAATTTACACTAGTTTAAAAATCAATAATTAGCAAATTTAATAATATAATCTATTTCCTTCAACCATTCTATTATAATTATTAAGATTAGATTAGTATCCCCTATCAGAAAATCATGTAATATCCAACTTGTAAGTCCTAATTTTTCCACTAGAGGCGTAATTTATGAAGCAAATGTAATCATAATAATAAAATAGTAAAAAATTTCTCAGTACATTTTTTACTTATATTGTCAATAATGAAGTCCCAACAATAAATAGTGCCAAAACAATTATTTCCCGTATAAAATAACTTTAGCGTTTAATTTAGGGTTTTGAATATCTAAAATCAAATTATTAATGATCAATAAATAAAATGTAAGTTCATTATAACTCTTCCACGATCATTCTCAATCATTAATTCTCAATTAAAAACGGAAAAAATGAGCCTAGGAAACTCATTAAAATAATATCCAACTCTTCAGATAAAAGAAAAATATATATCACTATATATGATTAGAGATGATTTTGAGGAATTTAATTAATTCTAGAAGGAAATAAGGAAGCAAATAACTGTTTTATTGCATTCTTTGATACAAGAATTATTTTGCTGATAAGATTAAAAATATTGAAATAAAAAGATATTCTTTTCTTTTGATATTCATTTTGCATTTCAAGACAAATTATAATAATAATTGTAAATTATCGATGAATGACTTTTTATTAATAGATAGTATAATGGAATATTTTTCACAATTATTGTAGGTATTTTCATATGATCAAAGAAATCTAAATTCTCAGAATTCATGTTTTAAATAGAAGCAACCAAATATAAAGAATATTTTCATAAATTGAACCGATTTATCGTAGATTTTGATCAAGTGTTCAATTGTTTAGACGACAATTCCAGTATTCAACAACTGAATATTGTACCACACATCTGATTTATATGACCTAATTTATATAATACTTTAAAATTACGAATCTCAAATTTTTGAACCCGATTCCACATCAACTTAGAAATTTAGAACCAAAGTCTTAAGAAACAAGAAATTGAATAATAGTAAGCTATACAACAGAAATTATAAGTTTTGATCTCAATTCGATTAAAGGTACAATTTTAACGGTGTGTGGCTTCAAATATTTATATGTTTTTTAAATACAATAGTATATATATATATTATTTTATGGTGAAACAGGCTTTTATTTTGAAGAACTAATTTAATTTATCAACTTATCTATAACAGAAATCTTCTATTGCCGAATTCATTAATAACATCCAACATGTCCGCACTCAATAATCCAATTCATCATAACGACTACATTTTGCTGAATCATCATTATTTAACCCACCTTTCTTCCACCTACTCGGCATTTTTAGAGAGTTCCTATAATAATGAAGTGAGTTTCCTAAGATTTCGTGACTTTTTAATTCTCAATCTAGTGCATTTTTGATATAAACTTGAATTAAAATAAGTTGTATTAGTTTACAATTATATAAAGTTTATTAGTCCAAAAAAATACACTGTACTGTAAATTGTTAAAAGCCCTCTTATTGTATAGTAATATTGTATGTTATAATTTTATCAAATATATGACTATGAGAATTTTATAAGACCCTATAGATATCGAATATTCAAAAAAATATATATTTCCTCATCCGCACATGATATGTATTATTAGGGTGTAGAAGCAATAATAATCACTTTATATATTAAAATTACATAATGCACCCATTCATTATTATTCTTATACCCAAATTGATTATCTATTAAACCTCATATTTATCTTCTTTCGTAATTTCTATTTTGATTAGGTAACATGACTTTTCTGAATCACTGAAGAAAAGTTCACGCTCCATTTGGTTCAAACCTCATTATTCTGCAGAATATTGTTAGTAGGTAAACAAATTATTCGGGTTCTGTTAGCCAAAAACTATTAATTTGAATAGACCAGTTGTCAGAAATAGCTCTTTAAAATATATTCAACTTTTGAGCAAAGGATATAACTTTTGCATTACTTGAAATTAGCTGCTTGTAAATACCAAGAATTCATTGACTGAAATTACACACAAAAAGACCCAGTGTTTTTTACCATAATTGATGTAACAGTACCTACATAGGTTTACATTGAAGTACATTATTAGCCTGAAATTGGTTAATAGTCAACCGTAGTATTTCTAAGAATTTTTATTTCATACTCTCAGATGCTAGAGATCAATCTAATAATTTAGATCAGAATCACTCGAATATTATTTTGTACGTTTATAATTCCTCAAAAAAATAATAGGTAAAATGATAACTTATACTATATTTATAAAAATTTTATTGTTGAATTTACTATTAGGTTGAAAAACTTTCTATGACAAGGTTGCTGTGATTATCGGTCCAATGTTGTCCAAATATTGGCCCAAGAAACATTGCTACCTGTGTGTAAGTGAATAAGCATAGAAAAAGAAAATCCTCATTACAGTGTGGATATTTTTGAAATATTTATGAATCTTGTTTACAAATCAACTCAAATGTTAACAGTAGTTAAAATGCTAAAAATAACAGTAGTGTGTTAAAATATTACTCCATTATGGGTATCCAGTGTTTAATTTTTGATAATTGGTATTTCAATCTATTTTCCAATTACACTGACAGCTGCAAATGATTACATGACAACAATCGCAGTCCAAAAAAAAAAAAACACGGTCAAAAACTACCGGTGAAATATATCCCCGGACAAAAAAGTAAAAACCTCGGTGCAATAAAACACCGATCAAGTACCTCCCGGTCAAAGAAAGAAAAAGA
The DNA here is from genome assembly GCA_947561585.1 of Caprella mutica. Lineage (NCBI taxonomy): Eukaryota > Metazoa > Arthropoda > Malacostraca > Amphipoda > Caprellidae > Caprella > Caprella mutica. The sequence goes on from CANNZV010000151.1 coordinate 313,574, forward strand.
ACGGACCGCTGACCTAACATTAGTTGCGCTATATCTCTTTATATTTATAACATATAGAATTATTAAATTTTTGCCGAAAAAGTGATGCGGCGAAAGTGTTATTAATTCGCATTGAATAACGTTATATATATATATTAATGAAAATGAATTTGGCTATTTAATTATATCGGCTGAGAGTTTTTTGATTCATTTTTCTTTTACTTGGTGGGTTTTTGTCCGGGACGTATTTAACCGGGCGGTTTATTGCAGGGGGGGGGGGGATTGGCAGTGGTTATTTTGCACGGGGGATGTGGGCTGCATTGTTTTTTTACACGGGGATATTTGTCCTGTCACCGTTGAAAATATACCTCTACTTCATATTCACAGTTTCAATCTTTCTCGTAATTTGATAATTAATGATTCATTTTGAAACTGTTAATACATAAGATAGCAACAAGAACATATATTTTTCATTAAAAATTATTCAGTGAGAAAGCTATTTAGACTTTCAAGAATCATATCACATAAGATTCTAACTCCTGTGAACTATTTTTTGAAAATTCAAAAAATTCAACATATGTATATGTACAGCAAGTTGCAACTTTCATGGAAATAAATAAATAAAATCTTTCCATTATGAAGAAACGTTGACCCTATCAAGAAGTATACTCAACAGGAGAATATGTCTCATTTTGACTGCCGGATTCAATCCAGCAGTTGAAACACCATCTGAAGTGACAATAAGGTATACAAATGTATACATATACCTCTAGCACCTAGCCGAGACCATGGTGGAGTTAAAGATTATTTCAGAAAATCCTTTACTGGTAGTTAAGAAGATATGCAAGTGTTGCTGTTATTTCTATATTTAAAAGGAAAGAAATATATTGAGATCAAAGGAAACTATATATTATCATAAGTTTATAGAGCTGAGATCGACAAAACATTTTGATTTAAAGAAAAATGTTTGACTACTTAGAGAACTGTTTCAAACAGTTACTAAAAAATCTAACATTTAATCCTAATGCAATAAACATTTTTAATGAAATTTATTTAGAAAGTAGAAACAGGCAGCTTTTCTGATTATGATATAAGTGATTGAGTTAATACTGCTGTTATTAGTGGTTGAGGTTTTACTGATGATGATATAAGTGGTTGAAGTTTAATTGATGATGATATTAGTGGTTAAAGTTTAATTGATGATGATATAAGTGATTGAAGTTTAACGATGATGATAAAAGTGATTGAAATTTTATTGATGATGATATAAGTGGTTGAAGTTTAACGATGATGATATAAGTGGTTGAAATTTTATTGATGATGATATAAGTGGTTGAAATTTTATTGATGATGATATAAGTGGTTGAAGTTTAACGATGATGATATAAGTGGTTGAAGTTTAACGAAGATGATATAAGTGGTTGAAGTTTTATTGATGATGATATTAGTGGTTGAAATTTTATTGATGATGATATAAGTGGTTGAAGTTTAACGATGATGATATAAGTGGTTGAAGATGATATATCTAATGTAGGGTTGTCGAATTGTATACTAATTTTTATCTATATTTCAAGTTCAAGCAATAAATTTTCTGTTTTCGTTCTCTCATCAGTAACGTTGTGGTTGTGTTCTTAGATCTTTTTACAACACTGAATACGTTGCCACAGTACATAGAATAGTATAGTACCCCAGTTACATGTATTATTCAAATTTATTCTCGGTAGGCTGTGACGTCATGTATGTAAACAAGAGGTCACGTCATAGTAAACAGAATTGCTGTGGGTCACGTGGAATAGAGAATTAAGATGGTGGCCAACGCGACCGATCTGACTAATGATCTAATTATCTTGAATAAATCGTCTTCTTCAAGACTAAAAATTTGTTACTATTTTGGGTGTAAAAAGACCAGTAGCAATATCATCAACAGTCATTTTTTAATTTTCGTCCGTATGACTATAAAGATTGGATAATAGCATGCGGTGATGTGTAATTTAAAAAAATATCACCGAAAACGTTATTTAACAAAAGTTGGGTCTGTTGCAGCCATCTTTTGTGTTTGTACTGTACGTACAAACGTACGCACCATTGTTGACATGTGACGTCACAGCCTACCGGGACACGCGTAATATCCCCCCTATAGCTCTGGGATACTATATATTCTCTGTACTGTGACGTTGCTCTGTAGGTTTATTTTATGGCCTCGTCTTGCTTTAATATAGGTTCAACCAGTTTTAACAATTTTCCAAACAGTTCAACGATTCATTTATCCCATGGTAACTGGACATATACTATATAGTATATAGTCATAGGTGAATTCCCCAATCACCGCACATATACATAGAACACCGCTCAAATATACAGTAACAGAATATTACAACAATTCGTTATTTTATTCAGGAAACCAAACACAGAGAACAATGATAAAGTCATAGAGCTAAATCAATTTCAAGATTTTTGAAATATATAAATGTACAATACAATTATAAAGGAATAAATTCACATAAAATTACCATAAAATATGATGTCTAGTGTCAATTACCAAACCCCTGAAGGGGTCCTAAGTCATAACACATATCCTTAACATGAAGCAACAATTTGTTCGTCCATTTATTATTTTTTCCCCTTATCAATATCACAGCAGAGATTTCCTCAAATCAATAACACCTCTTTTGCAGATGATTTTTTATTATATGGCCATTGAGACCTGCACTCCTCTCTTACCATTCATGTTATATCATATCTTTGACTCCTGTTAGAGCACCTCAACATTACTCTCAAATAGAATATATCATAAAACATATGGGTCTCAGTGCAATTAGCTAAATCAAGCAACTATAGGGTATTACCAGTCAATATTGACGGACTATAGTTTAGCAAGACTTAATTAGTGAAATAAAATTAAAACGTTATATCATTAAGATGAATTAAGGGGACCGTACATGGTTTTTGAAACCTTTTTTTATTAAATGAAGCTAGGTTTCTGAAACTTGGTACACAAATATAAAATTGAATTTTATACAGTTTTTGTTCATGGCATTTTCTCGATTCGACCCATAGAGAACGAGTTATTCGAATTTCAAACGAATTTCGAACAGTTTTGAAAAATCTTAAGCTCTTACAATTTTTAACCTACGGCATTGGGTTTTTTTTGCATTCGATTCTCCACGAAATTTTCAAAATAAATGAGGATTCCAATTCTCATGATTCCAATTCACATGTTACATACGAGATGACACAAACGGTCTAAAAAAAGGTTATGCAGAATGAGTAATAATTAAAATTATTTATAGAATGATTAATGATCAATTACTAAAAAGAAACAAGGATTGTTAGGTCCAGCTCCACTTCACGAATAACTGACTTTTATAAAATCGAAAACTGAGCAATTTTATAATTCGAGCTATTTTGTTCTTTTGATCAATTTGATAGTTCGACCAATTGTTCTTTCAAGCAATTGTTTTCAAGTAATTGTCTTTCGAGCAATTGTTTTCGAGCAATTTACAAGCTACCACTGGTGGCGATGGGTATTGCAGCCAATAGCTATTGTGTGTGGTCTCAGTAGCAAGAACTATACCAGATATAGCGAGATAATTAATTACTACGAATTATTAGTGGCTGATAGGGAGTATGTAAAGCAACTACCGCGACACCAATCCACCATTCACCCCCTTCCTTTTCTCTCTCTCCCCCCAGTGGGTTATAGTGACTCTATAGAGCTCTGATATTCCACTCAAACATATGGAAAGGTACTAGGTAGCTATTTACAAAAAAAATGATACAATTTACAAAAAGAAAAAAAAATTACAAAAAAAAAATGATACAATATTACTATGAGATTTTCCAAGATTGTCCTTTTAACATCAGTAAATCCATCTAAGACAAATAGAATAGTTATTTCTTCTTAATTTAATGAAAGTATCAATTAAACTAGTTACTTTTTTAATTTTAAATTTACCGATATTTTTTCATTATCCAATTTTTTTATATTTCTTGATTCTCTGTTTTCCGGATTTTTGTCGTTATCCTAGGCAGATAATATTTTTTCAATGATACCAAATATTTTGATCCAAAAATAAAATAGTATCATAAATGTTGAAAATGTGACATTTTTCTTGCAACCTATAAAAGCAAATAAACGTACAGTCGTACACTGAATAGTACAATATATAGGGTTATAGGTCTTGTCCAGTCTCCATTTTCAATAACTATATGTGTTATAAATCCAAACAACTTTATCAAGTTATTTCGCAGCTCAAGTTAAACATTTTGTCCTATCCACTGTCTATGTATTGATCTACAAGATTATTCGAATTCATAGCACCCCAAATGCAATTCCGCAATCAAGGAAAGTCGTCTTCAGTTCTTCACATAAATTCCAGTTCGATCATCAAGTTTATGAGAGTAATCGAATTGTAATATTCTTTCAGTCGTCCTGATTCTTTTCGCTCCGAAGACATTTGCTAATCTCATAGCAACAATAAAATTCCATTTTTATACTCTCAAGACTAGTACCAGCATGCATAACTCGGGAGATAATAACTTTATTTCCGTTATTTATGAGCATTGGAAGAATGGAGAAGATTCCCCCTGAGAAAGAATTTCGTACGGAATAACAATAACTCCGGATTCAAGTAGATCCAGATTTAGTGGAAGTTTTCGTAATTTTTGCCTCTGATTTTCTTAAGCCTATAAGAAACTATCCAAGAAAAAATTAACTTGTCAAGAAAATTCTAATTTGTTTAATTTAGATACCTATTGAGGTATGAAATTTAACTCGATAAATAGATATAGCTTTCATTGATTTGTCTGAACGTCACGTTAATATGATGATTTTTATAAGTAATTATTTTCATAATACTCTTTAAACAACCAACTATTCAATTGAATTTGTTATATTATTATTGTATTATTACACCATTGTTAAGAGGATTATACGTAGGCTGGTACTGTCTACCATAGAACCATACCAACATAAAAAACAATCAAAGCAACTCCCTACACGCTCGGCATCCACTTATGTTCCCTCGCCGCTCTGAAGGTTTTAAGCTGCAAAAAAAAAAATCAAGCTTTGAGGAGCGGTAGTTTTCCTCTCCGCAAAGTTCACCTCCGTCCCAACAATGCAGTCTAAGTTTGGTACCTCTAGATGCCAGTTTGTGAATGCTTTATTCCGTTAGGCCAATGCATAAATTTTGAACGGTGCTTTGCACGGACGGTGATAAAACGTTGCACATGCTTTTTTTTTTTTTTTAATTTTTTACGAGTTTGTGTACTCTTCACCATGCACAAAATGGGGAAAAAATCGAAAATACGGGTGGTGCCATAGTTGTGCACCGCTAAACTCGGATTAGCTCTAAGAGTTGTCTTAACGGTCGTGAGCGTTGGTCTGGGTTTTTTTGAGCTGTGCGACCTCCATACAAACGTCAATTCAAATTTCATCAACACAATGAATCGCTGCATCAACGACTGAGACTGTTTCAGCAAACTCGTGTCTGCAACTGAAACGCTTTTATCCGCCCCATCAAAATTTTTGAAACGAATGCTGGCGAAGTAGCTGTGGTCCAGCATTTAAGACTTCTGTGTTGGCCTTGCGGTCCCAAACGTCCAAGAACTTGCGTCTAATGGTGCCTAACTTTGACTGGGTAATGTGTGGAGGTGGTGAATTTTGCAGAGCGAAAACTACCGCTCATCAACGCTTGCAATATTTTGTACAGTTCAAAACTTTCGGAGCGGTAGGATTGAACATAAGCGGTGGCCGAGCGAATATGGCGTTGCTTGAACAGGAGCCAACTTATGTTGAACGGTAACAAGCGGTGATAATTTTAGTCCTCGATTCAGGAACGCTCCAGCAAAGTTCCATCGGTGTGACCGGGCCTTCAAACAAATGATGAACTTCAAATATCAATTTCTATCCAAAATTTATCAGAATTTTTGTTAGATTTCATCCTCTTATCTCGGTTGTCACAAGCAGTATATATACCGCTTTTCCAACATTAACACTAGGTGGACCGCAAAATTGTACTTCCTCGATGGACCGCGCGGGTTATTTTAATCCGCAATATTAAAAAATGTTATTATGCCTCAATTATACGATGAATGAAGAATTTATCTGTAACATATGACTGTTTCATCTTTAGAGTTCTTCAATTGTTTTCTAAAGTTAGTAATAGTTAAAACATTGTTTATATTTAGTTTACATTATATTAAGGCAAGTAAAACATTGTAGGTACATCAAATTTTAAAATGCAAGTAGACCAAATATAAATATTATAGCCGAATATCATCGTTATATAATAAATATTATAGCCAAATATCATCAGAATATCATCGTTTTTAATTGTAGTACGTAGAGATATAAAAACAACCTCAAATAACCATATTGACTAACATTTACTTGAAATAATTATGATATTTGAGGTACATTTCCCACAGATAGGAGGAAATTTGCATCTTCTAGACTCCTACATCGTTTTTCTAGTTGTATCAAAGTACTTTTTAGTATAGATCACTGAATTGTTTACAAGTCGTTCAGATGTTGAAGGCACCATGACAAAATCTTATTCTTCCTCTTCGAAACTGATTTACCGGAATAATTCTTATATACTTGAGTACTGGTAACCGCTCAGTATAACACCATTTGTATATCTGGATTACATATACGTATACCATTGCATATGTATCTGGCAAATTGAGAAGATATATCATGGAGAATTTGCAGGGCCCGTCGATGTGATGACCCCTTTATTTATGACCTCATTTGATTACAACATCTACTCCAAACATAGTTTGGTTATATTATTGGTTCCAGAGTCTGAAATATTTTAGAATCAGTATAGAGATAGACGAATCAGTATAAAGCTGAGAGAACATGATTTTGCTAAGTGTTCTTGTTATTCTTGAGTAGCATTGTTGTATGCTGAGGTATCAGGGTAAATTTCTTGTATAATACAATTCATAGTTCAGATGACTGTCACCTACTTCTGTAATTTCTCTGCTAGTTTTAAAAACGAAGGAAAGGTTGTCTGTAGTAACATTCGGTACTGAACCAGAAAAAAATAGTACCATAAGTGCAAAAACTACATACTTTGATAATGATTTTTCTTTTTTCCAATGACTATCTCTTCCAAATAAGCAAATTCATTTTCAAAATATTTAGATATTGCAATAGGTAACCTAAATTTCATACTGAATTGAGTGAACTGTTATCGCGAGTTTGTTGAAAAGAGATATTGATGAATAGTTACGAAGCTCTTGTCTTCTGATTCGTTCAAACGTGTCGCCATAAAAATTTAGTAATTTCTTCATTTGTGGTCGTTCTGGGTAACATGATTACTGGTTTGGTTGATGAAATAGTACTTAAATGAGTGTGCATGTGCTCAACTATTATCATACAAGTATTATGTGACAATGTTCAGACCTCTCAATTCATGATCTCAATCTGGCAGCACCCCCAGTTTACGTCAATATGAAATTTTATGAGAGCGGGTTAAAATAACCAGCTGGGCTCTGGATGTAAATGTTAAAGTAACTCTTTAAATAATTTAGGAACAAATCTTCAATTTTTCATGAATATTGAAATAAAGTCAATAAATTTCATACATATTGATGAACTAACTTAGATATGTCAACGAGTCAAAAATAATTTGCAGGTTAAAATGACCCGCCGGTCCACCGTGTGTTAAATTACCATCGATCTCAAGCTCACACGCGTAGTACGCCTCTCTATCAACGCCCGCATTACTACGATTTGTTTTCGATTTTATGTGCGGTAACTTGCGTTGTTGAAATTCGTTCCATTTTCCCTCCTTTCAAGTAGAGCACCAACAAAGTTCAGGCGTTGTGACCTAGGCTTTACTGACGTTAACCAAATTCTATCAGAGTGGTTCATGTACTTTTTACTGATATGTATGTATTAGTATGATTTCTGCGCAACATTGAAACGTCTAATAATTATTTACTAGTCCTGGTTACCTGTGAATAATTATTCTAGTAATGAATGAAAAATCGGAATTACGAATTTAATTTCTCACAAGTTTCAGATTCTGCTTCCTTATGATATATGATCTTCATTCAGCTGAAAACTGCTATATTGAAAAAAAAATGGTTTTCCACTAAATTTTTAGTGACTAATGAACTCGCACTTAGTCTATGGTTTACCATATTTAAATGATACTAATCCATTTGTGTTTGAGACCATATTCATAATTCTTTTTTAACCATAAAAGAACAATGCCTTTTCCAATATTGCTCCCTCGAACTGAGTATTCTCATTTGATTTTTTTGTCAGTCTCAAACAGCCTCTCTTATATCTATATTCTTATAATGTTGAATATCAGCCTTGTCTTTTATGGCTCATAAATAAATCACTGGTATCACTATACCTCTTGATAGTGGTTCGGTCACATTGAACTTCATATTTGTTTAGTTTTATAATATTAAAAATGATCAATTTGAAACAATGGAATTATTTGAATCCTCCCTGTTGTACAGGATTTATTTGGCATTGCATTGAAAACTGATGTGCTAAATGAGAGAACTATAAAAAAGAAATATGTAAATACAGATGTCGTTTGCAACATTGTTGAAAATATTATTTAACATTGATATGCAGATTGAAATTCTGAAACAAAATAATCATTTGTCATCACAATTTATCCGAAAATTTATTTTTCTTGGAGTGTCATCAAATCTGTCCGGACTATCTCCATTCAAAGTAATGATTGTATCATATTAATAATTATTTCTTTCATCATTTCCAGATTTTTTGCATTCCTTTAAATTGTTGTGAAATCGATATCAACTATGATTTCTATCAGGATTCTTATGTCATCCATTGAACCGTTTTCATAATTTTGGTACGAAACTGGGAAGTTAAAAACTTATTTTATTAAATAAAATTAATATACAAATAAATTATATATTATCACAAATGGATGGATCTCTATTTTGAACACAAAATATTCTTGATAAAAGAGCTTCAATAAATTATCAACATTATAATAATTGGAAGTAACAATTTTATTCTGAGAATATAACCAAAAAACGTATCATTCAAAAATATGATATTAATAATCTGAAAAACATTGACCATTACATTTCTTCAACCAAATTAAAAACAATAATGATTGTTTACTTAAAAATACTCTTCAGTATAATTATATTTCATAGCATAGTGATATTGAATTTTAGTCAAAATATATGCGTATGATATGTACTAGTTCTCTAGATTCATATATGGACTTTAACAAGTTGGTTTAATAGGAAAGATGATCAATAGCGGTGGATGGGTAAGATATCCATAGTCTAATCGTTTAATTTACACCATTTAATATGAAAAATCCAGTAGACTGAAATTCTAATACATATATAATACATTAATATATTGAACCGATGAAAAGAATGGAATAGTTTCAAAAGAAGTTCATTCGATTCAATTAAAACTTTTTTAACTTCATTTCACTCAAAAGAATACGAAATCAAGTTAGATGAACTTTAACAATTCTCTTTTTAAATAGCGAATGTCATAGCTCAGGAAGAATTTCCAAAAAATATTGAGAGATAGATAGAATAATGTTTCTTGTTTCTATTATATAGTTGCACAATATGCGAAACTAATAATCTGATATATTTATTAATAAAGGACTGTTTTTTAAATTTTCTTAAATTTACCTATATCATTTCTATTATATAGTTAACCCTTGTGATTTTGACTGTCAGAATCAACGGTAAGGTTATAAACCTACGGTACTGTATATTTTACAAGTTGTTAGTATGTATACTATACTAATGTGTACCCAATTTTAAGTGAATATATTGAACATATAATGAAAAACAAATACATAGGTATGTAAGACATTGGCAGCTGAGAGAGCAGAGCTGTAATCTGGTGGAGTGTGACCCAATCACAGCTCGCGCATGTATCTGTAATTGTGATCGCCAATGTTTTTTTTCAGCTTGCGTTGAACAGTTTTAGATGTTAAAAGATGTGCAAATTGTATATTCAGGGATTTTATTAAACCTTTTATTTCATTTACCATTACACATTGTGAGATATTTTTTTATTTGTAGAAACAATACAATAACGTAATTGTAGCTGATCCTTGGCCAAAAGTCATTTGATCCCAAAGAATATGCCCGTTGCCACCAAGAAGAAAAGCATCAAAAAATACATATATATGAAATAATTGAAAAGGAACGAACTTTCACAATCAAAGAAAATAAAATGAGGGAACCCACTTTCGAGGCCTCTGCATCCATCCTGTAACTCCCGGACAAGGTCTGTTAGAGAGCACCAAGAACCCAATGGGTCATGAGAGTGGATTACGCAAATCTGCTCATGACGTGAAGTGCAGCGTGCTTCGTGTACAGTGGAACCTCCATGTAGAATGGAAAAATATAAGAGTTCATCCGGGCTACCGTAAAGAGTATCTTCTAATTTTACGATTAGTTGAGCGTCGTTGATGAAATAATCTATTTAAGTTTCAGTTGGAATCTATCGCTAACTATAACATTAGTGACAATAATCCAAAAGTCATGGCACAGTGGAATAATACGCCAAAGATTATTCTATTGGGTTGAACGGGTATTTATTATCCTAGTAATTTAGATGTTTTTTTATTGTTAGGAGCAATTAAGTTGACAGCTGACTCCTGAGAAATCACTGCTTTACAGTTTGATGCCCAGTGAGGCATCCAACCTTTGAAGGTTGCTGCAGTTGGATTGGAAAAATTCGAATTTATAGATGCAATATTTTAGTCAGTGACAAATAATTCATTGCATAATTAAATGCCCTAAAACGATTGATCATTATATTTTAGGCTTTTACAGCTATAGTATTCAGGAATAAAATGGTAAAGAAATCTCACCAAAGTGTTACAAAATGAGTATATGATTAGCTCGCTAAAAATTATCAAAATATTCTATACAGGCATCCCCCGCTTTAGTTACCAAATCACGACTCAGTTTACCCAGGTAACATTTGAATATTCCGGGAATGTTCCATTCGGATTTAATGTTCCCCAATATTCCCACATTCCATACTGATGCTCCCGGAATCTTCCTGGAACATAAGAATGGAATTTAATTCCAATTGAACATTCAGGGAATGTTCCCTCAAGCTCATTAAATTCATAACATGTAAATTCATTTTTATGAATGTTCAGGGAATACTCGCTGAACATCAGTAAATTTATTCCATTTTCGAATCTTTTATGGAATATTCAGGGAACATTCCCTGAATATTGACCAACCTTTACATAATTCTATCAATAAAGTATTTCAATGGAGTATTCGAGGGATATTCCCTGAACATATGTTTATTCATACTATCTTCTACAATTTAATGGAATATTTAGGGAACATTCCTGGATTATTGGAAAAATTGAAGATAATCCTAAACATTCATCTCTTCCATGGGAGTATTCAAGGAATATTCCCTGAACCTGAAATTTTCGAACTATCTTCTACAATTTAATGGAATGTTTAGGGAACATTCCTGGATTATCGGATAATACTTTAAATAATTATAAGCATTCATCTCTTCCTAGGGAGTATTCAAGGAATATTTCCTGAAAAAAAGATTTTCAACATATCTTCTACAATTTAATGGAATATTTAGGGAACATTCCTGGATTATTGGATAATACTTTAAATAATTCTTAATATTCTTCTCTTCCTTGGGAGTATTCAATGAATATTCCGTGAACATAAGATTTTCAAACTATCTTCTAAAATCTAATGGAATATTTAGGGAACATTCCTGGATTATTGGAAAAACTGAAAATAATTCTAAACATTCATCTCTTCCTTGAGAGTATTCAAGAAATATTCCCCGAATATAAGATTTTCGAACTATATTTTACAATTTAATGGAAAGTTTAGGGAATATTCCTGGATTATTGGAAAAACTGAAAATAATTCTAAACATCCATATCTTCCTTGGGAGTATTCAAGGAATATTCCCTGAACGTAAGATTTTCAAACTATCTTCTACAATTTAATGAAATATTTTGGGAACATTCCTGGATTATTGGATAATACTTTAAATAATTCTAAATATTCTTCTCTTCCTTGGGAGTATTCAAGGAATATTCACTGAACATAAGATTTTCAAACTATCTTCTAAAATCTAATGGAATGTTTAGGGAACATTCCTGGATTATCGGATAATACTTTAAATAATTATAAGCATTCATCTCTTCCTAGGGAGTATTCAAGGAATATTTCCTGAAAAAAAGATTTTCAACCTATCTTCTACAATTTAATGGAATATTCAGGGAACATCCCTGGATTATCGGATAATACTTTAAATAATTCTAAACATTCATCTCTTCCATGGGAGTATTCAAGGAATATTCCCTGAAACATATGGTTTTCGAACTATCTTCTACAATTTAATGGAATATTTAGGGAACATTCCTGGATTATCAGAAAAACTGAAAATAATTCTAAACACTCATCTCTTCCTTGGGAGTATTCGAGGAATATTCCCTGAACATAAGATTTTCGAACTATCTTCTACAATTTAATGGAATATTTAGGGAACATTCCTGGATTATTGGAAAAAACTGAAAATAATTTTTAACATTCATCTCTCCCTTGGGAGTATTCAAGGAATATTCCCTGAATATAAGATTTTAAACATATTTTCTACAATTTAATGAAATGTTTAGGGAACATCCCTGGATTATCGGATAATACTTTAAATAATTCTAAACACCCATCTCTTCCTTGGGAGTATTCAAGGAATATTCCCTGAACATAAGATTTTCAACCTATTTTCTACAATTTAATGGAATGTTTAGGGAACATCCCTGGATTATCGGATAATACTTTAAATAATTCTAAACACCCATCTCTTCCTTGGGAGTATTCAAGGAATATTCCATGAACATATGATTTTCGAAATATCTTCTACAATTTAATGGATTATTCAGGGAACATTCCTGGATTATTGGAAAAACTGAAAATAATTCTAAACATTAAACTCTTCCCTGGGAGTATTCAAGGAATATTCCCTGAACATAAGATTTTCGAACAATTTAATGGAATGTTTAGGGAACACTCTTGGATTATCGGATAATAATTTAAATAATTATAATAATTATAAGGAGTATTAAAGGAATATTCCCTGAACATAACTAGAAGCATACAATATTCTACAAAATAATGGAATGTCTAAGGAACATTCCTGGATTATAGGAAAATACTTTAAATAATTCTAACAATCAACTATTTCAATTGAGTATTCAAGGAATATTCCCTGAATATAAGTTTATTTATTCTATATTCTACAATTAAGTGGAATTTTTAGGAAATATTCCTGGATTATCAGAGAATACTTTAAATGATTAAATAAATAAATGGATTTCTTGAGAATTTCCATAACATAAGTATAAATGCAAACAATATTCTACAATTAAATGGAATCTTTAAGGAATATTCCTGGATTATCAGAAGATACTTTAAATAATTCTAACATTATACTATATCATTTGAGTACCAAAGGAATATTCCCTCAATATTAGCATATTCATACGATCTTCTATAATTAAATGGAATGTTCAGGGAACATTCCTGAATTATTGGTAAAACAATAGAATTATTTTAAGTTTTACCGATAATCCAGGAATGTTCTACATTCCATTATATTGTAGAATATTGTATGCATATAGTTATGTTCAGAGGTTTTTTCTTTAATACTTTGCAAGTATTATTCGTAATTATAAGAATATTTGTAATATTTGTAATATTTGTAATATTGTAATATTTGTAATATTGTAATATTTGTAATATTGTAATATTTGTAATATTGTAATATTTGTAATATTTATAATATTTGTAATATTTGTTAAAGTGTTATCCGATAATCCAAGAGTGTTCCCACAACATTCCATTAAATTATAGAAGATAGTTTGAAAATATTATGTTCAGGGAATATTTCTTGAATATTCCCAAGGATTTTTAATTCAGAAATCTAATTAATCAATATTATTGCTACCTAGACTTGCAAGGGGTGTTGACTACTGAATTTAAATATATAATAAAAATTCTACTGTATATGAATATATGAAACAATTACGAGGATTTATTAACATTATTCTGGTTTAATGTTAATGGTTATAATCATATATTAAAAACTTTCGATATGAGATAATCAATTTCTTAAAGTTTAAATCATCTTTTTATTTCTTGTGAATTATATTTAAACCCCGTGCGAGGCTAAGCCATTTCTGATATTAGTTGAGTAGTGCAGTGTGCGTGACGTCATCACAGCAACACTCGAAAGTCAAATTTAAAGTAACTAAAATGCGTCAAATCATAATAATTTTAATTTGTGGTCAATATATGAATGCAATAATAAATTTAGTTTATTATTTAATCACATAAGTCTCTAATTTTCTATTTAATAGTACTGCCTTGATGACGTCACGTACACTAAGCACATGATTTGCCTCTGTCAAGTAAAAGTTCATCTGGAACAGTTGAAACTTGATCAGTTTTATTTTCCATTTCACAGCGAGTGGTTGAGCGAATTGTTGTGCAATTAATGAATCGAAATTGTTTGCTCCTTTCGTTAAATATGGAACAAATACTATTGAAAAAACAATTATTTTCAGTTCAACTTAGAGAATATAGTAGCTACATTCAACGCTATTGAAAATAGGTAGAATGGTAAAGATTTTACTTTCAAAAACGTGCCCGTGAAATAAGTGTCGCCGCCATATTAAACAGCAGTTGCCCGCTAGGTGGCTTCCTGCTACCCAATCGGAAGTTAGCCATATTGCAGCAGTAGCTAGTGAATATTACACTATTTACACAGGCTACCACCAAACTACAAAGAGATGATTCTTATTGGCTATTGTGACAGAGCTACTCTGATATCATTAACTGTAAGTATAGGACTATAGGTATAACTAATTTGGTATCATCAAATTAAATAGGTAGTTTAATCAAATTCCTATATCGTTTTACTAAATTAGGTCCGTAGGCACATGATCTCGAGCAATTTAGTATCTTAATAAACAATGAAGAAATGAATACATGTTGCAATAGTACCTACCTTGTTACGTACCTATGTGTAGATATGTTATTAATTTTACTCTCTTACAGTTATATAGGATTATCTTTATTATTGTTTAGGTATGCTTAGTTACCTTTGTACTAGGGCTAGTTACGAATTATCGGTCAGTTCCATATCTTCGATCATATGAAAAACTATACTAGGAGCTACCTATCTCTAGACTATAGGTAGGGTAAGTTACGCTTTGTCGGTCGGTTTCACATGTTCAGTCATATAAGAAAAAAAACTATATACCTAAACGGAAATTTATTTTTATTGGTATCCACATGGATACCAATAAAAGTAATAATTTTTATATATTTTTTCTTATATGACCAATAATGTTATTGTGAAACTGTCCGATTATTCGAAACTTACCTACCCTAGGTACCTATTAATTATTATTGAATTCTTGTATTTATTAATGTATTTATGGATGGTAACGGTGTCATATCATGGATATAAATTATTTAAACATTAGGCTAATTAATTCTTGTTAGGTACTACCCATGTACCTAAATCGTTTTCTCTTCTGAGTCTATGACCGAAGATGTAACTGACATCTTCTGACCGATAATTCGTAATTTGCCCTAATATCAAGTTAGCTATGACAATTCATCATTATTCATGCCTATAAATTATAAAGTCATCAGTCTTGCCAATAGTTTTTTCATCTGTCAACTGATAGGTAAAATAAAAGTAATAATTAATGAGGTGATAGAATGAGTACCTTGCAAAATGACCTGCTGATAGGTATAACTGTGATCGAATTGACTCACTTCAGGGCAACTTTTTGATAAATCTTTTTCTAGTAATGCATGAGTCATGATTTGAATTGAAATGTATATATTATAATTTATAGCTATTGTTAATATTATCCCTCCCCATAATAAAGAGCAATGTGTTTTTATAAATATTTTTTATAAAACTCAATTTTCTTATACTAAATATCTCCCAAATACTCCAAAATTTTCCAAATACTCCAAAATTTTCCGAAAACTACCAAATTTTCCGAAAACTACCAAATTTTCCGAAAACTACCAAATTTTCCGATAACTACCAAATTTTCCGAAAACTACCAAATTTTCCGAAAACTACCAAATTTTCCGAAAACTACCAAATTTTCCTAAAACTACCAAATTTTCCTAAAACTACCAAATTTTCCTAAAACTAGAAAATTTTCCTAAAACTAGAAAATTTTCCGAAAACATTAAATTTTCCGAAAACATTAAATTTTCCGAAAACATTAAATTTTCCGAAAACATTAAATTTTCCGAAAACATTAAATTTTCCGAAAACATTAAATTTTCCAAAACATTAAATTTTCCAAAAACATTAAATTTTCCAAAAACATTAAATTTTCCAAAAACATTAAATTTTCCGAAAACATTAAATTTTCCGAAAACATTTAATTTTCCGAAAGCATTAAATTTTCCGAAAGCATTAAATTTTCCGAAAGCATTAAATTTTCCGAAAACGTTAAATTTTCCGAAAACATTGAATTTTCCGAAAACATTGAATTTTCCGAAAACATTGAATTTTCCGAAAACATTGAATTTTCCGAAATCATTTATTTTTCCGAAATCATTAAATTTTCAGTAAACATCAAATTTTTCGAAAACATCAAATTTTTCGAAAACTCAAACTTGTCCGAAGATCAAATTTTCTCTCAAGAAACTCATCCAAATTCATCCAAAACCTCAATTCTTTCAAAACCTCAATTCTTTCATAAACTCAAAATTCTTTCATAAACTCAAAATTCTTTCATAAACTCAAAATTCTTTCATAAATTCAAAATTCTTTCATAAATTCAAAATTCTTTCATAAATTCAAAATTCTTCCAAAAAACTCAAAATTCTTCAAACAACTCAAAATTCTTCCAAAAAACTCAAAATCCAAAAAGCTAGGTGAGTATTGTAGCAATTATATTCTTATGAATAATTCATTAATAATAACTAGTTAATTATCAATATCTGAAAAATTTATTGAAATCATAATTCAATCTTTCAGATAATTTAGTAATATTTTTAGACACCAATTAATTATTCATTGGTTCTTGAATGAGGCCAAACTTTCGAATGCTACTTCTAATATGCATCCTGCATGCAATATTCTATGGATATATACTTTATTTTAATTTCAGAGCATTAGTACTCTTTTAACTAATAATAGGGTTGAAGTCTATTCTATTCTTAATTATTTTAATTATATCCAATGCTATTTATTTGTAGCTGCTACATCACTTTAATTTTTGCAGAATAATAGTTAAGCCAATTTCAATTACAGATACTTTGAGACGGATATCTAATGGGAGAATGGCTGTACAACTTCAGAGATCTACTCTGTGGTCGGACTGTGGGTGCGAGGAACAGGAAAATGGACGAGAAGAATGAATGAAGTTATTCCCTTCCTAAGGTTTCCCCTCTATTCGTTAAATCTGGTGTCTCTCACGTTCAGTAATTGATGAGACTATTTACTCAGCTATGCTGGGTAAGTTACAAATTGATGCACAGTTCCACATTTTCGATTATACTACCTATAAAACGAATATAATTAATATAACTTTTCTATACGTTATTTTTATTGGTCACCAATCTAAAACGTTCAATTTTATAATTTTTACTTCTATGATCGAGAATGTGGAAATATCGATAATTTGTAACTGACCCTAAATAGTGAACCTCAAATTATGACTATTTACAATTTGTTTAATAAGCCAGGCGGGGATCTATCCTGAAGCTATATATGGCTAATGGAAGAGAATGAGAGTAACGTCTCTTGGGTTTTTAAGTGTTGTAATTTTCATTATGGATTGTCTTTTTTTACTTTTACCAAGTTTATAATTTTATTAACGCTACTTGCAGTTTTAGAGGATAATGCTAGAGATATGCTCTTCAACTACGAGGTCTTAGAGATTTTGTGTTAGGTAGACAGGATCGTATAGGCTTTATTTGGAGACAATTTTGTCCTTTATCGTCATATACCTTGGTAAGTGACTGTATTCACGATGTAGCTTTTCTGTATCCATGAGCATTGTCAACTTGCCCTAATCTAGAGACAACTTGCCCTAATCTAGAGACAACTTGCCCTAATCTAGAGACAACTTGCTCTAATCTTGAGACAACTTGCCCTAATCTTGAGAAAACTTGCCCTAATCTTGAGAAAACTTGCCCTAATCTTGAAACAACTTGCCCTAATCTTGAGAAAACTTGCCCTAATCTAGAGAAAACTTGCCCTAATCTTGAGACAACTTGCCCTAATCTTGAGACAACTTGCCCTAATCTTGAGACAACTTGCCCTAATCTTGAGACAACTTGCCCTAATCTTGAGACAACTTGCCCTAATCTTGAGACAACTTGCCCTAATCTTGAGACAACTTGCCCTAATCTTGAGACAACTTGCCCTAATCTTGAGACAACTTGCCCTAATCTTGAGACAACTTGCCCTAATCTTGAGACAACTTGCCCTAATCTTGAGACAACTTGCCCTAATCTTGAGACAACTTGCCCTAATCTTGAGACAACTTGCCCTAATCTTGAGACAACTTGCCCTAATCTTGAGACAACTGACCCTAATCTTCAGACAACTGACCCTAATCTTCAGACAACTGACCCTAATCTTCAGACAACTGACCCTAATCTTCAGACAACTGACCCTAATCTTCAGACAACTGACCCTAATCTTCAGACAACTGACCCTAATCTTCAGACAACTGACCCTAATCTTCAGACAACTGACCCTAATCTTCAGACAACTGACCCTAATCTTCAGACAACTGACCCTAATCTTCAGACAACTGACCCTAATCTTCAAACAACTGACCCTAATCTTCAGACAACTGACCCTAATCTTCAGACAACTGACCCTAATCTTCAGACAACTGACCCTAATCTTCAGACAACTGACCCTAATCTTCAGACAACTGACCCTAATCTTCAGACAACTGACCCTAATCTTCAGACAACTGACCCTAATCTTCAGACAACTGACCCTAATCTTCAGACAACTGACCCTAATCTTCAGACAACTGACCCTAATCTTCAGACAACTGACCCTAATCTTCTGACAACTGACCCTAATCTTCTGACAACTGACCCTAATCTTCTGACAACTGACCCTAATCTTCTGACAACTGACCCTAATCTTCTGACAACTGACCCTAATCTTCTGACAACTGACCCTAATCTTCTGACAACTTGCCCTAATCTTCAGAAAACTTGCCCTAATCTTCAGAAAACTTGCCCTAATCTTGAGACAACTTGCCCTAATCTTGAGACAACTTGCCCTAATCTTGAGACAACTTGCCCTAATCTTGAGACAACTTGCCCTAATCTTGAGACAACTTGCCCTAATCTTGAGACAACTTGCCCTAATCTTGAGATAACTTGCCCTAATCTTGAGACAACTGACCCTAATCTTGAGACAACTGACCCTAATCTTGAGACAACTGACCCTAATCTTGAGACAACTGACCCTAATCTTGAGACAACTGACCTTAATCTTGAGACAACTGACCCTAATCTTGAGACAACTGACCCTAATCTTGAGACAACTGATCCTAATCTTGAGACAACTGATCCTAATCTTGAGACAACTGATCCTAATCTTGAGACAACTGATCCTAATCTTGAGACAACTGATCCTAATCTTGAGACAACTGATCCTAATCTTGAGACAACTGATCCTAATCTTCAGACAACTTGCCCTAATCTTCAGACAACTGACCCTAATCTTCAGACAACTGACCCTAATCTTCAGACAACTGACCCTAATCTTCAGACAACTGACCCTAATCTTCAGACAACTTACCCTAATTTTCTGACAACTTGCCCTAATCTTCTGACAACTTGACCTAATCTTCTGACAACTTGCCCTAATCTTCTGACAACTTGCCCTAATCTTCTGACAACTTGCCCTAATCTTCTGACAACTTGCCCTAATCTTCTGACAACTTGCCCTAATCTTGAGACAACTTGCCCTAATCTTGAGACAACTTGCCCTAATCTTGAGACAACTGATCCTAATCTTGAGACAACTGATCCTAATCTTGAGACAACTGATCCTAATTTTGAGACAACTGATCCTAATTTTGAGACAACTGATCCTAATTTTGAGACAACTGATCCTAATTTTGAGACAACTGATCCTAATTTTGAGACAACTGATCCTAATCTTGAGACAACTGATCCTAATCTTGAGACAACTGATCCTAATCTTGAGACAACTGATCCTAATCTTGAGACAACTGATCCTAATCTTGAGACAACTGATCCTAATCTTGAGACAACTGATCCTAATCTTGAGACAACTGATCCTAATCTTGAGACATCTGATCCTAATCTTGAGACAACTGATCCTAATCTTGAGACAACTGATCCTAATCTTGAGACAACTGATCCTAATCTTGAGACAACTGATCCTAATCTTGAGACAACTGATCCTAATCTTGAGACAACTGATCCTAATCTTGAGACAACTGATCCTAATCTTGAGACAACTGATCCTAATCTTGAGACAACTGATCCTAATCTTGAGACAACTGATCCTAATCTTGAGACAACTGATCCTAATCTTGAGACAACTGATCCTAATCTTGAGACAACTGATCCTAATCTTGAGACAACTGATCCTAATCTTGAGACAACTGATCCTAATCTTGAGACAACTGATCCTAATCTTGAGACAACTGATCCTAATCTTGAGACAACTGATCCTAGCCTTGAGACTACTGATCCTAGCCTTGAGACTACTGATTCTAGCCTTGAGACTACTGATTCTAGCCTTGAGACTACTGATTCTAGCCTTGAGACTACTGATTCTAGCCTTGAGACTACTGATTCTAGCCTTGAGACTACTGATTCTAGCCTTGAGACTACTGATCCTAATTTTGAGACTACAGATCCTAATTTTGAGACTACAGATCCTAATTTTGAGACTACAGATCCTAATTTTGAGACTACAGATCCTAATTTTGAGACTACAGATCCTAATTTTGAGACTACAGATCCTAATTTTGAGACTACAGATCCTAATTTTGAGACTACAGATCCTAATTTTGAGACTACTGATCCTAATTTTGAGACTACTGATCCTAATCTTGCAGCTATAGAACGTTTGTAAATAAAGAGTTAAATATATAGTCTAAGGTAGAAATTTTGTTAGATAGAATGTTATAGATAAATATTAAGTTTTGTAGTTAGTTATCTAGATTTTTTGTTCAAGTATTTTAATAGATTTTTTAAACGTTTTTTATAGCCTTCAGGGTGATGGAATTTGAGCAGCTATACGTGTCAGGTACCTGAATAAAATATCCTCTTACTTGCTAATCATTTCCCTATAATCTATATTAATTAAACTATAGATGAAGCATCCATTTGAATAATTAGTTTTTATCCAAAAATAGCACAATATTTGTTTTTCAATAAATCTATTGGTTACATCTTCAATTATCATGTTTTCTGTTTTTTAGGTAATTATTCACTATAAACTGTTATTCCTCTATCTTTACCGTCTGTCATTTCTTCCTATAGTTCCTTGAGTTCATTTTCATTTTGGTTTCTGCAATATTGCCAGAGTGCGCTGGGTCGACACTGTTACCTGTGATACCAGAGTAGTCAACCTAGTGCATGGAGCTTAGTTTTACTTCCCCCCTCTTCCATGATGTCTTCTTTCTATTTTCTTGATGGAAAAAGTCATTCAAAATAGGATGCGAGAGTATACTGTAAAACTATTAGATAGTAGTAAAAAATATATTACCATTGATTCCGCAGCAAATCTTGACTCAATATAGCTTATATAGTAGATTACTACCATCTTGACTCAGGTGACATTTAACATTCCACTATAAATTCACAGTTCTAATTTAGTCTTCTGAAAGTGTTCCATAGGATTCTTCTGACAGTGTTCCAAAGGATTCTTCTGACAGTGTTCCAAAGGAATTTTCAGAGAATGTTCCTAAGGAGTCTTCAGAGAATGTTCCAAAGGAGTCTTCAGAGAATGTTCCAAAGGAGTCTTCAGAGAATGTTCCAAAGGAGTCTTCAGAAGTTGTTCCAAAGGAGTGTTCAAGTAATGTTCCAATGGAGTCTTCAAGGAATGTTCCAATGGAGTATTCGGGGAATGTTCCAATGGAGTCTTCGGGGAATGTTCTAATGGAGTATTCGGGGAATGTTCCAATGGAGTCTTCGGGGAATGTTCCAATGGAGTCCTCGGGGAATGTTCCAATGGAGTCTTCGGGGAATGTTCCAATGGAGTCTTCGGGGAATGTTCCAATGGAGTCTTCGGGGAATGTTCCAATGGAGTATTCAGGGAATGTTCCAGTTGAGTCTTCAGGGAATGTTCCAATGGAGTCTTCATGGAATGTTCCAAAGGAGTCTTCAGGGAATTTTCCAATGGAGTCTTCAGGGAATGTTCCAATGGAGTATTCAGGGAATGTTCCTATGGAGTCTTCAGGGAATGTTCCAATGGAGTCTTCAGGGAATGTTCCAATGGAGTTTTCAGGGAATGTTCCAATGGAGTCTTCAGGGATTGTTCCAAGGGAGTCTTCAAGGAATGTTCCAATGGAGTCTTCAGGGATTGTTCCAAGGGAGTCTTCAAGGAATGTTCCAATGGAGTCTTCAGGGAATGTTCCAAAGGGAATATTTTTGAAGATTCCATTGGAATATTCCTGGAATGTGTCAAAAAAGGAACATTCAGGGGACATTCCAGAGGAACATTCAGGGAATCTTCTGGGAAGGTTCAATGTTACCTGGGTAGTTAACAAACGATAGCTAAAGCGAATAAAAGTAAGAAGAAATTTATAATTGTCACTCCTCGATTCTATATATCATTTTCTATGAGTTATAGAAAGAAATTTTTTTTAGAGTTATTAGAGTACTGCGTATATAAGCATATTAATAATTATATACAGTCTTCCATTGTTTGTGACTGTGATGATAGAGTTTAATGTCGTGCATTTACTAAATGTTTTAAAATCCATCAATAGCTTAACTCTCACTCAGTATAGGTGAGTAATTAATAGATATTTATACTTCTATAATTACTGTTCTACATTTACAAAACATCAATTTTATGCTCTATGAAATATTTTTGGTAGTAGGGTACTAAGTTTCAAGTTATTGGTTGGTTCTACAATTTCGGACACGTCAGAAAAGAAAATATTATAATTATTATTTAACTTCTATTCTTATTGGTATCATGGATACCAATTGAAATAAAAGTTAAATAATGATTATTATATAAAGTTTTTTACGTGTTCGAAAATATTGAACAGTGCAATAACTTGGAACAATATTTTTTTAGTTACCGTGAAATAATCACAAGAAATATCTCCGTTTTCTATGTCTACGAACGGTTCTTATTTCGAATCATGACTCAAAATAAGTACAACTTTTGTTAAAATGAGTTGTACTTAAAGCGAGGCTTGTCTGTACAGTATGTCCGCAAAAAATGAATCCACTGCCATTGAATTATGAACTTTGCAAAATTCATTAATTAATCTACGTATCTATGGTACCACTATAATATGCATTTTATCGTAGAATAATGATTTTTTAGAATCAATCGCAGTGGATACATTTTTTGCGGACACACTGTACATACATAGAAAAACACATGCAATTGTAACTACATTCTTTATGTTGTTAAAGCTATACTTTACTTAATGTATCTACTTTATTGGTCATGTTTCGGTATTTTAAATATTTGGCCTGCACATTTTCCCTATATCTGCTTCCCATTTGAACTACATTGATCATCATAAATATTGGCAGGGGTATTAAATTAAGTTCTTTTGGTCATTTCGAGCATTTTCTTAAGTGTTGGTTGTTTCATCTGCATGATTTTTCTTCTAACCCACGAGAAGAAACAGGACTAAATGATGTTACTTTTTATTTATTTATATAAATGAGCTCTACATTTTTCCGCATATGATACGAGGGTACATAATTACTTATCCCAAACTTTCAGACATCAGTTAATGTGTTTTGCATTTACGAATTTAACTTTCTGAGACTCTTCCTTTCTTGAAATTTTCATTCAAAAGAAATCTCTCTCACAATTTCTCTTCGTACTCATAACTGTTTTCTCTCAATGTGTCGTATACTTAGTGCCAAAATGTTTAGCATATTCGCTAATTTATTTCCGGCGTTATTATTCATTTTAATTTTGTTTTTTATATTCCGTTTTCCTCGTTTTCAATGCACTATGTATATTCCATTATGTAAAGAAAAAAGTATATATTGGAAGTATCGACCTATATATAACAATATCATTAGAACAATGGCAATTCATCATTATCACAAGGTGATCAGTAGGATGTGATCATAGAATCCAATATGTAAAATGGTACGCCGACAGAAGCCTAAGTGACATAAGCCCTAAATGATAGAAGCCACATAAGACAAAAACTATGACACAAGAATAACAAAGACAATTAAAAGCTGCATAATATATCATAGTTCCTGAAAATTCATTTAAATAAAAAAATTTACCTCGTGAACCTGAATAATAAATTCATTTCAAATCTTATTTACTAAAATAGACTCTAATACAGTTATGGTCTTCCTTTCGAAATATTATGAAGAGCTAATAAATTTTTGCTATAGATTCGTATAAAGAAAAATAGATTTATCATTTTTCTTGTAGGAACCATATTCTAACTTCAGAAAGTCTGAAAAAAGTAGGACAGTGAAAGTTTTTGGAACTTTCAACACCTCAGACTTCCAAACCAGATGAAGAGACTAGAGAGTTCCAGATATCATGGAATGAGCTGCTTCACTGTATTATAGTGTATATGCAAATATTAGATACTTTACATAAACCAAAGAATGTTCAGTCTTCGGATAATGTACAGAAATCATAGAATATGAAGAGACAATAAAATTTTCATAATTCAGATTTTCAAGAGAACAGAGCCTATGCAGTGGGCAGAGTATTCAAATTCAGGAAAGATGTTCAATTTTGAATATTTTTACAGCTGTATTACACCATAAATGTTTCTTTGTAGTTCTCTAGTTTTTTTGTGTTAGACTTTAACTTACCATTTTACTAGTATCGCTCTACTCTTAAGTTCTCATTTATTTTGTATAAAGCATTTTAATGTATAGCTAATGAATATGCACGGAAATTACATTATATGACACATGCCATTCAGAGAAGTAAAAATTCCTTTGGAATTGTTCTGCTACTGTTGATTACAATTATATCTTATTTTTCTTGCTTACAACATTACATTAATCGAACTATAAACTATAACTCTCGTGTGATAGTGTGATTAGATAGGAAATTGAATTTTTCATCACTATAACTCAAGTGTATCTCAACGAAAATAGTCACTTCTCTTAAAATAAATGTTATGTAGGGTCGGACGGGGTATCACAACGCATACCCTTTATATGGGGTATCACTCCGCACCTCTTATAATTTTAAAACCACTTGTTTTAGTCAGAATCTGATTATACCATCCTTTCAAGCATCCTCTTTTCTTCCATTAACATCATGACGAACCAATATCCTATTAGTATATCTAGAGTTAAGCGATCTCTCAAAACGATCTGAAAAAAGTGTGCGCTGGTCATATATAAATCCTGCAAACTCTCCAATAACTCCAATAAATAATAATACAAACATCAACTGTTACATTATGTCAAATTTTCAATTTCTCAGTTTCAACGGTTTTCAAGCCACAACCGTGCGCAGTGATACCCCAGATAATATGCACATTATACAGGTATAGGGGTATTACTGCGCATCATTAATGACCAATTTGTATGTAAATTAATTTAAAAATGAAGAGTTTTTAGCTGTTAAATAAAGGCATAAATATTGAATGAGGTGTTATTTCATTATAATATTACATAGATGACATACACATTAAACAAGATATTGATAACCAACTTTTCAATGTGATATGACAGAATTAAGTTGTATAGGTACTTTCAGTGTTACTATTAATTATTTTAACGTAAATTTATTTTTGATTCATTTGCAATTTGATATTTCATCACAGAGAATAAACTAATTCTAGTAAAAATTCCGCCTTAATTAATGGAAAGTTCTTTAAAACCATTTTCTTCGTTTAATACTCATAGGAAAATAATGTTTAAGAAATATCAATTGTATATTGAACTTATGTCATACCTTGGTCTTATTATCATTTTGTAATAAGTCTGAGTAGTGATTTTGGTAATAAAAGCGAGGCCTGTAAAAGCAAGAATCTGTTTCACTTTAAAAGACCAAAGATTTGAATTATTTATTAAATTGACGCCTTTATATATCAGTTCAATATTTAATGTTCCTTCAAAGCATTCAGGTTTCCCTAATTGAATAATGGAAGTGTTCTGAACGACTAAAAAGTCATTTAAGAGGTAATTGAATTCCTTTTCAAAAGAAGACTGCAATTCATTTCTTTCTGTTCGTTTGAAGGAGAATCATTTCAGTTCCAAAAAAATTCTAATATTATAATTCGATAAAAGAGTTGATATTTTGAATCATACTATGATGGACTGGCAACTGAATGACTCAAAAAATAAGCAATGGGTTCTTACAGTTTATAAAATTTTAAACAGCTTCTTGATCTTAAATCATTCTTTATATTTTTTTGATATATTCATGAAATAATTTGCAGCAATTTATTTAGTTAACATGATATTTTGAGATTAAAATTACCTCCTTGTTATCATTTATAATTACTCAAATGAATTAATAATAATTAGTAAATTTCTAAATTATTAATAATAATTAGTAAAGTATATTATCGGAAGTTAAAAGCTAGGGATATATATTTCTATTTTGAACATATATCGCGCCCTGAGCTGCAATATATGTGCAATTTGTTAATAGTATTTATTAATTCAGTGTAATCTTTTAGCAGACGCTGGATAATTATATTCAAACTTATTGATCACAATAATAACAATTATTAATAAATGTACGTTAAATTAAAATTCATAGAAATACAAATTATATTACACGGATATGCGATATCTTTTAGATTCGGGCCAAATTCTATTTACATAGTGGTGTGGTTATACAGAATGCACGAGTGAAGGAGACAGTTTCAATTCCCAAGGCCTTTCACTTCCCCTCCATTTTGTTATTCAGATTATGAATCTTCCAATTGGTATCATATCAATGTCTTCTTTTTGCTGCATCATCCTTTTCTGATCCGAATACGTAGAGTGTTCCCCGAATGACTTATTTTGACGAGCTCTGTCGGGCACGCTCAGATTTATGATCCTGAGTGAATCTATGGACATTGGCTATTTTGAATTCAATGAACTACTCCTCCATTTTGACATCACACTAATGTAGAAGATCTATCAATTCTATTGCGCTGCGCTGACGATGGCGTACTACATATTTTGAAGGTTGAAAATATGAATAATTTTGAATAATGATGAATAAAAAATACATTACAAATGATAAAATGGAATACAAGGATGTAGGTTAATCTTTTTGCAGCTTTATTTGATTCATTGTAATTGATCTACTGTCAATATTTGATAAATTGTATACTAAATTATGGTTTCACAATGATTATAAAATATATTTCACAGATAAAAGTTAAATGTAAAGTTAAAGAAAAAGTGTATTCGTAGTGAATTCTCGACAATTTACTAATGTCACATATCCTAATAGGTATAAACTTTATAACTTTTAATGCAATTAAATATTTTATAATTGATCTGGATACTTGATTACAAATTTGTAAAACTTAACAATGTGCAACTACATATTCCATATTAACGTAATTGATATCTCTATTTCTTCAACATTAATGATAATTTAGAATCTATAAAGTATGATTAAAAGATCTAGATGTCTCAAATAGGAAGATCATTAATACCATTTATTCTTAATCGCATTTTAATCATTTATGTTATTTTAATTAAAGTCATACTATAGAAAATAATACTTATCTAATTGAATATATTGTATTAACAAAAATTAAATCACTAGCAATATTTTCTAATAGAAAATAAATAGCGATATGATCAAAAATTAACAAAACGTCATATTAGTTTGTGGGTTAAGTGACTTTTGACTTCAAGTCATGATGCAAAGGTCCCCTTTGGCATAGATGTTCTTTAGGGTCATAGAAAACATTTTATCCAAAGACACAAGTGAGATCACCCTTTGTATTCGAAATATACGCGTTTTTCAAAATGGTCGCTTGCCATAAACTAGAACCCATATTTTTGCTTCTAGGAAAGCTGTTTAATGACAAAATTATTATCAAATGATACATTTTTGGGGTCAAGGAACCCATTAAAAGGGTTTTCAAAGCTTAAAACGATAAACTTTTCTCCTTACCATGACCAATTGACCATTGGTGATCAAATATGCCAAATTAATACAAAAGTTGAGGGGACCGTACTTGTTTTTGGAAAATATTTTTATTAATGAAGCTACGGTTCTGAAACTTGATACCCTAATATAAAATTGAATTCTCTGTCGTTTTAGTTCGTGGCATTTTTTCAATTAGAACCATACAAAGCGAGTTATTCAAATTCCAAACGAATTTCGAATCGTTTCCAAAAACGCCTAAGGCCTATACAATTTTGAAGCAATGGCATTGTGGTTTTTTTTCATTCGATTCTCCACGGAATTCTCTACATCTGTGGGAATTTTTTAATTTATTTTCGAATTGGTTTTCAAAATATTAATTTTTTCGTGAATTTTTTTTTTTTTTCAAAATTGAATATTTCGAAAAATAATTCAAAAAAAGGTTATGTTGTTAATGAGATGCTTAAGTCTATTGAAAATTACCGTGGCTCAATAGAATCACTGGCAATGACTAATTGAAAGCACTATATGAAAAGCGCATTGCTGGTTTGGGCTTTAATTAAAGATAATGCAACAACACACGCCTTCGTGCTGAGGATATTGAACGCCTGATTTTGGACATCAAGTCAGAACGTATTATTCTTCGATGGTGCCTGGTTTTTGATGATGATTTAAGCAAAGCTGTTGATGTCATGAAAGACAACGCCTCCACTGATTTCTCTATCATCCTCAAAGCAGCCATAATTCTCCGGTGAGAGTATCTACCCATGAAGCAAGCTTTTACGGGTAAATTCTCAGCATTTTCTGAAGCTGATTCAACCTCTCCCATGCTGAAATCATTCCTACACATGATTCTTGATGGATCAGATATTGATCAGCCACCGCCTAGACCTGATAAATCACAGTTTGTAACATCTATTGGGCTGCAAATAATATTCAACTATGAAACGGGACAGTGTCCCACGTGATATCCGAGATAGGAAACTCCATCTTCGCTATATCTAGCAATGAAATTCCACCTCCAAACTGGTAGAGCATCTCTGGTGCAAGCAATGCATCAACGAGGACTATGTGTGTCATATAACCGTCTGAAAATATTGAAAGGTGTTTTCACCACTGTTTGATTTGATAACATTTATCAACAACTGCAACATCAACGCTCCACGGAAAATTCATCAACACTTCAATCCAGATTGTCCACAAACTTATAATCTCATAGTCATCTTTGATCCAGCTGAGATGAAAAAAAGCATTTGAAATTCCTGCCAGCCTGCTATAAAACCATTGATCTGGATGTTTCACTCCCAACGGATGATGTCTTGTACCAACCAGTCAGCCTTATCCAGCTTCCAATCCTATCATAAACGAGTGGTTGGAGAGAGAGTTAAAAACCTTCTAGTGGAAGAGGATTTTGAAGCTGGAGATTGGATATCATGGGTTGATATCATGCAAGTAGAACATATCCTGTATCATGTGACCCAGCCAAATTTGTTGTCATTGTTCACAGAGTCCCCTAAAAGCCCTAGAATGGCTTGAGATGCAATGAAGGTCCTCCGCCAAGCAATGAACTACCTAATTTCAAGTCAGACACTAGTCATGGTTGCTGACCGTCCTCTCGCCAAGAATATTCATCCTTAAAGGGGCAGTACAGTCATATTTTTGTTTTAATAGTTTTAATGTCAAGCTATTGCGTAGTAAGAATAAAGTATATCGTGTAAAATTTTAATGCTCAATAAAATCTAATAATGGAAATATATCACTTTATATATAAATAATTTCTTACCAAATGCTAACGGTAAATGGCGCCACAATCAGTGGCGCCATCTTGTAATCAAACCAACTGAGATACGTTTCTATCTAGATTCTAGCTCAAGTGGAGAGATGGCTTTATTTTTAAAACTATGTTTTCTTGTATTATATATTTTCATCATTTTGAGGCAAACAAAGTTTGATAACTGAATACATAAATTAATATGAAAGCATCAAACATACTCACGTACATACAAATGTGTAAAATGCTTCCTCGGATCGTGCAAATGCTTCCGCTAGGTGTCACTAATTTTATTATATACTTTTTATATGAACATTTTAAAAATAAACGAGCATTCAAATATTACATAATTAAATATTCTGAATCGATATAAAACAAATTTGGTGATTGTTTGATTTTGACTTGACTATCCCTTTAATACCGAACTTGGATAAGAGTATTTCTTGGTAATACTGGGCCCAATGCACATAGATAAGAAACTTTGGAGTAAGTCTGGTGACTGGCTGGATGAAAGTGGTTGGATCAATGCAGTTACCGCTAGTTGTATCGCAACAAGTGGAAAAGCTCAGTCCTTTATCGGTGTTCACCACATCTGTATAATCAGATAAACATGCATCATGTGTCTGCATCTTCTCTCTATGTGCTCATGAACAAGACTTATGACCAGAAAGAGAAGGCAACCAACGATGGCAGAGTTGAGCTACCTCATATCTCTGCCCTTTGACACTATAATTTTCAATCAAGATATTGCATCCATATAAAAAAACATTTTCAAATTTTCATTTCCCCTTGGATTTGATACAATTAAAGAGACTTCTGGGTTCATGTATTTTCTAATTAATCCTAGATAGAGTTGACTGTGGTTTAAGTATGTCCGAAGAACGACATAATTTGGCAATGCGCAGCCATCTTGAATTTTTACAAATATTTCATTACTCAAGAATCATATGAATACTAATTTATAACTCATTTGAAAAAATATACTATGAGTAGGAGATAAAAAATAAGTAATTACATTATGAATTTTAACTAAATTTGCTTATTTTACCGTCAAATCTCATAGTAAGGAGACAAATATTGTGTATTGAGCTTCAAAAATCCTTTTAATTGGTTCCTTGACCCAAAAAATCTGTCAATTGATACTAATTTTGCCATTACAGCTTTCCTAGATGAAAAGGTATGGGTTCTAGTGTATGGCCGGCGGCCATTTTGAAAAACGCGTATATTTCGAATATAAAGAGTGATGTTTTGTATGACCCTAAAGAACATCAATGCCAAAGAGGACCTTTGTATCATGACTTGAAGTCAACACCCTATTTTGTGCGCTTAACTCATCAACTATATACCTACTAGTTATGACTGTTTTTGTACAGGGTGCTTCAGAATTAAGGAAACCAATTTTGTGTATCAAATAAATAATTCTTAATCAATTTTTAATTCAATAGATAGTATATCATCATATAAAACTGTCAAAATCTTCTTATTTAAAGCATCAAATTTTTTAAATCATATTAGTGTCAATAGTCATTAGTGTCACGGCTGTAGATGAAAAATAGTTATCAAGCTTCACAAAGAAGGAAACCTAATTCATCAATTGCAAAGAATTTGATAACGGATTGTTCAACTGCAAGGAGAGAGCAACAAATGTTATACTGACCATCATGGATGAGTGAAAGCTGAAAGAAGTTGTCACATCCAGAATGTAATACAGGCAGACCCGCTTTAAGTCAAAATCGTACCTCACATTAACTTAGAAATTGAACTTAAAGCGAGGGAGACCCTGTTGAAGGCAACCTGTAACTTCAACACTGTTTGCATATTTCCCCGTTAATTTTATCCATTTCAAGCTAAGTAATAGTTACATTTCGAGAAATAAATGAATAACTAAAAATGACATAGTTATATTCTAAAAGCTTTCTAAAAAGATAAGGCTATAATGAAAAAATAGTATTACATATTGTGGGTTAATTAAACTCTTTATATTCTGAAAACGTGTCTGTTAAAAATGTATTACATTAATCGTTTGCAAATCTCTTAGCAAAAAGATTGTAAAATTGCGTCTTGCATTATTGCACATTTTCTATAAGGAATACAAGCATGGCGTATACAATACGAGTTGATTAGCCAATGGAAGAATCTCCCAATTATGGATAATAAATGTCAAGCAAAGAAGTACTTAGATAAAGTATTTATGTGTAGAGAGCTGTGAGATTTTCACAGAGAGTTTAGAATGGGTATAAAAAACTGATGTTATACCTAGGGTGTGGTACCAGAGGAGTCAACCTTGAATGGTTAGATTTCTCTGTACTTCCACACTATATATATTTGAGATTTTTCTATCTAGAGTCAGTGGAGAATTAGAAACCCTACACTCACCTAGGAGAATCTCTCTAGTTCTGTGCCCCTAGGCACAGAATAGTTTCAGTATTCTAATAGTACGTTGTAGATTTTACTGTGTTGTAAAACATTTCGTCTGTATCACTGTACCAACGACTATTAAAGATAACAGAATTGTTGTTCTCCTATTCACTTGAATCCTTCAGTCTTCTTATGTCCATATAAGTCCATAGTCTAATTGTCACGTTAAGAATTCCGTGAATCAAGCCTCTTAATCTTAATAGAGATTAATATTAAATAAACGAAGACAAGAAATATTTAAAGAAGTTAACAGCCTAGTCGTTAACACATGTTAACAGCCTAAATATTAACAGACCCCGCTTTAAGTTTATCAATTGATACTAAAACATTTTCATTTTCTATTAACATAAATCAAAGAACCTTTGCATAGTAGACTAACATTATGAACCATATTTTGTTTGGTTCCTTCAAAATAATAAAATTGTTTATAAATAATTTTCAGGTACAACTGATGTAAGTAAGCTCGGGGTCAACTCCGCTTTAAGTCGTCCTGTTATAAAAGTGGGGTCTACTTTTCAAGCGGGTGAGAGGAAATTTGATATTCAGCAAGTCGTGAACCATCAGATCGAACGAGTTATGAGTTCCTCAAGTTCAACCGAAGGAACATTTGTAACAATAGATGTCAAAATGCATAGTTTGTGATTTTTGAGCGTTTGTAACGGTCACTAGAAGGTCTCTTCTCGTATTCGTACCTTGTGGATATAAATTGAACTCAGAACTTTACATCCTGTCATACTGTAGTCGAAGTAGGCTACTATAGTAGGTTTAGCCATGTGCTATATTCACTTCAGGATTCACCATGGAGACTGTAACAACACTCAGCACCATAATATGACACAGGAAAAGAACATTTTATCCTATAGATATAGGCAAGGACAACTTCTTACACTGATATCTAGTCATTCAAAAGCAAAATTGTAAGTGAAATGGAAAACAATTCCACAAGAAAAGGTACTGTACACATACTATTTATTCCTAGACCGAAACCAGTTCTTTTTTATAAGTTATGAATACCTTACAGATAAATGAAACAATAGATTGTTTGTATATAATCCACCTTTGATTGACAGTCTTCCAAATCAAAATTTTTAATTTTAATATACTGTATTCATGTATAGTTGTATACATGAGAATCTTTCTTACATTAATTCTGAAATACCCTGTGTAAATGTTCATTATAATAATCATTGGAGAATTTCTATATCGCACCCAAAACTGTCCTCCATAGTTTACCAACTGAAATTATTTCTTGGATCTAAATCATGGCTTATGTTCCTCTTAAATGAATCCAAGAAACCAAGCAAACACTAATCACGACGATTCAAAGTGAACTAAGAATATCAAACTTCTAGCAAAGATAATTCCAAGACATTGTTAAATTGTCAAGCTGCTAAATGATCCAGAATAATATTGCCGAAGTTCTGTCAGGATATATTTTGTCGAGCTGCTTTGGTTCAATGATGCTGAAATAATTCTAATTCCGTTATTTGGTATAGATTTAGACAATAAACATATCATGTTATATATACATGATGGGCCGATGCCATTCACTTGCGGAAAGGCAACTTTAAAGACATGAATTTAAATGTATACAATACTTAATATATTATTATGTATTTAGTGGATTTTTGGTTTCGATAGTTCTAATATTAAACTTATATAAGAAGCCTCATTTCCACTTTTTTAATTGTTGATATATCGTTAGTTTATATTAATTATAAGCTAAATCAATCTTTCTAACTAGTTTTTTTGGATTTCACTAAAATCAACGGA
The DNA here is from genome assembly GCA_947561585.1 of Caprella mutica. Lineage (NCBI taxonomy): Eukaryota > Metazoa > Arthropoda > Malacostraca > Amphipoda > Caprellidae > Caprella > Caprella mutica. Next base: position 347,857 of record CANNZV010000151.1, read on the forward strand.
TCTTGATGAAAATTCGTTATATAGTTAATATCTAACTAAATTTTCAAATGAATCGTTTAATAAATATATTGATAATTTACATCAAAAATATATTAATTTACGATTTAACAACATTTACTAGAATTATATACACAGTAAAAGCTGTTCCATTCAACAATGAATGTTTTTTAATAATTAGCACACCTAGGTTTTATTAATAAAAAATAGCAAATTTTATTCCATTTTAAGAGAACTTGCATACATTTTTAGCCGAAATTGTTGGAACGAAAATTTAATGTATTAGGCGATAGGTCATAGATTAACTCATTGTATGTTTGGACGCTGCAGAGGCTAAAGCAGGGTGTAGGAATGTACTTGAGAAACTAGAAGAATTATTATATTATTTGGATTAGTTTCTGCAGTGTCTCTAGCTCCAGGTCCGGAGTCCAATAAAATCCTCGGATAGTACGAAACTAGGATGCTAAATTTTGAACTTTTAGGGTGATACTGTTGAACTTTTCTATGTTATAAAATTTTAACTTTGTAATGTGTATTAGCCTATATTTCATTGCTATTTTACAGTAGTTAAGACCTTTTAATAAATTACAGAATCAGATGTCCAACAATGCATGCCGTTTCCATCACCGGATAGCTAAGGGCAAACTGCCCGAACAACAGCTACATTTTAATGGTGTCCATGATAGGTATATTTTACGTGATCTACATGATAGCTGCATTGTAATTAGTACTCAGGATAGATATAATAAATAAATTAAAAATTTGTTGATTGTAGCTATCATGGACACCAATTAAAATATATCTTCTACATTGTAACCCAAGCAACCACAGTTAATGGGGCCAATGTGGGCACTAGGTGCCATTCAAGCCCGTAATCTGATGACAAATCATATTGGTAATGTGTGGTTATTTGCAAAATGGGCCAACATGGTGACAGCATGGGCTACTAATTTTGAAACCATCTTGGCCCAAGATGTTGTCGAGGTTGATGGGGCCAAGGTCGTAAAAGAACTGGCAAGCTGTATTGAAATCAACTTGGTACTAGGTGGTTTCCATGTGACATATGACACTACCACATTGGTACTGTGTGGTTATTTACAAAATGGGCCCACATGGTGACAGCATGGGTGGCTAATGTTGAAACCATCTTGGTATAAGATGATGCCGAGGATGATGGGGCCAAGGTCGAAAAAGCACTGGCAACCAATATTGAAATTACTTTGGTACTAGGTGATTTCCATGTGCTAAATATGGCACTACCACATTGGACCCATCTGGTCACAATAAATAAATCATAAGCTTTAATAAATAACCTTTGAAGCTTTGAATAGATTTATAATAGAGCATTGTTATTAATAAAATGAACATCATATTGATTAGGACAAATAAAAATCATATTCTAGATTTTCATTTATTTATTCGTAGATCGTTACAACAAAAGAGTAGAACGAAGTTAAAAAACCTATCCATTAAAAAGGTGATTCAACAGTAACATTAAACAATACATCTAGCCTTATATCATAGATATAAAGAGTGATTATAATATAGTATAGAATAGTTAGATATGATATTACAACTAACATGACTATAATAAAAAGCTGACTATAACTCTTGAGATCAAAACTAAACTTATTATCTATGGAAATCGACTCAATCGAATTACATAGCTAAGAAAGACAAGCATACAATAATTCAGTGAGAGATCTAATAATTACCCTTGGCTATGGGTTCGTTCACATTCTGTTGTGCCTATCTCTCCTTCCGTTATTGCAGTAACTGCCTTGTCTATACCTCTCAAAATTTAAAGCTTTTCTTATGGCGATGGTAATGACCTCTACCCTGAAAAAGAAAATATTAATTACTTAATCAATTCTCAATATCACTTGCAGAGTTCAGTAACTGTATTTATTTCAGTTACATTAATTACCTATATTTAAATATTTACTATATTTGCAAGCAAATTTTGTAGTTATCAGAAATGAACAAAAGTACGTGTATCCAAAATTGTTGTAACTCACAGGTTATCTCTGTAACTGTTTTTAAATTAAAGAATAGGTGCCTATATACCTAGATAGTGGTTATATACTTTCAGAAATCGAATCGCATTTCAAATTTTAATTATTATATTTAAAGAAAAATTTAAATTAATATTTCATGGTAAGATCCGAGTTATCGGACGTTTTCACGTTTTCGATCAAAATTATTATCATTTAATTTTCAGGTAGCTATATTACTTTATTTCTATAAATATCGAGAAAAAGTGACACCGTAAGATAAGTTGATAACTCGAAAATTACCCTAGGTACCTACATATATTTAGCCATAGGCCAAAGAGAATATTATTCAGCTCGGTACCTAATTAGGTACTGCACCTATAGAAGAAGGCAATAACTATATCGAATACACTACATAAAATATCTATAAGTATATTTAAAAAACTTCAACTCACCATTTTATAACTTTAAATAGGCCGCAGAGTGCAGCTTTGAAGAATTTCCTTAATTAATTAAGGGAATTAAAACACTAATACCTCCTCCAACGAAAAGCACTAACAAACTACCTGAATTTTAAAAATTTCACTATGTATAACCGAAAATACAAACCAGGTTCATACCGGAAACAAATAAGTTCACTTGTTCAGTTTAGGATTGCACATTATCCTCTATTCGTAATTTATCATACAAATATTTTGAAAATGTATTAAGATAGTCACTATTACCTAACAGTAGCTAATTAAAAAACTAGCCAAGCTTCATAGAAACTAGCATCTGGCAACCACGCTATAAAATCACTCAGTGCCACTCCCCCTTCGTCATCTTTTTACACATCATATAGCTTATTTACCTATACTTTATATTAAAATTGTGTTATTTAAAAACTATAAATTTTAAACCTTGAAACTAAAACTTTAATTCTTTATCGTTCCTGTGATCATCTTTGTCTAGTCACTTAAACTTAGTATTAAAAAAATAGTTTTCTGAACGATTAATAATTTAATATTAATTTGAAGACATTTTATAAATTGCGATTGATTGAATCTTCCCTATTCCAGGAAATGGTCTTGCCAATATGTTAATAAAGCTTCCGCCATATAATATTGATACGCTATATAGTAATAAGGTTGGGCCAATATGACAATTCAATGGGATGGATTTGGAACATTGAACCAACCTTCTCACAAGGTAACATTCCATGAGAATGGAAAACCACATTATCCCCATGTAATTTCTAGGCTACTTTTCAGTGTGCCATCTCTTGCCCATCTAACCATCTAGTGCCCATGTTGGCACAATGTGTCATGGTTGCTTGGGAATTGGTGTCAAAGATAGATACACTTTGTCTTTAAAAAACAATAACAGACGTTGTGTTTGATATTATTTATGGTACACTAGACAAACAGTAAGACAAAGTGTGTGATAGTATTTACGGCACATTAGAAAAACAGTAAGACAAAGTGTTTGATAGTATTTACGGCACATTAGTCAAACAGTAAGACAAAGTGTTTGATAGTATCTATGGCACATTAGACAAACAGTAAGACAAAGTGTTTGATAGTATTTACGGCACATTAGTCAAACAGTAAGACAAAGTGTTTGATAGTATCTATGGCACATTAGACAAACAGTAAGACAAAGTGTTTGATAGTATTTACGGCACATTAGAAAAACAGTAAGACAAAGTGTTTGATAGTGTGTGTGGAATGCACTTGATAAATTATCTGGTTTAATTCAGATAAACAGTCACTGGAATTTAATTGAAGATATGTGGACCGATAATGATGTTGCAGTTTTCACTCAAATAAATATCTAAGCATCATTTAACTTCCATATTATAGTCTTTCCACTAATCTTTTGAATCATTTTTATTAGTATTTTATTTTCTCAATTAGCTTAAAACTGCCGAAGCGGAAAACTGCCATGCGGTAAATTGCCAGTCACTTATTGGCAATTTAATCAGTTTAGTCAATAATGACATTTAATTTATACAAAAGCCGTTCGCCTTTCGTTAAGGAGTTAAAGGGATATTCATTTTTACAAAATAAAAATAATAGTTAAATGTAAAAAATTTGATCAGAAAAATATATAAAATATACAATTAGATAAATATTACAGAAATTACTCAATTACAATATAGAAATTGAAAATAAAACCTTTCTTAGAAAATACTATTAGAAGAAACAAAGAAATAATTGTATTAGGGACAGAGTACAATCTCATTATCAGTTCATAACAGGTTTAGTGTCTAGTATTTTTTTTATAATTTGAGAATTGAACAAGTCTTCAACCCTGCAAACCATTCCCTATTGCATACACATATTTACCATGTGGTTTAATGGTTTTAATGTGGCAATTGAGTATATGAATATATGTTATCCACATTGAACCAATCGAACCATCATAAAAACACATAATTAACATGTGGATATGCCATTTTTAAACCATATCATAAAAAACATATCAAATAGAGATTGTATACACCACATCATATCCACATGTAAATTACCATCCTTATAATAGGTGTTTACCAAGTGTTGTTTACCACATTCATAGTAACATGTTATATACCATACATATAACATATGGTAACCACATATAATTTACCATATTACCACGTAAAACAACATGTAATAAATATGGTATCCATTTCCAAAAATATGCACGGTATATACATGATTTAAATGTGTAAGTGCCACATGGTATACTCATGGAATTGTTTGTAGGGAAGCTTAATATTCACTTGTACTCACAATAAAACAACTTTGATCTATGTTCGTGAAATATTTAGAATTTGCAACCCAACATCAATGGTTATTAAACTGCTATTACCAACCTAATTTTCTTACAATTTCACTCGATCGAATTTGATTGCATATTAATTAATAATAATTTTTACATATAAATGAAAATTGTTAAAATGAATGGGTTGTGTTAATGACATGGAGAATAAAAATGTAATAACTATTTAACATACATATAAGTTGATTTAACATTAACTTAATTTATTGTATAATTTAAAATTATATTATGTGAGAATATCTAATTATCTAGTATTCACAAATCAGTACACAGGGTTTAAAGTTTGCTTCGGAACCAAAGGCTATATTGCTGACGTTTATAGGAAATTAAAAACAAGAGACTATAAACGTAACTGAAAATGTTTTTAAAATTTACGTGACTTTGAAAATAAGGTAAAAATAGTAATTATAAAATCTTGATTTGTACTGAAGTTTGGTTTACTGAGTGTTTAATAAAGTAGCTTTGTTGAAATATTATTTTTCTTTGAATATTATTTTTGTATTCCAATATCTATGTAGTTATTACTGTAAAAATGAATGCCCCCTTAACCTCTTAAAGAAGGACTAACGCCGTTTTTTTATAAATTAAAATGTGTTTATAACTATATTTCAGAAAGTCAAAAAATATACAAGTATTGCCAATAAGTGACTGGCAGTTTTCAGCCTGGCAGTTTTCCGGACACCGCTGGATTCCTTCGACGTCATGAATCTTTTTTACTTAACGTCATTAATGAATAGAACCAATCAACGAATGAAAAGTTTATTATCATTTAGTTGCTTATTTGATTTTATAAACAAAATTTATGAATTTATATTTCTTTTCATATTTTACCTTTCAGTTTTATTAGCACGCCTCTGAAGTAAAAAATATAAAGCCTCTTGTAGTTAGTATTACCACTCTATTTTAGTTAGCCGAAATTGCTAGGTGAAGCTCTTTAGTGTCATTTTTTTGGTAATTCCTAACTAGTTGCTTCATTAATTGTGACCATTAACTGTTCTGGTAGATCACTTGTTAATTAGTTTAACTACCTGGTTATACAATTTGTAACCATCATGATAGTGTAGTATGTTTTCATTAGAGTTAATCAATTGGTTTCAATAATCAACATTAACTACCTTGGTACCTAGAGTAGATATGTAGAAGGAACGTACTTTCCTAAATTAAATTACCTACCTAAGATAACCTTTAACGTCAGTACAAGGATGGTCGTTATCGAGACAGGTGGGCGGAACGTTTTTTTTGGCGCTCATTATTTTGCTCTAATTGTACTTGCGTTAATTATTTTGCTCTGATTATACTTGCGCTTATTTTTTTTTTGCGTTATTTAATTCATTGGAAATTAAATTTATTGGATATTGTACGTTTTCTAATTAATTCATTCATAGTTTTTTTTATCACCAATTATGCATTTTCTGTTTGTTTTACTGGAGTTTAAATGTTTTCGTATTAAATTCTTCCGAAATATTTTTTCATAATTAACTTTTTTGAAATTATATCGCTCCATTTCATGTGGTTTATAATTATTTTATTTTTTCCTAATTTATGTGTTTTCTAGTTTTTTATTGCATTATATTCATTTTTAATTATTTTATTTCAAAATATTGTAATAAATTTCACAAGGTTTTGAGTTATTAGTTTCGAAAATATTTTATCAAAATTTATTATACTGCATTCCATTTTTTCCTATTTAATGAGTTTTTAAATTTATGGTTTTCATATTGGTTTACCTGATATCATTTTATCCCAAATTGATGTCACCCGTGGAACATACATATTTCATTCACACTTTTGTCAATGTGCAAACTGATATGATTTGTTATAATAGTTCGCTCACTTATAAACAGTGCATTCAGTATCACAGTGGGAGCAATATGCAGAAAATCCAGTAACATACAAGAAGAAAATGCGAACGGTACGTGCTACTCACATGGGGTTTCTCGTGTGGGTCACGTTTTTGGGAATATTTCTATTTCTTCAGGATTTTTGATAATTTGACACTAATTACAATAGCTGAAAAAGCTATTTTAAGCCGTTTTTCATGAATACTATTTGCTGTGGAAATTCTTCTTTTCGAGATATAGGGCAGTTAATTTTCTGATTCGTTAGGTTATGTTTGGGGTCTGGAAAGGTACATTTGCAGTTTATTTCAGATGTAGCATCACAAATACGTATATGGGGGAGGACGACGGCGGGGCGCGTGCCGTCCCTCAAAGTTATATTGAACAATCACGAAATGTGCAATATGACGAAATAGCAGATTCAATAAACTACATTAACGGTTTCTTTTCACTTAGAATTCATGTCACAAAAATCTAAAAGACTTATGTATCTTGAAGTATGCATTTTAGTATTATACCATGAGAATACTATAAGAATACGCTAATCACACTCAAATAATATAAGTGTGACCTACAGGTTACGATCACGTTCGGTTCACATCAGTTAGTCCAAAATAATAATATGCTCACTTATACATATGAGTAATATTACTTTTATTGAGTAATAGGAAGTACATGATATTAGTGAACACGAATATGTGAACAAAAATGCAAAGGTTTATTAAAAATTTGTTTACTCAAGGAAATGTGACCCAAACGTGAAACCTCCCGTGGGTCTCACATGGCGTTCGCATTTTGTCCCCGTATACTTATGAGAAAATCTGTTCTTAGTGTATGCGCTATAATCTACTCAGGCATGGGATATATGGGAAAGAAAACAATGTTAGCATTCAAAGCTATCATCTTACAAGGTGTTTGAAAGTGAGGTTCCGTCCTTTGGGCCCCGAACTTGCCTTTTTTTCCATTTTTTTCCATTTTCTAACTCTAACGAAAGTTTTAGAGAATAGCGTTATACGCTTTAGCTATAACTGGAAAGTAATAAATTTGGTTTAGGGGGGCTCGTTGGGTTTATACGCTTTCACATCTCCATTTTCCAATTCCAGCCGTCAGTGTAATCAGCGGTGCGGTGCTTATGTCCGTTTTCAGCACATTGGCTCTATTCAGGTACTATAATATGTGATATATTTCTTTTCAAGAATCTAACATGTGCATTAAAGTCTTCAGCCCTCAATAATTAAGAAGAATCATCGATGGCTTCTTGAAATAATATTCACCCCCATTATGAGGTTCCTGTGTCAAGCAGGATAAAACAGACACAGAATAAGATTAATAATTTGTTGATGGCTAAGCCTAAAACCCTCTTCACAGTCTTCAGATGACTTTATTCATTGAGCCACTTTCCTTTCTGACTGTTTCCCCGAGAAACGTCCTTCCTTTTGACGTTTAGCGATTTAGCTATTGGTTTTGAAACACGTTAATTTATCTCTGCTAAATTAAATTAATTACTGGATACAGATGATCTCCATCTCAGACACAATAGTGTAGAATTTTTTTGTAACTTTAATGTATCTATTCTTCGTCTTATTCACTTATTGATTGATTGCTGTGATTAATAAATTTGATATTTAATTATGTTCACATATTTAGGTTACATAACTCTTATATCTCTAATGAACCATGTTTTGTATACATAGTAGCAGACATGCTCAACAAAGGTTTTCAAATATGTGTGATATATTATGGTATGTTGTTTCAGAATCAGTCTGTCACTCTGAATCTATTTTATTTATTTTTCTAGCGCTTTAGGTCTAGGACTATTGGTTATAAATACAATATTACAGTATAAGATAGCTGCTGATTGAACTCTAAATAGATAAGCATTAGAAAAAATATTTTTCAATGTACTTTCTTATCGTTCTATTGCTATTGAATATACAATTTCCTTATAGTTTTTTTTTTCATATTTGAATTCATTTTTACACCAAAAATTATATGAATTGGTAACAATATCCTAAAAAAAATTGATTATCAAATCTCATACTAAAAAATGTAAGGTTTCGATTCAATAAAGGTCCTATCGTCCGCCGTGGTTTATTCCATGTATAGATGAGAAGTAAATCCGCCGTCGTACGCTATGGCAAATCCTATGGTTATATGACGGAATAAATCCCATGACGTCCGCTGTTGCTTATATCACTGCAAGATGACATAGGAAATCTTTCTTCGTACATTGGTTGGATGAATATGGAAATCCTATTTAGTTGTTGGATGTGGTATTTACGATTGAGGAAAACAACGTGTTAATTTAACCGTCGGATCACCGTGGAGGCGATGTGCAAAATGCGAGGGATTAGCGTCGCACCGAAGTGGGATTTTAGATCACACTACGTCTTTCCTATGGCGAAAATCTCTCTGTGACCATAAGAACATAACGCAAACCGAGTGCAATTTTAAATGAAATGTTATCTAGGCATATTCACTTACACAAAAGCAATATAAAAGTGAGCTTACAAAATATTAGATGTTGACAGGCGACAGGCCCAAATTCTCAAACCATTGTTTTTCCATCTAAATCACACATCCGTAAATAGGATGCAGCCGTGCGTCACCTGATCTCACGTTCCCCTTTATGCCTTCATGGCCCCTCTCGTGGGAGCTTATCACAGTCGTTTTCTGGGATGGCGATGCACGATGTTGATGGGTTGAGCAATGGATAAGAACAGCTTCATGAAAATCTCCTACCTGCTAACTAATATAATCGGTGAAATTAGGATGAAGGCAACTCAACTATTGTCAGTCGTGCAATTAGTAGTCTAAATAAATATCACAAAATATCATAAATACCTAAATAATAAAACTCCTTCACTAGTCTAAATAAATATCAGCAGCCCATTCATAAATAACTATAAATATATAATAATGATGAGCATTGGAGCAATGATAACACTGTAATATTTAGGAGCTAGGTTTTGAAAAAGAATATAATATTTGGGATATAATCACAGACTAATTTCATAGTAATTTTTTTCGGAATATACCCATTAAATTGCAATAATTGCATATTCTATAATAAACGCAAACTTGACAATCATATATTAATTATTAGCTTTAAACCAAAAACACTGAAATGTGTTCGATTCTTGTGATTAAATTATATTAATATTCTCAAGATTTTTCTTAATAACATTCCACATTTAGTTATATATTTAAGCTTCGAACGAATATAATGTTACATTCTGAAAATTATCTAATCTAAATTTATACATAGTAATATCTATGAAACAATCATTTTTTACTTATCGAATTGCTAATTATAATAATTTGAGTTTCTTGTAAACTAAAAAAAATATGATTAGGTTTCTGCATTTTTGGTAATTACTTTTGGTATCAAGTAGCTATTATAGGAAAGATTCGAGGAACTCTCGTATTGAATTAAAAGAGTCCCCAGATATTTCCGAATTGATAAAAGACTTTTGGAACTTTGATAATTAGAGGAAGTTTGTCCTCTCTTGAGATCAAAATGAAATAAAAAAATTATTGACACTTCGCTTCTATGAAAAAAAAAACATTGGTACCAAATGTGAAATAATATATTTTTAATATTTATTTGATATAACTACTTATTATATATATTTTGAACAGCTACTTTATAACATCGTGAAACAATCGTTTTAAATGTAAAATAAATATACCTGTGAAATGTAGAACTATCATATAAGAGACTCCTAGCTAAATAAACCAAACAACTTAATTTTGTATCAAATAAATGAAATGATTTTTATTGTAAATCGTAGTTAAAAGATGAATAAAATAATCGAATGTTTATGTAAAAACAACACACCTCTGAACTACAACATACCAATCAATAACCAACGTTATTCAAATAACAATTATCTTGTTTTTAATGGAAAAATAATGTCTTTTTAAACAAAAAAAAATTATTTGAATTGAATGACTTCCTGTTTATGACCACCCTTTGCATGACCGAAACTGTTAAAATATTAAGATCTTTATCTGTAGCAGTAAAATACTTAGCTACATCAAAAAAATACTTAGCTATAGCACTAAAATACTTAGCTATAGCAATAAAATACTTTGCATTAACTATAAGATATTCAGCTATAGCAATAAAATATTTTGATGCATCAATAAGATATTTATCTACAACAATTAGATATTTAGCAATAACAATATTGTTTTAGAGTTAAATAATATACATTTTGTCTAGAAATGAGTATTTATTCTGGACTGATAATTACCAGTATTGCTGGTAAGAAAAGTTATAAATGAATGTGTCCGTTGGAGTTAGGAAAGAGGAAACCAACGAAACTTTTTGTCCCGGAGACAAATTGCAGAGCTTCTAATTTACCCTGTGAAATGGAGTTCATTGTTTAAATTAGAGAAATAGTGACTAGAGTTTCCAATATATCCAAACAATTTACCTGCTATCTTTTGTTTTGAATGTTATTTACCAAAAATATACTTCTCTATATACAAATCTCTGAAGCGAATTCATCACCCAAAACACGATGACACATTCTCAAAAAAGATTAAAGTGTTTTTTTAACAAGTCTGAAGATTTTATGTAACAATCATATATTTTATCGAGTTGTCTGACATTTTATATATACTGAGATAACGTCAATTTTACAATGCATTATTTCATGAAGTGAAATACTTTACGAATACTTTTGAAAATATCAAAGAGATTCAGCTAATTATATATATAGCTAACTGAGAACTGTTGTTAGAATGAATGACACTGGTTAACAAATTATGTTAATATCATTACTAATAAGTGATTCTTTATATGTTAAGTATTCTATTCTCAATACACTAACTACCGTAGAACCAATATAAAAATTTTATTTGGAATTGAGCTTAATAATATATTTCATATCTAACTATTATATGCCATTTATATTATATAATGCGTATTCATAGCTCATGGTACTCCAAAAATTTAATATTCACATTAGATAAAATGATAATTTATTGAATAAGTATGTATAATGATCCAATTGATTGAGATCTAGATTGTTGCTTCCCCTTTTCTGTAATATACAATTATGTACTAACTAGAGGGACGCACAAATTGATATAATGATCCATGAATAACCACTATAGTGGTCAGGTTTACAGCCGTTCCATTTTCTGTGAAAACTTTTATTTTTAAAGGCCCCATGCTAGAAGAGCACACCTTCTTTAAATAATTGAAAATAATATCTTTATTCAGACAATGAACATTAAAAAACGAATGATATACTTCTCAACAACCAAGCTTCAGTCATCATACTTCTCCCTGACCGACGTCAAAAGGTCTCTCTCACATCATATGTGACGTTGGTAATGTGACGACCGATATCAGCAAGATCTGGCTCGCAGCCTTCTCCTATGTATACTGTGATAACTTTATTGAGATCGAGATCGCAATTTCCATTTACTGTGTGTAATAACTTGATTGAGAGCAAACTCGCAGCTTTCAATTTTCTTTTTTGTTTTTCAATTTATATATATGTACACTGACTCAAGCAGTGAGTCAGGTTGACTCGCAATTTATTCTAAGTGTAGGTACAGCAATTTGCCGAGTTGCACACTCTCGAGAGAGCGTGGCGCATTTTTATACCCTTTCATTTTTTATTACGAAACAGACTACTGACGATATAAGTGTAGGAGGGGGCGTGCCGCCACCAGGTCATTATATATCATATGATCATGCATTGTGCATTAAAGGAAACTAGCGAATAAAACAAACAACATTACTGCCATATATGCGGAGAGTTTCAGAGCATTCGTCATTGATTTCTTGTCATCATTTTTGAATTTATCAAAATAGTCAAATTTAGCAGAACGAAGACATAAACCTATAATATAGATAGGTAGCTTACTGATATAAATAAAAATGTTATTATTGATTGTGAATCTTTATTCAAGAAAAATATTATTATCGATTATATCTAGAACGCTCATGTATATATATCATGTTCAATATAAACGGAAATATCAAAGTGTTAAGAAACAATACCTTCCTTAACCTCGAAATGAAAAGTTACCACACTCACAAGTTCTCATAACAATAACTGTAATTTCTTTACGCGTGTCTCTAGTGGAAGTGTCATTCACACCGACTGCATTGTCTCTCTCTTCAGTTGCACCAATGCAGCTTTTAATTAGAGAGATAGAGTGCACCATTTGGAGATTGCATTGTTGCAATTGTGACACCAGAAACTCCATTAACTTTAAAATAATTAAGAGGAAGGAGTAGTTTCACGCAATGTACTCAAACCGAAAGTTCTGGATGAATACTAAGTCTTCAGTTAGTTTTATTCGTATGAATTAACCTAATTCAGTCTATATCGACTTTTCATTTAAAGATTCCATCCCAGAATCTATATAAATTCAATTTATAATGTATTTATACAGTCCTCGAAAAGTGGTCCTTAATATAGGACATGGACAAGTTATTAGACCACATAGTTACCATAGTACATAGAATATATGGTGCACGGAAGATTCCACTGAAGAAAATTCCACTGCGGAAAGTTCTACTGGGAAAATCCCACTGCGGAAAGTTCCACTTAGGAAAGTTCCACTGAGGAAGATTCCACTTGGAAAATTCCACTGAGGAAAATTCCACTTAACAAAATCCAATATTAAATTGTATTGTATTTATTATTTTTTATTATAATTTGTAATTATAATATAAATTGTAAATATATTATATTTTGTAATTATATTATAAATTGTAATTATACTATAAATTGAAATTTTAAAATAAATTGAAATTTTATAATAAATTGAAATTTTATAATAAATTGAAATTTTATAATAAATTGAAATTCTATAATAAATTGAAATTTTATAATAAATTGAAATTTTATAATAAATTGAAATTTTATAATAAATTGTAATTATATTGTAATTTTTATTTATTTGTAATCGTATTTAGTTGTAAATGTAATTATTTATTTGTAATTGCAATTATTAATTATAAGTTGTATTTGTTCCGTCTAAATGGCCGTCCAAATATACCCTAAAAATAAATATTTTGCCTAAGCAGGTAAACTTGTTTCTTGAATTAAGATCTTGATGGGAAATTTATCTCATTCAAATAACTAAATAGTTCTGTTCACATTTTAACTAGCAGTTAATAAAGTCGTGTAAATTGTGCTAATGTTTTGTTTAAAACCTTAAAGGTTGTAGAAATTTGTGTGCATTGTACATTTACTTTATTTTAGATATAAATCTTTTTTGTTTCTACTTTCCATCTTGATTCATCCGTTATATGATTTGGGAATTGTATTATTGTACTGTGGTTTAAAGTTTTAATTCCCTGGCATTTTACTATATACGGATATTCTATTTGAGTGATATTTCATCCTTAGGAAGTTATCGATGATTATAACCAAGTGTGCTCTTAAAAGTAAATTTTTTCACTGCTTATAATAATGTACAAATTTCCTTATTTTTCACATGTTTAAATTTATTACAGTTGAACAAAGTATTCCCGTACCTTTTGTGAATTGATGAAATAGTTTTTTGTATCTTTGTGACTTTGTGATCTAAGTGAAAAACTGTTAACTGTGTTATTTAATTTCTGGATGTATGGATTAATGTGACTAATATGATATCTGATGTGTGATCTTCTTGTCCGGAAAACTATACATTGTGGTGAGTTTGCTGCTCTGAGCAGTGTTAACCTATGCATTGGATAATAATTAGTGTTACACTTTGTTTCGTATTAATGTAGAGTTATGTCCTGTTAAATATATTTACATGGGACTCCTTTCAATAAATTTCAGAATCGGGTGTGTCAAAATACAACACGCATATCACTTCCCTGGACTAAGGATAGCCTTAAAGATCGCACAGTATTTATTATTAAAAAAAAATATTGTTCCGTCCAAATGACTAAATGACAGTCTAAAATATAAACATAGTGATAGATCTGTTCCTGTAACTTGATAGCTAGGAAACGTTAACTTCATTCAAATAAATATTTAGGTCTGTTCAATGTTAATCTAGCAGAGTGTAGGATAGTGTCTTGAGCTAATGTTTTAGTTTATCTTAACCAATAAGGCTATGGGAATTTGAACTATAATTGTGTGAACCAACTTCTAATCTTACATTAGTTTGTGTTTTATAAAAAATATAACTGTATTGTCTTTTATATTCATTTAACAGCCAAACCTCGAAGTGGACCAGAGGTACGTTCCACTTTCGTAACGTATAACATATATTTTTATTTGCCCCTAATTAAAACTCAAACTTACATTCCAAATGAAAATAACCCTTAACTGTTATCAAATTTGCAGAACAAGATGCTAAATAAAAAAATTGAATAGTTTTTTTTTAAGTATAATTATCTTCACTCAAGTGGAATACATTTTCCTTAGGTGTTGCACAAAGAAAACGTACAGTAAGAAAATTTATATAATGATATTCACTTATATTTTATTAATCCACTTAAACAGAAACACTGTTATGAAAATCGCAAGAAGGTTATATAATAACATTATAATTTCTAAAGTATTGTTTATGAATATGAGCAGTACAATTTATATATTTATTTATATTCAGTGGAACTTTCTGCAGTGGAACTTTCTGCAGTGGAACTTTCTGTAGTGGAATCTTCCTTAGTGGAATCTTCCTCAGTGGAATTTTCCTAGAACCAGAATATATATCTCGTAACTACATTGCACGTATTTTCACGCTGTTTCGTTATTATTATGTAATTAATCAAATTAGACTTTTAGACTTTTTATATTAATTCACAATGAATAGTCTGTTCTGAGTATACCTGTAATTTGAATGCAGATTACAGTATAAAAAAGCAGTTTCGCTGACTAATTGATTCAAAATAAATATATTCTGTCTGCTTAAAATAAAAATAAAATATATATTAAGAAACTTTGATTTAAAAAGAGACCTGCCAATTTGATTGAATTTAAATAATTAATATTTAGGTTAATGTTCGAATACAATCGATATAGCTTATAATTTGCCGTAACTTTATATTAATTTAGCTGTGGTTGTTACAAAATTAAAATCGAAAATTTCGTTGTTTTAATTTGTAGAATCTTTTTATTTCATCTGACAAGAACATAATAATATATTTTATTAAGCTTGTGATGTATACATGAAAATTTATACAAGTCATTATATAATTATGTATATCAAATTATCTTTTTGAATCGTGATATTATCTACGCGTACATCATTATGATATATTCGATCACATTAATTTCAGCTTTTACATGATAGATATAACAAATATATGCAATATATTTCCTTTCACCATAGTTTCTATCAGATGTAATTAGTTATTGATTAATTCCAAAAGAAAGTCATTTTTCGAGCTTGTGTAAGTGTTATATTAAAGCGTGAAGTGTTATATTAAAGAGTAAATTACTCGCCCAAGATATGTTTTTCTGATTTTTATTCAAATTGATATTAGTTCAATACATAATTTTCAATCCAATATCAATTTAACATATCGAGAAATACTGAATTGCCCCCTGTCCATATTTCATCTCCATTATCTCTCGGCAGTAAATTCATTTTCATGTGAGAGAAACGAATATCGATTTTTAGAAAATGTTCTTTGCTAACGCTACAAATAAAGAAACTAATACTCTAATAATATTAGATCTTTAGTATTCATATTACCAAAATATTTATTTTGAAGTCACATGCAAAATTAAATAGAAATTATTTGATTATGGCATATAACCTTAAAATGATTAAAGTAAATTAGGGAACTCAAGAATTATTAGAAGATCTTTAAAGCGTCGCAATTGGATAACAGAGATAAAAATGATTCTTGGCGTAACTTTTCACCAAGAAGATTACGATATTAGGACATTGTTGCTTTTAGAATCATTGCTTCCTTGGAGTATTTCTCATGAAAATAAGGATTATGATAAGTTATGCAAAAAATTAGGGCAATAAACGATAATATGTGGCTAAGATTTTAATAATTTACTATAATAACTTCAGCATTATACATCTCCTCTCTCAATATTTTCCATATAATGAGGTAACGTTCCATATTTACCATTGACAGGAATATTTACCTCTGTGAATTGTATTAAATTTTTCTTGGATGTGATATTACAGCATCCGTTTTCTTTTTGATGGGCTCATCAAATGGGCTTTCATTGTATTAGGGTTGTTTTACAATCAGTGAATCACCTCTAAATCTTGTCTCAGAAACAACATATATAATGAACAACAAAAAGCAGAAATTAATGTCCATCGCAATATAATATCTTGTCCCTTTATTGTTCAACAAAACAGGATCTCATACTGAATTAAATGAATTAATATGATCATTTTAACGGTAAAGGGTTAATGTCTAATAGCTTGATATTATTTATATAATGTCATATTTTGAATGTAGTAGGGTCGGACGAGGTATCACTGCGCACAATCCAGCAAACTCTGTATTTACTCAAAAACTAAAGGTACTAGATAAATTCTTTTTCTCGTGATGAAATGGTCATAAATGAGGATGGTTCTCAATCAGTTTCGAAATAATAGCTAAATAAATGCAATCATTATTGGTAATTCTTTGTGCGTAATTTAGTGAGTGCAAAGGGGAATCACTGCGCACATGAAGGGGTATTACAGCGCATTGCATAAATACAGCACTTATCTCCCTCACCTAAATACCTTCTGTCCCCATTTGAATGCCCCTCCTTCCCCTTATCTACACCCCTTTCTTTCCCATCTAAATATCCCTCTCCTCCTATCTGAATCCCCTTCTCTTCCCATCTAAATCCCTTTCTTCCCCATCTATTTACCTCTCTCCCCCATCTATTTCCCCCTCTCTCATATCTAAATCCTCCTCCTCCCTCATCTATACATCTGTGTTTCCCTCTCTACATGCCCTCTTCCCAATCTACTTATTCCTTAATTTTCAAACCCATATTTGATGAATTTGCAACAAATTTAACACTTAAATTTTACGCAACTAGTTAACTACTTATATCAAGTAATATAATACGATCGTAGATTTATTGTTATTCAATATTTAATTCAAAAACCTCTCACCACTCCCCCCATTATATACCCACTCTCCCTATTTTAATATCCCTACATCAAGTTGCATAGCTACTATGATCGTGCGTTTATTGGAATCAAATCTATAATTTAAAAACACCTTATTCAATATTTATGCCTTTATTAAGAGCTAAAAAATCATATTTTTATATATATTTACAAACAAATATTGTTATTAAAAATGATGCGCAGTGATACCCCTCTACCTCTAAATTATCTGGGGTATCACTGCGCACGGTTGCGGCGGGAAAACCGTTGAAATTGAGAAGTTGAAAATTTGACATTATATAACTGTTATTGTTTGTGCTAACATGTTAAAACAATATGAATCTACAAATCTTTGTAAAAGAGTTATTGGAGAGTTTGCAGGATTTAAAAATCACCAGCGCAAACTTTTTTCAGATCGTTCTGAGAGCACTACATATATCGCGACTTAGCTCTATAAATACTAATAGAGTAATGGTGCTTCATTATATTAAGATGCTTGAAATGATGGTTCAATCAGATTTAGGCTAAAACAAGTGTTTATTAAATTATAAGGGGTGCGGAGTGATACCCCATAAAAAGGGTGTGCGGAGTGATACCCCGTCCGACCCTATATTAAATGACGTTTCATCTTTTTTTCAGTTTACATATAGTTTTCAATACTGAAATCAACTCTAAAAAAGTTGATATAAATTTGTGAATTTACTGTTATCGAAATGGCTGAGTCACCGTCTTTATTGATGGCTGATTTTAATGAAATTTTATAATTGCCTAACACATCCCGATGATGAAACAGTTGTGAAAATAATAAAATATAGTATTCGTAAAGATACATATCATAATGTCAATTTTGTGTGTTGGTGGCCAGGACGAGGCTCATTTTGGGCATGTGGGGGGGGGGGGGGATGGGGGGTGCACGGACAACTCGTACCTGGACAACTCGTACCCGGAAAACTCGTACCCGGACAACTGGTATACAGGACAACTGGTATACAGGACAACTGGTATACAGGACAACTCGTACCCGGACAACTGGTACCCGATTTCCATAATTTCGTGTTAAATGTACCTAATTATAATAACTGAATAAAATACAAGTCCGATTTTCAAAATTTAGGTAAATGTACATAATTATAAATTAAATAACGTATGCGTGTTGGTGCCTAAAATACAATTGAAAAACTTGTTTTGATTATATATTATTAACTGAGTAGGCGCTCCCTGTTTTCCACCACATTCAACAATATTTAGCCCTAATACCATCCATTGTACATAATCTTACGCCGGCCAATCTTAGTTCGAATTAAGTCAACATGACATTAAGGTGTGTGTGTGTTCGTGCTTAGATAAATTTGTAGTGTATTTTTGTGCATATCATTACTCATTTTTTATTTGTCTTTATTCTTATCTTCAAAATAATAACTTGAAAACATCTGAAGCTTACGGACGAAACATCGTTTTTTTCAAATCAATTTCAAACTTTTATTCATGAATAATCATCAATCAAATTTAGTGCATATTTTTGCCAGAAAAACAGTTAATAATTGATGATACCAATTGAACAAATCGTGTTTATTATTCAATGTATCAAATTTCATTAGTAATTTTTTTCCTTCTACGTTAAAATACAGATAAATATTTATTTGCACTATAAAACTTTTATAGTAATATTTTTAATTTGCAGTCATTCTACCCTACCAACCATAATTAGAATCAGTATATTTTCAAAAATATTCTAGGCCCATATAATGCCTTCTTATATCAAATACTATATGGGTACGAGTTGTCCTGTATACCAGTTATCCGGGTACGAGTTGTCTGGGTACGAGTTGTCCGGGTACCAGTTTTCCTAGAGCCGGAGGGGGGATAGAAGACGGGTGAACTACCGTGGAGATTTGGAGGAGTGGTCACGGAACTGCGAGAGGTTCTCGGCAGGATGTTGGTGCTGGACAATTAGAATATTGTGTAGGCGAGATGGTGGAGAGGTTGATGATGAGAATAGAAGAAGGGAAAAGGATTAGACCATGAAAGGGAAAAAATTAGGGGCCATTTCTAAAGTTTTATGAAACTTTAGAGATGGAAACTAAAAGATGGATTTCGTTTTAACTTTTTGAAGATATCGCCTCATTTAAATCTGCGATTAATTAAGCGAATAATCCGTCAGAATATTTTCAATTACTAACTTTTGTATAAGTTTGATCTTCCTATTACTAATTTTCCGTCAGCTGCAGATAGATTATATATCTTGTGAATCTCATTCTGTAGCACCTATGTATACCTTATTTCTTATACTCAAATTGGTTAAAATAATTAATCAATAATTTATCAATGAATCTTTTAGTGCTGAATAACATAAAAATCATCTAACCTTAGTAATATCGGATAGTATATCTGCTTTTTTATTACTTTAATATATCACTGTATTATAATAATAGTATAATTGTCGTATTTTACATCATTGATATCAGTCATATTGATTGTTCTCGCCATATATAATGCCTGTAGTTTTTAACTGAATTTTGATCGATTCAGATTTTTACTCGTAAATACATCAACATCAAAAAGTTTGTTCCCATTCGATTATTGTGTTCACCTTTCTTCATTCTTCGTATACCGTGTTGTTTTCTGTTCACTGGGAACAGGACAAAATCTCACTCCGGACAAAATCCCCCCCCAGACAAATCCCCCTTCCGAACAAAATCCCCCTCTGGATGCAGGCAGACAGATTTTAATAAGTTTTTTTAATAAGTTTCTTTGATAAGTCACAAACAAAGTATCAAGAAGATGCTGACTTTACAGTTAAGATGCGCATGATAGCAGCATTATATTTTGATCCTCCTGACGATATTGAATCTGTGTTTTACACTTTATCTGATCTAATGCCAGAAGGAGGAGTTCAGATATTAAATTATTTTGATGATGTTTATATTGGGAGGCAATATCGTAAAACAAGTCAGCCTCCAACATTTCGATTATCTTTGTGGAACACCCACTGTAGAATTAATGACCATCCACCTCGAACTAATAACATCGTCGAAGCTTGGAACAGACGGTTTTTCTCATTGTGTGATAGTTCACATCCACATATTTGGAAGTTCTTTGACTTAATTAAATCAGAAATTAAATATCAGGACTGCCGGATGAATCAAAATTGTTCTGGTCATGAGCCTCAAGACACAGAAGACAGCGAATATAGAATATTATGGCCCAATATGAAAAATATTCCCTTGAAGATTTTTCGTGAAACATTGCAAGCAACTTAATTAAGATTTCAAAAGCCTTTCCTGTATTTTACGTTTGACTGTATCAAATATTTGATCTTGAATTCTTTAATGTTTTGATATTTAACTCCAGATACTAAACTAAAGATACTGAACTCCAGATACTCAACTATATAATTTGAATTTGATTGAAGCTCTGTCCCTACTAGTTTAGAAGGTATTAACGATATAATTATTTAGAGAAAAGTTGTAAATACTAACATTGTCAAAATGTATTTTTATTTCATTATATTGGACATGGGCATGAATTAATTAACTATATTACTATATCATAGTTACCCTGAAAAATCAATGAGAGACAGTTTTAAATAAAAATTAACAAAATAAACTGTGATTCTTTATTAGTAAATTTTAAAATTAAATCATTAAACGTTTTATATGATAATTCCTAACTTTAAAATTATGAGATTATCTTTAATTGATATAAAGACCCGAGGGGGATTTTGTCTGGAGAGGTATTTGTCCGGAGGGGGTATTTGTCCGGAGGGGGTATTTGTCCGGAGGGGGTATTTGTCAGGAGGGGGATTTTGTCCGGAGGGGGATATTGTCCTAGAACCCTGTTCACTATGGGCAATTAGACATTCTCTCTCCGAAAAATGACTTTGGTTGAAGGTTTTTGTTTCTCACATCAAACTTTGTCTCACTTGGTGACCGTGTAAAATGATTTTCCACTGTAATTTATATTTGAGTGTATGTTCGTGTTTTGTATAATGTTGATTCATTGCCATTATGTTCATGGTAATTGCCATTGCCATTATGTCTATGGTAATTGCTATTACCATATGCCCAGGGTATTTGCTATTGCCATTATGTCCATGATAACTTGCATTAATAGAAGTCCTACTTCAATATAGAATTTTAAATTATCTAATCAATAGAATATATTTTTAGAGGGTTTTATTTCTCCCAATATTTTTGTTATTATTACTTAATTAATTTTCCTTCTCAGATCATTTCTGTTTGCTGGGCGCATTCGAAAAAAATCGAAATAAAAAATATTGTGGTACCATAATTACTAACTTTTAAAATTAAATTATTTAGTTAGAAAAATACAGATTTGTCATATTAAATAATATATTTAGAAAAGTTTTGTCTCCTGGGCGCATATGAAAAAATAACAATATGAGAATATACTTTTATGAAAGCCATTTAGTAACTAACTAATATCCAATTGATAACCATTTAATAACAAACTATATAATAGTAATTAATTGTTTATTATATAGTTATTAATTTTTACTATTATGTAATTCCTAATCTTCTTCATCAAGGAAAGATATCTAATAAAGCAGAGGTCATTAAATAACAACGCGTATCCTTGATATAATAATATTTGCATTATTTTCAAATGCTCCCAGCAAACAGAAAAGATCCTCCTTCTCAACCTCAAACTATAAATTGTTTATCCAAACAAAATAATCTGAACAAAATGAGAAAACGTTTAATATCAGATTATAGAAAATCTGATACTCGGGTGTTTCATGTTTAACCTATGTATAATATTGATAACAACTAAGGGACACCTATATGACCCTTAAACCCATGGACCGTTATTTTAATATACATATTTGTGTCAAGACCTTCAAAGTTTGTCAGTGTGATGCACTTTAGTGTATTGCTATTCACACGTGATGCACTCATTCTTCCAACGTGATGTCCTCATCCTTCCAACGTGTTGTCATCATCCTTCCAACGTGTTGTCATCATCCTTCCAACTTGTTGTCCTCGTCTTTCCAACGTGTTGTCATCATCCTTCCAACGTCATGAAATTAACTGAAATAAATTTAAACTCATTATTTATTGCAAAAATAATTTCGAGACTCTAAAATGCGCCACGCCGAAACTCTTTTAACTAATGGAATACATAATTCTATCAAAATCATTATTTATACATTTCAATGACAATTTTTTCTTGCGGAACTAATTTGTAAAAAGTCTAAATTTTGTAAGCTACTTCCAATGTGTCTAGTTAGTAATAGATAGTTAGTGAATGTAATAATTTTAATTAATTTTTAAATTCCCTGATTTTTTTAACATGTGACGCGATAGTCACATTCGTCACTAGACTCCTCACATTCATTGCAAAGTCCCTAATTTATTATGTGACTAATTCGTCACACACGGTCGTAAAGGGGTAAAAAAGTGAACGTGAAACACTTGGGTGTCTATATTTTTTCCTGAGTCTATATTAAACTTTAGCGGACAGAATGCCTACAGACAAAATTCCTACGGAAAAAAAGTCTAACGAACAAAATGGGTAACGGACAAAATGACTAACTGACAAAATGACCTACGGACAAAATGCCTAACGTACATAGTACCTATTAGACAAAATGCCTAATGGTATAAAGTCCATTATTAACTTACTTCCAGTATAAGAATAATGGAAAAATATTTAAAGATTTATTTAAGGGAGACCAAGTGGCAACAAATTCCTTTTTTTTTCAGTTATAGTTTTTTCAATCAATCACTTTCACATTGAATATGAACATGAATTGTAATTCAGCGTACTTAGTGTAAACATTGTCATTTATCAGTGTTAGTAGTTTTTCACTAAAGTGTTTACTGAATTTAACAAATCATTTATATTTAATATTCTTCCTCTATTTTCACTTTTTATGCATTGATATCTAAATAATAATATTCTTCGATTTTGATGTTTTTAATTTATTTTATTTTATTATACGGATATAGTCATCTTCTCTCTAGTGATGTTTATAGTTGCTTTTGAAATTCTAAACCAAAGAAGATGATTTCAATGTTTATATAAGTTAGTACTGACTTGCAATGAAATACTCATTATAATAATTCATATTTTTCTTTCACTTTACGAGCTTTATTAAGTTACCTTTGTTTCTTTCAGTATTTGATATATAATAATTCCTCTCAGGAAGATATTTTCTCGACTATAAAGACATAGGTTCATTAGATGTTCTAATTCTCAAGTCACTATTTCTCTAATATACCCCACTCCATTTCACAGGGTAAATTAGAAGCTCTGCAATTTGTCTCCGGGACAAAAAGTTTCGTTGGTTTCCTCCTTCGTATCTCCCACGGACACATTCATTTGTAACTTTTGTCTCGTTTTAACAACGACACTGACAATTATTATTCGTTAGGTTCATTTCCTCAGGAAAATAAACTAAGCAGCATTAATTAAATGTGCTTTTAAATAAACACAGGATGGAATAGCAGTCGACAAAATTCGAGGTTTGATAGAGGTCTTCATTAGAATATATTTGGAAAATGTGTAAATAATATAGAATTGAAATGAGCGAATATTACTCTCCTGAAAATGTTGTTTTAAATATAAACAGGTCTGCAATTCTATTATATTTTATAAATTTCGTTAAATATGAAGAGGGTTTATTCATAAATATTGAAATCAAAACATTTGATAATTTTAACCTAATCATTAGACTCGCTATTAAATTTATTTTCTGACCTAATCACCAATAGCAGTGATTTTAAACTTAAGATTCGTTTCTTCAGACGTTACTCACCTAAATAATTTCATTAGCGGTTGTCATTTAAAAATGATTAAGAACTAATTTCAAACTATTAATAAACTATAGTGTTTATACTTCAATAAAATAATGACTTAACATGAATATGTAGCAGAAGAGTAATTAGTGTAACCAACTACAAGAAGATGAACAAAAAATACTTTTACTCCATCTCCCTATTACAAAATTACATTATCCTGCTTATAGGGTAATTTGCCCAATGATTAAACATTAATAATATCAATTAGATGATATTTAATATCTGCAGGGTTACATTCTATTCAGTATTTCGCGTCAAGTTTCCTTCAATAAACGTCAGTAGCTTAGTAAAATAATCAATTACAACACAACCAAAAAAGATTGTGGTTGAGGTTGCAGAGATCTCTTGTAACAATATAGGGAACAATAATTGGATATAGTTACAATTATGGGAACATTAAGCTATATAATGTAACCTTTTTGAGAAGGTATTTACTGTGCGTCTTGATTGTATAAATTAGATTTTTTTTCAATTTGTACAAATCAATTTAAATCATGGAAGGCAATGAAAAGTAAAATGATAATATTATAAACTTTTCGAAAACTCTTAAATAATTCATACTACTCATGATATATATTCTTTATATGCTTCATACAAATATAAAATGGAAGAATATTAAAAATGGAGTCAGTTAAATTATCACTAAAACAATATGAGATAATATAATGAAATATTTTTCACCTCCCGACTCCCATTTAATTGTAATATCTAATATTTTTCTTCAAAGGTCCACGGGTTTTTTTACAGGATGTGTTTTTTATATAAGTTTAAAAAATAAAAGTGAATAACCATTTAGTACCAAATTGGGTTTTAAATCTTAATATTGATTCATTCACACATTCGATATTAAACGTTTTTGTATCTATTCAGTAAAGTAAAGCTGAATTATATCATCTCAGATTAAATCAAACAATATATATAAACCATTTTAGGGTACATTAATCCCCTGCGTACTGCATAATCCCCATCAATTAGTTCTCTAAATAGCCGTGGAAGTGACAGCATACTTCCTCTCTCCACCTCCGCCTAAATTATTTCTCAAGAGTGTGCTAAGTACAAGTAGGGGATTAGTTGAAGCAGGAAAAGTTCAGCTATAATCGTTACAGACACGAGCTGCCGAGATAAAATGGTGCTGCAGTACTTGAAATTGTGATATAATTAGAGATGCAAAGATATTATGACTTGTTATGAGTACGATAACCTTTTTTAATTATTATGCATTAAATACAAAGACAGTTTATACTGATATTAATATATAATAATAATTAATTATACAATAATTATTCTTTTATTGTTGAGAAATATACGTTAATCAGTATATTATTGAGTAGCTATTATTGATGATATGTTTGATTGTTCGTGGACATGATTAAATTTTTTATATTGGGGGTCAACCAA
Organism: Caprella mutica; assembly: GCA_947561585.1. Classification (NCBI taxonomy): domain Eukaryota; kingdom Metazoa; phylum Arthropoda; class Malacostraca; order Amphipoda; family Caprellidae; genus Caprella; species Caprella mutica. Next base: position 373,762 of record CANNZV010000151.1, read on the forward strand.
TCAATTTTTGTGGAAATCCAAAATGGGGGGCGGGTGCATGAGGGTCAAAATTCAAGATTTATTTCCTATTTTATTTTTAGACCGATCTTTCTGAAGTTTCTACGGTATACGTAACTTCGCAAAAGAAAACATATTTTATTCGTATAACTTTTTCGATTTTTGCTTTAGTTTTCGAAAAAATGAGTTTTTCCATTTTAATTTCTTTTTACAAATTTCAAAAGGCGAGAAGTGTATGAGTGTATATGCTAGAATAAAAAAGAAGAGGGCCGTTTTTCTATTATTTGCATTTTTTGATGACTAACTAAAATTTAAAAAAAAAATCCAAAAATTTCGATTTTGAACTAAGATAACAAAAATCCAGGATGAATTTTTAAAAAACCCCTTCAAAAATTTGTTTGAAATGTTCCAAGAATTCTAAAACTCTCTTCGTTTTCATTCTAGCATATACACTCATACACTTTTTTCCAAAAACTAAAGTCAAAATCGAAAAAGTTACTTAATAAAATGTGTTTTTTCTTGCGAAGTTACATATACCGTACAAATTTCAGAACGATCGGTCCAAAAATAAAAAAGTTTTTTCAAAAGTGGGTTGGTTGACCCCCTTAATCAGTAAGACAATAGTTCATTCTAAAATGGTTGTTAACAAATTTTATAATCTTATATACTTGATTGATCAAATAGTAAAGTCGTTATATATATCATAATTTCCAACCGACAAGTTATAATTATATTTGATTTAAACTTTTATGATCTAATTACATTTAGACAAGAAGACGCAATCCATCGCATGTGTATCATTTTAATAATGAATTAAATCCCCTAAATGAATTCATGATTACGATGATTCTAAAAGCAATCAAGTAAAGCAAAAGATGAAAAATTGAGACTTGGCATATCATTACCAAAATACCAAGTGTAAGTGAAATAACCTTCATTTATAATATAGTTTATCACATATAATTTTCCTCTTTAACGTGTAGTCAATCCTACACGTTATTTACAATTATTATTATTTCTCTTACACTCCACGGTATAGTTCATAATAATTATTATTCCAATATATTTAGATAGGGTGATGGAGTCAGTAATATACACATTTAATTTTTTAGATTGGTTTCCTTTCCTTTAATGACTGAAAGTCGTATTATTTGTTAAATTAAAGAAACAGAACAGATATATCTTTTTATTCCTTTTATATATATATCTGAACAGTTCGCTTGGATTTTAAATGTTGAAATAAAATTTATTTTGTCGGTGAATAGAATTGGATATAATTTCATAAAACATATTCCTGTTAATGATGTAGTTAATTGGCAAAAACAATTTTTGTTTTCTCTTTCTTTCTTTCTTAGCAGTGAAAGGCTCTATTGTAATCTGAAGCTCCATTGTGCTGAGCATTGATGAACTACTGTGCTCTAAGATTTAGGAGACTGTGTTATTGTTTTAGGTACTTTGATGGTAAATATAACTAGGACTGTATGATTGATTGGCCAAATTGAATCAATGTACAATTGATTCATCCATTACTAATTGTCACATGCAGTTTCCAAATTAAATTAAAATGTCCACAAAGGAAAAATAGGATTTATGAGCTCACACAAAAAGAGTAATGAGCTTACTCAGTTGTTCATTTTTCTTTAAAATTATTTAAAAAACGTGCAAGTACATAATTTCTTTGATATGTCATTGAATACAATATTCTCATTATTTATTTTTATGTTTGATTTATAAAGCAGTTATGAATATTATACATTGAATTAATTTCATTCATCTCGTGATAGCATCATACATGATGAAAAAGAATTGAGCGTTTTCTTACTTTTAATTGTGAGTGAGTTTGTCTGATACAAATGGAGTTCTTTTTAAAGGATGCATCAGTTGAATCAAATCACTGGTTTTGATAAACCTCCTGTGAAAATGAAAGACTTTACAATTCGCAATGTCCCATTGCCTCACCCTTTGATCCGTAATATCTTGTGTATAGCCATTGCTTGTAATTCAGGAATATGCTTCTGCCTAATCTAGTTAATAAATAGATTATCAGGAACACCATTTGATATTTTTTATTCATACACATTATTAATTACTATTATATATTTCATTATTAACTATTATATATTTTATTGACACCCATTAAATTTAAATTTAAAGATATAATTTGATTGATATTTGATAGTTTTTCATATATGTAAAACATAAACAAGCAGAAAAAAACGAAAAATGTTTAAATGTTTAAAATCGCAAAAAAATATCTTTCCAAACTGACTTAATTTCATTCGATATTATATAATGATATACAATATTACAAAATGTTTGATATGCGTTTGAAATAATTTTTACCTGAAAACAATATTTTCATATCAACAAAGCTTGATTGTAAATGGTGTACTTATTATTATGTAATATCGATAAAAGATAGTATCATATTATGTGCTCACAACTAAAAAGTTTTATGATTATTATTCATTAAATATATACTTAAAATAGAATGAAATAATTTTTGAGATATGAATCATTGATTAGCTTATAACTATTTTAATATCATGTATAACATACACATATAAAAGGAGATACCATTCACTATAGATTAGAAATAACTTATAGAATAACACTGCAAAGTTTGGAAACTTATAATCAGCCTTACAGCACTTGGAATGTAGGTTGTAACATGTATTATGATAGACCATTAAGAAATCTTGTATACTACCTATAGGCTAATGAACTCTACTTTCTCGATAACTGTGAGTGTCGAGTACTGCAAAATTCCCTTGATGATGTTTGGACACAGTGAAAGCATAAATATATATATTTATAATTAAAACTGACATTAGGATATACTACTTTTTGTAATAATCGAATAATTATTTTCGGTATAATTGAGATTTTAAATTAAATTAATACATATATTGAATAAGTTCATTATTTAATTATAATAGGGTTTTATCTTATAATAACAATATTCCAATTTAATTTCACCTTCTCTCTGTAATCCACAAGTTAATTAAAGCATAAATTTAATTAATTCTTCCCAAGGGAAATCAGTTGCCCTACAGTTGAAATATATTTAGCGGAAATTGCATGACGCCGTCATAAAATATTATAGCATTACATTAACATTTTATTTAGATATATTTATTAAAGTATGATTAATCATCAAGTTATATAACCTAAGGGCTGGTTCGTGCAAACCAGCTCTAATATAACAAATAATCACTTTAATTCTAAACTGCTTTGGATGCTCTGTTTTTCATGACTATGTCTTTTACTTTCCACATAATTACACATGGTTTGATAAAAATAACAGTGATAAATGGTAAGAAATTCGTTTTATGAGCTTATTTATTCAAATATATCACGCGTAATTATGAATGCTTCCTCAAGGCATGTGATGCCTGGTCCCCTCCACTCACATTTTTGTATTACTCTATCCATCAGAGCTAATGTCACCGATTACAAAACTGCACGCCATTTCAAATTTGGTTCTATGTTTTTATCATAATATGTAATTTAAGTGATTCTTGTGATTTCACTTCTACCCTCAGAATCTCATGCGAAGAAAAAGATTCTTGAAAAATTCAAATCTATAATAAATTTGTATGCATATTATAAAATGCTACTTATAGTGGTATCTAAATACCATTACCAAAAATACATTAAGTACCTATAAGAGTGAACTTATATACCTAACTTCCTTTAAAATTAATATACGATAATATAAAAGCGACGAATTAATTTATTCGAGAATTCAAGAATAGAGGGGCTTTGCAATAGTTTATTAGTTAAAATAAGTAAACATATGCAAGTAATCAAAGCCCTGATTAGCCAAAAGTAAGCTTTTAGTGCACACTATAAAAAGACACTCAACGCTATTCATCCCAACCAGAAAGAAACAAGTTAAGTTAGACTGCAGTTCTTTTTCTTCTATTGAATCTTAGAAAGAGTGAAAGTTTTACTGTGAATATATATATATATATATATCGATTACTTTTCTGTTAATTGTTGTATAACCACAGCTCTACAAATTTAAAGCAATTCCAGATTTTTTTAATTTAGAGTGCAGTGGACCTTTCAAGAAACATTTGTTTCATACCTTTACATGTTAATATGAATTTAAATAGATCGTTATTATTTTGTGACTACTAGTGGGTATGTAAATGTCAAAAGTAGGTTTAAATGAATGTTACTATCAAAAAGTCGATTCGTTATTAATAAGAGCTTTAGTGAGAGACGATTCGTGAAAACCAGATTGGTATATAAATCAAGTATCTACTATTTAGAGCACTCTAGATCACCAAAAATTTAGGACGTGAAAACCCACTATATATACCTATAAAAACCCTTTCTCAGCAAAAAATTAGTAATTCGTACTAAATTTGATGGGGTTGACTCATTCTAATTTGATCGACCACATGAACTAGGAAGTAATGACGATTTACATAGAATATAAGGTTGTAAAATTTTCGAAGATGATGATTAATTGAATTTATAATGTTCGATGTTCATCGGTCTGAGCTACTGTTAGTTTTAAATAATTGGTTTTAAATTATAGTAATATAATTCATATTACTCATCAATAGAGTAGACTATTGATCAAGATACGAAATACAAAATCATATATATCTTTAAAATTTGAACATTATAAATTCGAATATTTGATTTAACATTTTAAAAATTCGATCCTGTTACAAAAATGTGGCAATAATAAATAATCTGGATTATTGAATTCAATTTCCTGACTGACCAAATCATTCCTGAAAAGCCGATCAAATATTTTTATTCTCTCTGCAAAATCATTCTTCATGAAAAAATCCTCCAAAGGTCGTTGTTCCAATCAGCTTTATCATCCGAAATAATCAAACAATGAGCTACATTTATAAATGTATGTATGTATGTATGTATAGTATTGGACTTTAGAATATATTGTATATAAATTAAGTTGTTAGTGATTTTCTACATATATTTATCTCTAATGAGTTCGACGTATGTTTTTTGGGCACATCCTTTTTAAATACTTTATATCTTTCATGTCATTCCTTTAAAGTCACCGACCAAATATATTTTTGTATTTAAAAGTTTAAAAATATTTACGTATCAGGGGAAAACAGCGAAAATCAAGTAAATTAGGAAATTGATTGTATTGTGGTGACGTGTGGCAAGGTAGAAATACATTCTCTTAGAATATAAAATTTCATGAAGTACACACACATGCGCGAGCTGTGATTGGATCACACTCCACCCAATCACAGATCAGCTCTCTCAGTTGCCAATGTATTATATACCTATGTATTTATTTCTCCTTATATGTTCAATATTTTTACTTGAAATTTGGAACACATCAGTTTAGTATACAGTAGCGGACAAAATTTATGGGTAGGCAAAAACAAGTTATCTAAATCTTTAATTTCATAAAAAGTACAAAACACACATTATTGAAATTTTACACGTATTTTCATATAGAACTCATATGTATTCGTATGAAATTTCTAATCATTTGGACAAATATTCTAGGAATAGTTCCATATTTTACATCATAAACTTTGAATATTCGTGGACATTGGCAATTAACTTAATAATTTGTGAATAATTCTTTACTATATCACTTCAATACATCTTCTTCTACATAATTCTACAAATTTGGCAAAATATGAAGGAGTTATCCATCTTCTATCAATCCTCGAGAAATGTCCACAATTCTTCCACATTTATTGTGTTTCTTCTCTGATTACAGTCTCCAATTATTATCCAAACAATCTCAATTCGATTGAGGTCAGGACTCTGTGAAAGCCAGCTCATTAGAGCAATTTCTTCATCTTCTAAAAGAGTCGTAACTTTCTATCTGAGTAGTAAGGTACGTTGTCCTGCTTGAAACTCTGTGGTTGAGGGTCAGCTATTATTATTAATTATTAAATTAATTGCCAATATCCGCGAATATTTCAAAGTTTATGATGGCTACCCTTAACTTTTGACCGGAGCAAAATTTAGTGTTTGAAGTAAAATATGGAACTATTCCTAGAATATTTGTTCAAATGCTTTGAAATTTCATACGAATACATATGAGTTCTATATGAAAATACGTGCAAAATTTCAATGATGTGTGTTTTGTACTTTTTTATGAAATTGAAGATTTAAATAACTTGTTTTTGCCTAACCTTATATTTTGTCCGTTACTGTATATACTAATAGCTTGTAAATATTACAGTACCGTAGTTTTATAAATATGACAACCTTCCCGTTCATTCTGATAGTCAAACTCATTAGGGTTAAGGTACAGTGTAGTGTTTATTTATTTACCTTTTAATTTATGACCTAGGTCCTAGGTGAATAACTAAACCAATATTTATGTCAAATGTCATTTTCTTCTCATAAGTGAATTTATTAATTATTTAAAAATAATTACTGCTTAAAAGTGTTGCACCATTATTAATCTTAGTTAAAATTGAACGAAATATTTATCTTATTCTTGAACTGAAAAATTTCACATTGTTTAAACAAATATAAAAATGATAGGATCAAAATTCTTTATTTGAAAATATAAATGCTAATAAAGAATTAATATTATCCTGATCATAACTATAACACAGGTCACGTCACAATGATGTTCCAACTTTTCAAAGACTATCCCAGTGCCAGAGGTCCATTTCATTCAATGGGCCTAAATATTGGAATGATATTCCTAGAGATATACCTCTCTTTCTGACTTTAAGAGAAAATATAAGGAGTATTTCCTGCAAATTAACTTATTGTAAGTTCCTCGAGCTCCAAACTGTTGATATTTAAACTACGTTTACTTTTTTAATTTATCATATTTATCTAAGGTACGCTTGAAACATTTATCATATCATATTTCCCTGACTATGCTTGATACATTTATCATATTGTATTTTTTTTCTCCCTATCATCTCTTACGATTCCTCTTCCATTCATGATCAATGGCTGCAATCAGGGAGTAGGTCTTCTGCAATTGGAAGCATTTTCACTTACGGTTTTAGGTGACTTTGTTAATGAGGATGTTTTTCTGTCTGACTGCTTCACGTAGTCCCTTGTATTTAAACCACTGTATTAATGTATAAAATTTTGTGTCTACTAATTTTTGTGTTAAGTAGGTAGTACCTGTCTTGTCTTGTGTGTTGGAATTAGGGTGCATTAATTGTAATAACTACTAGTTTTTTGCTCAAAAAGTTTCTAAAAAGGAAACTTCATACGGGCTTGTATGTATTAAACAATTTTTTTTCCCCTGTTAAGAATGTATTCATGTATTTTTTTTATCCAATAAATAATTGAATTTGATTTATTATTATGGTATCGACATTTCAGTATTGAGGTTTAACCATATGATATTGAACATCAGGAATGTTTTAAATATGAATCCTAAATTAAACGTAGAATTAATTGATCATTTCCATTGTACATAATTGTTATTTATTTCATACACGATATATAAGGAACCTTGTTTCTTATCCGCAAATAAGAACAATTCCTCTTGATTATCTCTTTTAATGGCCACTAACAGCAATATATTGTCTAAGTTTTTGTGTTGCATCACTAAACTGCCGCAACTTCGAAGAAACAGAAACTGCTTCCTTTCTTCAGAGTTATTTATTTGATGTCACAGTCGCTATTTTGTCCCCACACTTTCTTCATCTGGGTAAATATAGATATTTTTAGTCTTTGTATGAAAAGATAAAAGATGTAATGTATTTCTTACATTGAAAGATTGTAGAAGATAAAGCTATTGTTAAAAATTTGTTTTGTCGTCAATATTAAAGGTAAAATTGGTATTTAATCGATTATATCTATGAGAAAGTTTGATATGAAGTTATTAGATGATTCCCAAAGTATAGGACTGTATTTATGCAACCGTCTTCACATCTTGTTGTTCCTATATTTTTCTATTTTTTCAAGTATTCTATTTCAACACCAGTAACCTTATCTGATACATTTGTTATGCGCGTACGGAAGACTCAACATGCACTCCTTTTTTATAAGTATATTTCAAGAGATTACACGAGCTTACTGCATTCTCTATATTTTGAAACCACCCTCAAAAAATAAATATCATCGAAATAAGCAGAAATTTCATTTCAATATTATCAAGAAAACTCTTTATGATTTTGAAGCTTGAATAATACCTACGTGGTATTACCGACTATCAACAAGTCTGTAACAAGCAACTAAATATAGTTATATAACTATAGCCCGAACTTTTAAAACCTATATAAAATGCATTTTAGGACCAAAAATTAATTTTAGCACTGATACGTATATACTTCTTATTAATATTGAATAGGTTTTTAAGACGTTAAAAGCCATTTTAAGTAAAATGTTCTCACTTCTGTAAAGTTTACATTGCTCTTGTTTTTAATGGAAATATTGTGTTATCAACGTGTAAAAAAAAATATAATTAATTGAATTGCAATAATTTTAATAATATTAGAGGTTATTTAAACTCTGCGTTGAAGGTTTTTTCAGATATCAAGCTTTCGAATAGAAAGATTTCTATTCATCATCAGGAGAAGGGTGGAAAAACCTGGACCTGACAATGAATTTTATGACCAATGGTTGTATGTTGGATACCGTCTTTCTATTTAAGCTATATATCCTAAAGTTTATTAATATTAATTAACAATCTATTTAGTATTGAGATATGAGACAAAAAATTAGAAAATTTGTTACTAACTTAGCTATTGCTTACTACATTAATTCTCTAGAATATTTTTACTTTCTATATATCTGTTACAAAATCAAACAAAATATTGTAGAGAATTAATGTAGTAAGCAATAGCTAAGTTAGTAACAAATTTTCTAATTTTTTGTCTCATATCTCAATACTAAATAGATTGTTAATTAATATTAATAAACTTTAGGATATATAGCTTAAATAGAAAGACGGTATCCAACATACAACCATTGGTCATAAAATTCATTGTCAGGTCCAGGTTTTTCCACCCTTCTCCTGATGATGAATAGAAATCTTTCTATTCGAAAGCTTGATATCTGAAAAAACCTTCAACGCAGAGTGTAAATAACCTCTAATATTTTGGATTTCCCGTTGAGTTTGAATCTTTTCAATCAAATAATTTTAATGATTTTAGGGATCTCTTTACATTTACTGTCTTGGGTTTTATGGTCTGATTTTTTATATTTACTTTTATTGTCCGAACTTTTTTTCTTGTTTACCTTTACGGTGTGAACTTTTTTTTTTAATTTAACTTTATTTAATATATATTTTCTTAAAGAATGACCTTTCCATTGAAGAATGTTCCATCTTGAATTTTGAAGAATGATATATTTGATATCTAGAGTTCCTTACATGGGCCTGAGCGTATCAGTGGTATCATATTTACAAGCCTGAATGTTTAAAAATATATGAAATTGTTTATGTCAAATTATGATTTTCATTACGTTCTTCTTTATTTTAATGTTTACTTTTACGGTCCGAAAATTTATTTTTATCTTCTTTTACCTTCTGAACTTATTTTGATTTACTTCAAAAAAGATTTACTTAAAAGTAAAGGAATCCTAATTTTGTTTACAGTATATATGCGTACATTTGCTCGATGAGTAAAACAAAGATTGATTGAAATTCATTGAATAGAACTAATTTTTATTGCATTTAAATTTGTTTTTACTAAAAATGAAATTGATGTATAAGGATATAAATTTCAAATCAGGTTTTCCAATTTTCGGAATTAAGACGAGCTTTCTAGACGATAACAAAAACCTGATGCGGCTTAATCAACGACCAAATAAACGTGACCCTAATATAACTATGTCACAAGACACATATAACTGTTGCCACAAAATATAACTATGTCACAAGACACATATAACTGTTGCCACAAAATATAACTATGTCACAAGACACATATAACTGTTGCCACAAAATATAACTATGTCACAAGACACATATAACTGTTGCCACAAAATATAATTATGTCACAAGACACATATAACTGTTGCCACAAAATATAACTATGCCACAAGACACATATACTAACTGTTGCCACAAAATATAACTATGTCACAAGACACATATAACTGTTGCCACAAAATATAACTATGCCACAAGATACATGTAACTGTTGCCACAAAATATAACTATGTCACAAGACACATATAACTGTTGCCACAAAATATAACTATGCCACAAGACACATATAACTGTTGCCACAAAATATAACTATGCCACAAGATACATGTAACTGTTGCCATAAAAATATAAATATGTCACAAGATACATATAACTGTTGCCACAAAATATAACTATGCCACAAGACTACATGTTGAAAATGGTTATGCAGAATTATCAATTTGCTGGAATGGGTTAAGGTGATGGTGGATCGGTTTTGAATTTCATTAGCGTTTCTTGAACTATTATATTTTGCTATTGAATTGTTAAATTAAAGTGAAAATAAATTGAATTAAAATTCCCAAATTATTTAAAAATTTAAATAGTCATTTATGACAATTTAACACTTTTAATGCAATGAAAGACTTTATGGCATTTATTAAGACTCTAGTTAGAATAATGATTTAAATAGCTCATTGTAAAATGTGGAGTGTCTGAATTATTATACCTTACGAAACTTCAAATCGTTAGTAGACACTGTATAGCGTATCTATTATTCAATTATCCATTGAAATACAGATTCAATGGTAACATACCTGTTAATGTCAGGCATGTTCTGCATCTATTTTCATAATCTTACAGTATGATCCACAATGAATGATACTAAAACAAAAATTCCTTAAAAATAATTAAGGGCAATTAATTGATAGAAGAAGAATTTTGATGGTTTGCAAATGTTTGAACATTTATGTTTTATTCAGCATATGTTCCAAATGTCCTTGAAGTTGATCTCTACACAGCTCTGTTCATTTCTTCGTATAACGCACCATTTTGCAAATATCTGCCTTGCTCATGTTGACAGCAAAGTCTTCCAAAATAGTTTAGTAAGAGTGCGTGGTTTACATCTGATGACATCTGCCATAGCTTTCAACCAGAAAAAAAAGTAAAGAGGCGATAATTCTAGAGAATAAGGGGGCCAAAGATGGTTCATCCGGCGAGAAATTATCCTTTCATCAAATTCTGAATGCAGAATTTCAAGGCACTCAAGTCACATGGCAGCTGACACATTCTGCTGGAATCAATATTGATGTCAAATTCTTAACCAGAACTCCACATAGTATTTTTAAGGACTTTCTACATGTATAAAATTGAATTTACGGATCTCTCGAACCATACAACAGGGAGGATCTTCCCGTCCACAATCCCCACCCAAGCAAACACTTTTTCACCATAAGCTTTTTTGCATTCGATTACAGTGTGGAGATTAGTGGTGGTGCCCAGTGCCGATGTACCAGCTTGTTTGGCGACTGTTTCAAAATGAACAATTTTTATATTCTTGATGCTCCTGAACTCTTCATATACTTAGCGATAATCAATGATGCCTGTCGACAGTAAAAGGGAGAATTTTTTCTGAAGTAGTGACTCGGGCTGTGTATTAGGTCCATTTTCGAAGATCTAATTTGAGGCGATACAATGATGAATGTCGAAAATCGTCCATATATATACAAATTTCCCAACATAAGGGTAGCATAGATGTGATTCTCTGATCAATATTCGGAGAGAAAATATTTTAAAGGAAATTTTGTTTTAGTATCATTCATTGTGGATCATACTGTAGCAATGCAGAGACCTAATTTACTTTGATGACAACTCTTCATTTTAGTTGCCTTCATTTATCTTTCAAGAAAAAGTACAATTTACCTGAAACTTCTAAGCTACAGGATGAGAAGAATATTTCTAGAAAGTACCTAATTTCTATTTTTAATTGTTCAGCTGGTATGATAATCGAACCATTTTTTATTAAATTGCATCACTGATTCATGCTAGATAACCCAAATACGAAATAAATTCAGGGATCAATATATTATCCTCCACTCACATATAGTGAAACAATTTAATCTGGCCGAATTTTTCTTTTAGAGTCCTTGTATTTATCATCAATTCTCTTTGTACAAAATGCAATTTTGTTTCAATTCATACAATTCAATATCTAAATCTTTTCACCCTTCACGTTTATAATTTATGCATGCTGTACTTATCATGATGCCGAATGAATACTTTATCGTTCTCATCTTCATTCATTCACAAAGTGAGCAATTATAATCTATGAAGTTTGTCCTGAATATCTCTGGTTGTATATCAATAATTCCGAGTGTTCCGGTAATTTGGTATTGAACTTGAGTATAAAAGCGTACATTTTAAGAGTTCTCTAGCTGTGTTTATGTTTGAATTGCTGCGTGCAGTCATATTTTGATTTATAGTTGACTTCAAAATTTTACCTGTGATTCAGTTAACGTCTTTCAGAATTAGTCTTAAAAATTGAAGAGGTGTTTCGAATAGGTAGTTTTTTTAAATATACTGATAATTAAATTATTTGTACTATTTTAAATTTGCTCTGGATAAATTCATATTTATTCCGATCATTAAATAGTATTATTGTTGATGAGTATAAATTTGAAATTTAGTTGTATACATTATTAATAATCACTGGTGTTATTTCAAATGTAAATCCATAGAATTGCAAGTGTTTAAATTTAGTTGATAAAGAAACTCATTCATAATCGTCCGTGATAAATATTTCACGTAAATATTGAAATCAAGCATGGCAGACACGTGCATTAATGAAGGAGAGCTGACATATAATTAGAAAAGGTATAGTTATACCAAAAAATAACAGAATATAAATAATAAATTAGTATGTTTGATGTTCAAAGATAATTCTTTTATATTATAGCAAAGGTATTAAAGCTTAAAACCATTATTAGTTGAGTGAATTTTTTGAAAGATATTGAAATGAATTATATAGACCGACTTCATTGATCCCTATAAATTAAAAAGAACTACCCACTGACTCCATTATTTGGAGCGATATGATTCTCTCAGCTTCAGTAAAAAGGAAGAGTTTTGCACTTAGGTAACTCAGGGAGAATACTAAACTCTTCAGATAATGGAAACTTTACTGCCGCAATTTATGATCGAAGATGATTTTGTGGAACTCAATTCAGGAGAGAACTAAAAGTGGGAGAGGTGATTTTTGGACTAAGAAATCTAGATTTATGAAAGAGTCCGATCTTATTCTGGAAGAAAGGAAAGCGTTCATGATAGAATATATGTACGTTTGAAAAGTTCAACAGAATTATTGAAGGTTGATTTTCAGTTACATTTGGTTTCAAATCGTTAATCCATGTATTTTAATCTCGCATAGAGATCTATAAAAGTTAAAATTAGTTACTAGCTACTGAAATCATTTTCTTTTTCACTTCGTGATTGTCTGCAGTGAAAGGTTTTAAAGTTTATTATAATTATCAGTCTCCACCTGACCAGAGAATGAATATACAGCGTAGATTTTAAACCAAGGGTTTTTATTGCATCTTTACCATTTACTTGGATATATTCATTTGTTTACATGGAACAATTTGATCATTGACTCGAAAACAATATTATCTTTGTTTCGGAAACACGTTTAGTCGTTCACACATTAGTTAATTATTCCACCAAAATATCTTTATACGAGAAATATACATAAGATGTTAGAAATATCTATTTGATTATTTGATTTTTTAGAAAGAAAGGTTATCTGCAGCTGTTTTTAACTGCTTGTCATGAATAGTTTTATAACCTTATTGGAGGTAATGAACCCCAATTTATATATGCATCCATCGAACCCGTCAAAGTTATAAAAAAACATTTTTGTAACTTAACTGTTTAACCACGCATTATTTGATCCCAAAAACATTGTGATCAATAAGCAAACTGAAAAGAAAAACGTGAATTTCTACACTGAACCACTGTGGTTCCACCTAAACCAGGTTATAACTTATATTATAACCATTGTGTTAGATCGGAGGTGGGCAAGTGTGGCACTGAGTGCTGTTTCTAGCTCTGAAATGGCATGACGCCCACCAACAAATTGCACACTTTTGAGTACCCATAATAGATTAAAATGAAGTTGTATCATTTTATAGATAGTAAATTTAAATGTTTGTGTATTAGATTAAATTGGTTGGGTAATTACTTCTGTTTGTTAATATATTAACACTTTGTCTTATTATGCTGTTTTGTGATTGTAATCCAGATATAAGTTTATTCTGTTGAATTACGACCATTATTATAATCCATTTTACTAAGTATGACATATTTTATTGGTGTAAACGATGTGAAGATTAGGCGCAAAGCTATATCCATATTTAAAATGAACCAACTGATAGTGTAGAGTATCAAATATTCTTCGTTATATAAGTATCACGAAGAATCACCTGACTAAATATCGATCCTTTACCGACATTAATCTTTACAAGATATAATTTATTCCGTTTAAATTTGATAAGAATGATTTTTATTAAATATGAAATATTGTTCGCTAATATTGAGTTATAATTTAGCTTCAATATATAAAACGTAATTTGATTTTTTGAAACTCCTTGTACGTTTCATTTTACTTTTCTTTGTATGTTGCAATTTCTTATATCTGTGGTATGACTTAACCAATTTTATTTTCTTTAAAAATGAATAAAATATTTAGTAGTATTATCTAGAAAATATTATGGAACTAAATTGTTATGAAAAAGCCTAAATGTAAAGCTAGGAATTTGTATTCCGCTGGGAAAATTCCTCCTGGGAAAATTCCTTACTGGGTAAATTCAGCCGGGAAAACTCGATCTGGGAAATTTCCGCCGGTGAAACTTCCTGTCACCTTTAATATCATATCGAGAAAAGATTCGACACTGAATCTTTTGAATCCAAGGATAATAGCGATTAGGTCTTATTTAATAGCAGATAATATCCCTTGTGAATTCGACATCCACCTAACATAAACTTGATAAATATTATATGTACGTGATTCAAAAGTTGTCAATTGAATACAATAATTAAATTTCCGGGTGCAGCAGGAAATTTGGAACTTTTTAATTCATTTCAAAATTTTCTGATTAGAAGAAAAAAATGGACAAACGGATCATTTTAACATTTATTTTGGTAATCCTTAAAACATATAATACACTTTATTCAATATAATCCTCTTCCACTTCATTTAATTCTGGAGTTCCTCTTGGCGAAATTTTGTACAATCCCTCTTCATTTTATCGGTATCGATATTCCGGAATGCTCTAAGAATGGCTGTTTTCAGAGTTAAAATATGTTAAAGGGGGGGTGGGTGTGTTTAATATAAGACTGTCCTTCAATCATTCATACATGTAGACTCGTAGGGTTACTATGCCGAATATACTATGGGACACACAAGCAACAATTCTCTTTCAAAAAAGTTCAAATTTGTTTTCCTCCAAATTATTGCTGGTGCAGTCTTGATCAAGTCTTTGGTACACTCAGAGTAATTCAGATACACCCATGAGTTTCGAGTTCAACTGATGGCTTTTTTTTAAAGCGAAAAAATTTAGTGCATCGAACTATAGTTTGGATGCACTAAAGTGCATCAGTTCGATGCACTTAATGTTTAAGGTATAATTTTGTTAATATGATGTGGAAATTATAAATTATTCTCATTAATTTAGCAAACTTATAGCTGAGACACTAATTAAAGTGCATCGCACCAATGCAATTTAATGCATCCAAACTATATGTAGTTTGATGAGACAAAGCCATAGGATGAACTCGAAACACCTGGGAGCATCAGTTGGAGTTGTTTATTTTTCTCAGCGTAGCAATGTCTTTTCTACGAATTCGGAGCACCAAAACATAATCCAGTTCAAAAATTTTCCGCTATGCTGATTTTGAGTCCAGCTTCTATGAAATGAAGAGGAGTTACCTTTCAAAAAATCGCCATGACTGCAAAAATCATATCAGAAGCAAGATTTCAGCCCTGCATCACAAAAGGAACTTCTGAAGTCGCAAAGGCAATAATATAACTCACGTGTTCTGATAATTTTCAGTCGCTTTTCTCTCATCAAAAAATTCGAGCATCTTTTCATTTGTTATTGAGATGATAAAGACCATAACCATTATTGACCGATAATTGAGTAGGTTCCAGGGTCTCCTATCGTAAAGAAAATCATCTAAAGGTCTTCATTTCTGATGATTCTGTTACTATAATATGGCGTCTTTTGGCAAACGTTTGAAATCTACTTTTTTGATCTGTTTTTCAACGACTTTTTCTACAGCGCCACCTGAAAACATTAGTTTCACTTTTGATCTTTTCGGAGGGATTGGCTATTTTCTAAAATTATTTACATAGCCAATGTTATTAACAATATCCGAAGGTGAGTTCCCAGTGCATCTCATTACATTTAGGGTTATCCATCGCACTAATTCTGCCTTATTTAATGGAAAAATAAAAATGTTTGTTAAGGCCAACACCTGAAACAAAACTTATTTGTAATCAAAAATTTAAGTATACATATATTCTATACGGAGTATTTCTATGCTTTTTTCACTTAGTGGCTCTGTAATCAAATCTATAGCTTTTTAAAAACTCATGGTTACATTTATACGTTGTGTACAAATTTGGTTGCAGACCACTTACTTATTCATAGCAAGCAAGCTAAAAACATGATTCGAAATTTATTTAATTATTTATTACAATAAATTTTTCATAGAAACATTTTTATTATCTATACTAATATCAATAATATATTGCAATAAGATTCATTGTTAATCTCTATTTAGTTCCGAGTGAATTCTTCTTATAAAAAATAAATTAGGTATGTATTTGAGATTCTCATTTTTTGGCATAATTTCAAATTCTTCTACATTTGCAAAAATTTGATGTAGAGATTTTTAAGTTACCAATATCGATCATGGATACGTCAATTTTTGCCACCTCATCAAATTTTGGTACGAACACGAAGTGCTTTCCCCTAAAATACTATTTTGATATTCCTGTGCTGTGATGAACAGATTTATGGGGTGGAATGATGCCACAGCCTTCTTCTCGCCAGTAAAAACAGACAACTTATTTTAGACACATTCCTGTCATGTAGTTAAGTGTTCAACGGCTTTGACTGAGGGAATCACGGTCACAAAATATCAATTCAATAGAGTGAAAGTAGAATTGGTCGCTATTTAAAATTTGAGTAATAGCAATAATTTTTGATTGATCAATTAAATAACACAGCGATTAAATTATACTGAAATGATATATTGCAAGTCACACACCCGTATTATTTTTAACCATAGCTAAGTTAATTAATAGACTGAAAAATGAATAATTTCTATTATTGTAAAGACCAAATTCAGTATGAAAATATCAGTTATGCGTAAGTTGAAGTATGATGATCTGATCTTCAGGCACAGACGGTAGTTTTTCTGATGGACTCAAGAGAAAAAAAGAAACAAAGCCTTAGATCGAACGGGAGAAAATCGAGTGAAATTGCTCTCTTGAAGAATGGATCGACAGGAGCTAAATTGAGAAGAAAATTAGTCTCTGAGAGAATTTCATGAGAAAATGCACAACAACATGGGAATCTGAGATTTATAGTTCTAATCGTGAGAAGAATATAACATCTATTTTATAGTAACACTTGGGCATTCAAGTAGTAAGATATGTATTTTCGCAATGTGATCAGCTTTTATACATTGCTAAGAACATTATAAATTATTTATCTTTAAAGTTTAAATGTTGTTCTGAATTAAATACTGGAAATATGAATCTGATATTGGACCTCTATATAGTAATTATATAAATATATATTAGATTTGTTAATTAGAATCTAGATAAGGTTCAAAGCATGATTGTATAAGTTTTAGAAACTTACACAGAATAATATTTCGATACAATGGCAAATCATCAAATTGTTAAGTCATCCAGAATAATATTGCCAAAGTTTCTATAGAAGCCATTTTGTCGAACTGCTTTGGTTAAATTACACAGAAACTATTTTTATTTGTTAGATCTGAGCTTTTGATGAGGAAAGTCACGTCAGATATGTTCTGGAATGACTATATTGAACAGGATTAGAAAACAGAAGAGAACACAAGTACTATAATTAAGAAAAGGGGCAGCGGAAAGATAGACTAGGATGTATTATTTTGACTACAAGAAATAATAAATATATGTATTATCTACATTTATCTATAAAATTAACATGAAAGTTAATAAATAGGTCTATGACTCCATTTGTGAATAAATTTTAATAAGATTAGGATTAAAACGTAGAACAAAAGAAGCTTACTTTTTTTCAAACATTTTGGATATGGAATGACGACAGAATAACTCATAATCTGGAATAGAATATCATCGATGAATTACGTAAAATCATCAATAAAGTTTATTTGTGATCCTATGAGAGATAAAGGCTCGTTCCTTACATAATCCTACCGAGGAATATATATATGGTTTTCCTACAGACATATAGTAAACATACATCTAACTTAAGAAGAGGAGTATTGCTTTTTTCTGCAATCTTGACAGGTCGGTTGCTTTTATATTCCTCTCTGTGATAGGCACTTTATTTATGTACAAAACAGAATCGCTATTCAATTGAGAGATTCCAGTTTAAATTGCATTGCTTCTCCCGGATGTAACTACTCAATTTCAACCTGTTATAATTTAAATACTTCCCAGTTAGCAATGATTCTCGAGTCAATATTGGGACAACATTAGCTCGAGAATAGTTGCTATCTGGGAGATAGTAACGGGTCCTAATTCAAAAAGAGCTTTTACATGAAATTTAAAGAAGAATCCATAAGTATGTATGTCAAGAGTTACATTTGAATTAGGGAATCAATATCTCGATGAAAGAGTATTTGTAGACATTTTGTTATTTCTGAAAAGTGATTATTTTGGGTTTTCTATTCAAGTTGTGAAATTGTGTCGGAAATTAAATGAAACAATCTTTATATATATGTATGAATAAAGTTATTCCATGTAATTAAAATATTATTTCGAAATGAATATCATATATATATTTCTAATATTATTTCGTTCATTTATGACTGCAATTCAGTTTCACTTTTAAATTGTCCAGTATTATTCTATTGATTAGTTCTTCAGCTTAATTTAAAATAAACAAAAAAAAAACTGAGGCATCTACAATGGCCAGTTACAAAATGGTCAATAGTATGTTTAAACTAGCCCACAATATGTATTATAAGTGAAATATTTCAGATATCAATATTCGAATTTCAGGAGGAAAAGGGTTACTAAAAAATAATAGATCTTTGATCAGTAGGATTAACTTGATCATCTAATATATTTCTTCTTCAATGATATTCACTTGAATTACGATATATGCCCAGTTATTGCCCACTATATTTAAAAGATTTAAATATAAGCAATACACCACATTTGGCTCACAAGGACCGAACTGATTGAAAATAAATCGAGACAAAATATAAAAGTTTCAATAAATATCCTGGTTATCTACAGAATTCAAGAGATGTTTTAACAAGATTACTTTTATTTTATCAATACGATCACTTTTGAAAAGAAAATATCTAAAGCGTACGAAATGAAAGTGAGGTCAAGAATGATTTAAATTAATTAGTGTTTCTTGTCAGAATAGTACCCATAAATCGATCAGTGAGACCTCTGCTCAATTTTTGGTTAGGTACTCGAGTTAAGATAAGACCCGTTTTTAATCTGTAAAATTCGTCAACTATAATTGTATCAATTGGAACAAGACTTTCTGCAATAGTCTCTGCTTCAGTTTTTAGCATAGATCATGAATGACTTTTTGTGGAATTATCGATAGGATTTCAGATGTTGAAGAAACCTCACAAATTATTCGTTATGGGTTTTGATATAGGAGAAAATAAATCACTTTTCCATAATTTTAAAAGTGCTCACAGGCCAGATGCTATATTGCGATAAAAACCATGGCATGCAGACAGACGAAACATCGCATAGCTTCGTAGTTCGAAGAGTAGAGTGTGGTTGACAAGCAGGTTCTTGCGATACATAATATTGTTTCCAGCCAGTTTGTCAATAATAGTAATTTTCAATACGTACACCATCCAAGCTTTAGAGTTATTTCTTTTTCGCAACAATCATTTGGTGTGTGGTACTTCCCTCTCGAATTTTGTCTTTGAAAGCTTTGCTTTCACAGATTTAGAACATTGCGATGTCCGTATGATTGATGTCATGCCTAGATGGTGACCACACTGTTCTGTCCCAAAAGCCCTCGAATCTGTCTTATTGCTTTATGTTATTGGTTATTACTTCATGTTATTGGTTATTGCTTGACTGCACACAGTCCAGAGTGCACAATGCACATGTGGTTTCCTGGTGCTGTAAACCTTTCAGTGACACGATTTAGGCTATTTCAACGATATTATTGATGTTAACGGCAGCACTCTCGAGTGAAATAATAATGTCACATTTAACCTTATCAGGATTCCAAGACAAATACCCCCGGACAAAAAAAAAAACAAGCAAAAAACCCTCGGTGCAAAAAAAAAACCATGTCGATATAAATTAGCTTACACATTTTATTAATATATTCAACATTATTCAATGCAAACCCCTAAATATTATATTTTCGCCATAATTACGAAAAAAATAGCAAAATAAGGTATACCTATTTTATATTATCAGAGGCTATTTAAACTCAGTGTTGAAGGTATTTTTGGTTTCAAGCTTTCGAATAGAAAGATTTCTATTCATCATCAAGAGAAGGGAGGAAAAACTTGGACCTAACAATGAATTTTATTTATTTATTAATTTATTTCTATTTATTAATATTAATTGATATATTAAATATTAAAATATGAGACATAACATTAGAAAATTTGTTATTACCTATAGCTATCGCTGACATCATTAATTTTATAGAATAATTCTACTTTCCATATATTTGAAACAAAATCAATTGTGTTATATTGTTCTCAAGTGTCTTCTCTATTCCTATGCAATACTTGTTGCTATATGTGTGTCCTCTTGATCCATGTGTGTTTCCTCTTGACCCTAAGTGTGTCCTGTTGATTCTACGTGTGATCTGTTGATCTGAAGTGTGTCCTGTTTATCCTAAGTGTGCCCTGTTTATGCTAAATAAACAGAACAGACTTAGGTTCAACAGGACACACTTAGGTTCAACAGGACAAACTTAGGATCAACAGTACACATTTAGGATCAAATGGACACACATAGATCAAAATTGCACACTTAGGTTCAACAGGACACACTTAGGTTCAACAGGACACACTTAGGATCAACAGTACACATTTAATGAAACAATGAAACAATTTATTCAAGAACACATGCACAGATATAAAATATACATATAGAAGGGTATAATTTGCAAAAAGAAATTGAATGTATTCAAGGCCCAAGAAGCTCAAAGGCTTACAGGGCAACCTATATAAAGTTTAAAAAAGGAAGAGAAAAAAAATATATATACATAAATACAACATCAATGAATTTATTAAAAGAAGGCATGATTAAAGATAAGTTTGGATTACAGCAAGAGAGGTAAAATTAGTTATGACACCCAAAAAAAAAAGGTCAACTGAAATAATAGCACAATAGTGCTAACAGAGACAAAGATGATGAGTAGTGAATATACGGAAAAACAATTTGGATATCCTATAAAGGATATGGACACACTTAGGATCAAAAGAACACACTTAGAATCAGCAGACACACTTAGAATCAACAAGGCACACTTAGGATCAAGAGGAAACACACATTGATCAAGAGGACGCACATATAGCAACAAGTAGCGCATATGAATAAAGGACATACATAGAAACAAGAAGACACTTGAGAACAATAAAACACATGTGATTTTGTTACAGATATATGGAAAGTAGAATTATTCTAGACTCTAGAATTTTTTAACTCATATTTAAATATTTAATAGAATAATTAATATTAATAAACTATAGGATAGATAGCCTAAATAGAAAGACGGTATCCAACATACAACTTATAGTAATAAAATCCAGGTTTTTCCACCCTTCTCCTGATGATGAATAGAAATCTTTCTATTCAAAAGCTTCAAACCAAAAATACCTTCTACGCTGAGTTTAAACAACCTCTGATAATATGGATTTCCCGTTTAGTATGAATATTTACAACCTAAATCTCAAAATTTTCCGAAAACTCGAAATTTTCTGAAAACTGGAAATTTTCCGAAAACTCGATATTTTCCAAAAACTGGATATTTTCCGAAAACTCAAAATTTTCCGAAACTAAATTTTTTTCGAAAACTCAAAATTTTCCGAAATCTCAAAATTTCTCGAAAGCTCAAAATTTTCCGAAAACTTAAAATTTTCCGATAACTCACCATTTTCTGAAATCTTGAAATTTTCCGAAAACTCAATTTTTTTCCGAAAACTCTAAATTTTCAGGAAATTCATTGAATCAGAATTCAATTTCCATCAAAAACCCGTTAATTCAACGGGATAGTACACTAATTTTATAATAAAAAAAGTTAAGTATACATTTTGTCACTACCAAACGGGGCTGTGGTGAGGGGGGGGATATAGAAAACACACGCTCAACCTGACCGCTAACCTACCCTTAGGTGAGTGATATCTCTTTATATCTATAACATATAATATTTTTAATATTAATAAAAAACTAATGAAAATAATTAAAACGAATTAGGCTATTTATATCGACCAGGGTTTTTTTGGACCTGTTATTATTTTTTTATTTTTTTTAGCTAATGGGGGGTGTTGGTCCGAGTTTTTTTTTGTCCGGGGATATTTGACCGGGGGTTCGAATACCCCCGGTTGTCAAGTAACTTTTTGGGTCACCTTATACTTTTCAAAGGATATTTATGGCCCTCGTCAAGTCCTTGGAGCTTCCGGGAGAGAACCACGTAGCTCCTATATCTCAATACCATTATCTTTCACACAGATACTATAATAACCCAGAGTCTGTTAAAGAACTTATTATTAATACGAAATCAATTTTTGTAATGATAAGGGATAATCAAAATAAAATAATATTATTACAACCAGAAACTGCTTATATTATCATTGAAAAGTTGCAGCTACTAAATTAGTTACATTTTTTAGTTTGTATAATATTTGATATTTATTGAAAAGCTGAGATCATTAATGAATCTTATTTTTGACATTGCTTATACTGGCGGTATATTTGTTTCGATCATAAAGGAAATAGTTTAATTTTATAAACATCCTATTGTAAACTGATCAATCACGAATAAGAGTATACGCTTCCCTTCAATCTCACTATCAGCACCAACTTATACGATTGAAAAGAGCTAAGTAGATTTGCGATTGTAATATTACCTTCTACTGGTTTCCTATCACTCTAGTTAATAGATAGATTGTAATTAATTTTAAGTAAAATCAAATGTAACCATAATAATTGAACTGGAAATGTAACCCTTCTCCTTCCTAGTGTTTATAGCTCATGTATATAATGAAACTGGGCTTCCTGCAATTAAATTTCGAATCTAGCGTAACTTTATAGGTAATTGATACCTAAAAAATATATAATTTAAACTAAAACATATCTACGGTGTAAATATTACAGTCTGTATCGAGTAATGTAGGTTGTGAAAAAGGGGTGGTAGCCAGGAGTGCATCCGCCTTCCCACACCCCAGCAGGGTTGTGGAAGTTGATTTAGCGGTTAAATCAAGTTAAATGAGCTTTATGAAAACAGTCCTGCACTGAATTTTGTATGAGGATGATATGTCGCTTGACGATGTGACTCATCTTTCTAGAACGAGATGACCTGATGGTATTAAGACGTTTTAGTCTATCCTCAATTTTACTCTATATCTCTGACCTCTGTCTTTTTTTTTGTTGTAGAGAGACGTGGCACACGGCAAGTTTTAAAAAATAGTTGCTCTAAAATAGGAAATTGAGTCTTTCAGATATCTGAATTAGAAAGCACGTTATAGCCAAAAGAATTTGAAAAATATGCAAAAAATAGAGTTTTCCATTATAATTTTTTTTCAAATATAACTTCTATCTCTATGGTATATTATGAAACGGCTCTTCCTCTTCTAACTGAATACTGTTTCATCTCTCTGAGTGAAAATGTGAAGCTGATATAGTGTTGAAATTACCCTAAAATAGTCGTTTCGTACTAAATAAACTCATTTTTTGTTGGCTGTAGTCAAATTTCACCACATACACAAAATATTCTTGTCTTGTATACCAAATTCCAAAACTCTCAGATCATTGATTAAAGAATTCTGAAGGGTATCGATTCTTTAAGAAAAGTTTGTTCAATAATTTGTAATAATTAATGAGCATTCGAAGTTTGTTCGCCCAGAATATTTTGCATATTAGTGTATATTGTGTAATACCATCTAGATGTTTAGTTAAGATTCATTTTTTATCATTATTTATTACAAAATGTCTTAGTATTCCTATCGACTACTTAGTCATTATCGAATTTATACCTCAAAAAAATGCCTCGTCTTTCTTCCTATCATCCATAATCCAGTTTCTGTTGGCAATAACATTTCATTCGTTTTGATTCAATTATGTATTTGTATGTCAATATCTCTTTTCTAAATAATTATTTACAAGTTAGAAAATAAATTGATTATGGAGTCAATTCTTTGTTTATTTCTCACATTCCACCATCAAAATGAAAAACCAGTGAGATAAACATGAAAATATCAGTTTTAAAATTCTCACGCAATTTTCAATGCTTTATTATCAGAGATAATATTGACTAAATGACGTATGTAAACCCCCAGCAGGGATAATCTTTAGCAGGCCTTTCATTCAACCCACATAAAGATTTCCTTCGTTTATTCTGAAAATAGGATCCTGCTCTTGAGGGTCCTTTATCATTTCCGAGGGGCCCATTGCCAGAGAAAATCCCTACTAATTAATGGCGAAAGTCTTACGTCTTGTTAATCGAAGGGTGTTAGGCGGTGTATTGCGGTTAGTTAATTTAAGCGCGTGTAATCTCTGATCCCAGTCGTAAAATATTTAATCGGTTGATCGTTTGACATTGTAAATTACGGTAAATGACTATGGAGATTTATTGATATGCATATTTAACTTAACACAAAAAAACAGTGTATGGAAAAAGCGTCGTTATTTCCGCAAATTTACTTATTTAGATAAAGCAGGACTCGAAATACTGTGATTTTAGCTAAAATTCTCCAAAAAATTATTTGATATTCGTTTCTTCTAACATAAGTTGCAATATTCCATAATTATTTAAATTTGAAATCCACCATCGTTTACCAATTATCATTGTGGGATATAATTATGTTTGTGTTATCAATATTACTAAAAAATTGCTTGATTTGAAGTAAACACATTATAAAAATATTGTAAAGAATTGATTAAAACACTATCTACATATTGGAAAACGACAAATTCCCGTTTCAGTCATTAGCTATGTGCATGAATCCAAATTGAATAACAACCTAATATCATGTATGATGTCTATACCTGAAAATTAAGTGTAGAAATGAAAAGTATATTGTCTGTAATTTTCAATACATTTATTATATGAAAAACTCTGTTATTTCATAAGGTATGTGATGATAATTGATAATAATTTCTTATATCAGCAAACTTTTCTTAAAGTAATAAAATTACTGAAAATTTGGGCTAGTAAGCTATGTATTTAATTAGCTGACATACTATGAATTCTACCTAATTAGCATCAAATTCATCTTATTCCTCTTACTGTGAGATAAATTATACTATAAGTAAGTTATTTATAAATCTTTCAATCTTGAAAGTTATGAACGCCAATAGTAGATTTTACTGAATAATGGTAGGTAGACATTTATCTGTTATAATTGTCATGGTGTTAAAGTAACATTGGTTGTCTTCTAATCATGATTCCATTAAAATATCAGAATCTTCACGTTGTTAAGAATTAAGGAAACCTAATTTGCAAACACTCAAGGTGCCAACGCGATCCATCAAAGTGTTGCCCATTACTGCCCCAACTTTTAATCTTCTGTGACTAATTACTTGGAGTACGGTGAAGAAAGGAAGCTAAAATGGTAGATTCCCATTAGGAGATTAAACAACAGTGTGTGTGTATGGAAATGCCGCGGAAAAGTAAATGATTAATAATTATAATTATGCAACATAATTGCATGTACTTTGAATTTTTGAATTGAATGATTGTAAAAAGCATTTTGAAATTAGTTCATGACAACAATTTTGCAAGATTTTCTATCTGACATTACAATATATAAAAGAAATGTTTTCTAGAACAGAATTTAATGTAATTGCAAAGTTTATCAATTACGCCTTGTGATTCAAGAAGAAACGTTTCAATAATCCATCTCAAACTTCAATATATGAGAGCGCTGTTTATTTATGACGGTATATATGTTTGCCACTCCATATCAATATAAACATTGCACGAGTCTTTCACATGATGCCTCCAATACATTAAACGCAAATACAGATGTTCAATCTATGAAGAGATCTTTTGGAATTTTCTGGAGTGTGAAAAGAGGACAAAAGCCGTCACAGACAAAAGCTTCACGGTTGTCGAAATGTTTCTCTCATCCTGTGAGAATGAGACAAAATGTCTGACTTTGAATCGATGTCTCAAATGGCTCGCTGATAATCGTTGCCAGGAAATTTAAGAAAGACACGACTTTTGAGATGAGTGACGAGTAGCTCTCAACAGATATTGCTATATTTTCTCTCAAACTTATTGTGATTCTATCATTCTTAATGAAAGAAAAGCTAAACTGTGATTTAAAATTCTCGTTATTTAAGGAAACTCGATGAACTCATGAATTAGAAAACTAATTTGATTCATTCTTTTTCTTGTAACTCAACGTAATCACCGATTGGAACTTATTATATTTCAGATTATATTGTGCAAAAAGTTACGGTTTATTGTTGATAACTTCAAATTCATATTAATTTCAATTAGTAATTAATTTCTTTTTTATGAATATTTTATTTATAAGACACATATTCTATAACCTACAACGATTTTTTGATTGTTTCTTCTGAATATTATGCATATTAATATTTGATAATCAATTCTTTAATTTCCAATGATATTATTCTTTATTTTGAATTGAATACACAATTTATATATTCCGTATTCATGTTCTATTTCACCTTCTTTTTTCACTATGGAACGGTCCATAACATCAGGTGAGACCATACTACCATTGCCACTAATTCAGCTGTTTAATGTTCGGTTAAATTGCCCACTTGGTTTAATTTATCTGTTTCAGGGGAGAAAAACTATAGCTTGTTTATGAGCGAAATAGAACTAAATCCAGTAGGTTATCGCTGTGCGGAATAGAGGTGTTCAGTCTTCAGGTAGAGACTATAGAACCATTGTCTGGAATTCAGGTTTTCGTAATTATGTTGTTAATATAGTTAGAATCTGATTCTTCACCTTGATTAATAAAATTAAGTAACTTAATGAACGTATTATCATATAATTTATATGATCAATTGATCATATTTGCAATCTCTGATTATGTATGTATTAAGAAAGACTATTGTTTCAAGAGAAGTACAAGGATCATCAATTTGCCAAAGCTACTACTTTACCCAATTAAGTTTGTTTGTGTTAGAAGGGGGATCACAATTCTGCTTACGTAACTCTGTCACAAACTTTCAGCTGCGTAATTCATTACTGCAAAGTCTCTTCATTGACCACATCTGTGTGCAAATTTTAGAAGTTCGGGCTTCATGATGCCCTAAAATAAGGAAAGTTGAGGGCAATATACTGCAGTGTATACTAAATATAATATGCACTATATTTATATACATTATACATATGCAATTATTTATATACAATATAAAAATATTTATGGAATGAAGCTTTGTTTTAGGTTTTTTATTTAAGTTTTGGGTGCAATTGCTATATGCTTATACATACATAAATGTTTCATTAAGAATTCTAAATTTAAAGATGTGAAATGGAAAAGAATGATTACTGGTGCACTAAAAGGGATAGTCCCTATTGCTAAACATTGTAAACATATATAAAATTTAATTTAGTTTTGTTTTTGTATATGAAATTTTTTTGATTTGACGAGTTTCGAACGAGTAACACGAGAAACACGTGTTTTGAACCATTTTGAAAGAAAAACGTATTACTCCCAAAGTCTTGAAGTTAGGGTACAGCAGTTTCTTGATTTTGATGCTTCTATGAGTGCTCTACAACATGTAGCAAACAAAATTTTGATTTTAGAATTTATTTACCAATTTTTTTCGAAGTTTCGAAAATTTCACTTTTTCCAAAAAAAAAATTTAACAATGTATTTTCAAAAAATGTAGTTCAAAATCAAACATATATTTGCTACATATTTTGAAGAATTCATAGGATCATCAAATGCAAAAAAAACACAATATCGTAACTTCCAAACTTTTTGAAAAATATAAAAAATGAAAACGAAATATACAATATTTGCAATTATTCAGGAGAGCAATAGTAATAAAAAAAAACAGAAAGAAATATAAATAAAAAAAAATGTTTTTGTGTTTGCCACTAAATCCCCTCAGGTCAGGCAAGCCCGGTATTGACCACTCAAAGGTGGGGGTGTCATCAGGCACCACCTGACTCACTATGTTAAAGTTCAACAAAAACAAGAACAAAAACAAACAACTAAAATCCACTTGTATGTCAATTTTTACTCCCAAACCCCTCTCTTCAAACCACCCTCCACTGTCTCGGGAGTTAGTTAGCGATGTGATATTTCACCTACCTGAGTATTAGAACACTAAGAACACCTTATTGAAGAAATAAATATTTGGATCAAAAAACAGAAAATGTCTGGGACTGTCCCCTTTATGAAACATATCATTAAATGTCCATTGAGAAAATACAATAATACAATAATACATACAATAATACAAAGAATCACTCAATCTTAACAATTATCTATTATTATTCAGATTCAAATAATAGTCTATTCTTCCATATGAAGACTACTCAAATAGAATAATTCTATATGAATAGTATTTAGATATTAATTGAAGAATAGTAGGGTTGAGAATTCATTTTACCACTCTCACCGTTTACCCACAAAACTATTTTATAAACAATACCTACAAAACACAAAACAATATGAATATCCTTTACGTAGTTTTCATTTTAATCATCGAGGAAAATTTCATTGAATATAAGAGTAACATTGTCGAACACTTATTTAGAGTCAGATTGATCGAAAAGTTGATTTGACAAATTTAAACGCTTTCTTTCCGAATACTTTCGGTGTCCAAGTAGTGCAACATTACCCAACGCGGTGCTAATATATTAATAATGCCAAGCAATTATATTCATTAATCGCTTCTACTCATGTAACACTTGAGATCTGAGTAGTGTCCAAATGGCTTTAGAATGCATGTCCCCGGTTCGAAGTTTTGGCAAACCCTTCTAAATTGTTGATCACATTCGAAATCGTGCAGCATCCTATCAGTGGAGAACGCTACACAAGGTTCATCGCTGTTGTAGTTTGGTTGATTGTACCCCCAAAAGGCTTCAAGATTAACCAGTTTCTCTGGAGAATATAAAAATATAGATAAATGAATTCATTGTAGATGTCCACATTAGAAAAGTAGTTTTTCTAACCTAACCATTTAACATTGAATACAAATAAAGTATCTTCGAACTACCTGAAGTAGTAGATTCAGTAATTTTCCATGTTCGTCCTGAATTATCCGACGTGGCAGCAAAATAGACGTTAACTCCATGAGGAATAATATTCTTCAGATGATTAAACTCATTCTCAGTCTGAATAATGAAAGGAACTTTTTATTAGAATAATTCTCGAAATTGAAATTATGAATAATAAATTGTCACTTACAGTAGGAAGAGAGAGGTACGAGAATGGAGGATTTCTGCAATCTTCGACAGAGTTGAGATAGTCCAAAGTGGAACCACGATACAGGTAAGTCTTTGCAATCCCTCTTTTATTTTCTCCAGTATGTAGGTTTCTCATATCTGAGTATAAAGAAGAATTGTGATAACTTTAACTTATGTCAATATTCAAACCGGTTACTAGTCATTTTCCAGAGGTTCTTATTAATATCATAGAGGTTGCAATCATTTTCTAGTTCAGAGTAGCAGTAGCCATTGCATTTACTCTTCATTTTGCATTGACTAGCGCACAGCAGTAACTAGGAAAAATGATAGTTTAGAATAATTTATTAAAATCTCATCTGGATTTAAATATGAGAGATGTTGATAACAATTAAAGGCATATTATAACTAACATATTAAGGTAGTTTTTCAGTTAATTCCTAGATAGGTTGGTACAGTATCCCTATATTTAAAAATCAGAAGTAATTAGTTTTATTTATATCATATTTAATTTGACTAAATGTACAAAAATACTACAAATTGGTGATCGTTAACAATACTACTGGTTCATTGTACACTCAGTGTGTGGAGATCTAAGTCTGGTGAAATAAAGTGTTAATCATATACCTAAAATCGAGAACATGTAAAATATTTATTCATCCTGTTTACTTTGTGAAGTGCGATTATACCCATTCTTTTGATTATTATCAAAGATATTGAAATAATCAGATACATAAGGATAAAAACAATGTAACAGATGGAGTTCGACATAAATTTGACTGCATAGATGCTGGATTTATTCATTTCAATGGTTATTAATATTTCTGTAAAGCTATTTAATATTGTTTCATTATATATTAGAAAAGTTATTGGTTGAAATAATGTAAACTTTTTATAACTTACGCTTTTGATTGCTTTCAACGACGTAATTTGATTGATGAAGCAAAATTCTTGCACTTCCTCAAAGTACACTCCACATATGAGTTGCATTGAAGATATCACGGTTACAAGAAATAAAACAAAAATTTTCATGTTCAGAATGAACATTTAGAAATTGCAATAAATATAATACGTTCCTTGAAAGAAAAATGCGCAATGCAATTTATGTAGATAAAACTTCAAATAGAGTCAACTCTCGATATTCCGGCCTAATTTGAAATAAATAAATTGGTTGAACTCTGTAAAGTCTTCCAAAAAGTATAATTTTCAGCGAATGCTGAGATCAGTGCGAGAGTTTTCAACAAATTGATGATTCACTTCAATCTAAAAACACTTACGAGTTTAATATAGAATATTGAAAAAAACTGCTGACGAAACGGTCTAGATGAAATACATAAATTCATTTAAATTGACTAAACAACCAGTTGTTATAATGCTCTTAGAGAGCAGTGAAAAAACATTAGACATATAAAAATAATGATAATGCTCTGAAAGTTTATATGTTTGTTAGAACAATTAATTATTAGAGCAATTAATGGCATGTTTGTTAAAAAAGAAATGAAGCTTGCTATTCATAATGAACATTACCAAGTGAATGAAAAACTTATACTATTGTAGTATCTATCATGGAAGGTAAATTAGAACTATCTGTGGGTACGTACATACTTCTCGTCATGATTGCCTGATCATTTTTAATGTATAAATCACTAATGATTACTCTTTATAAATAACAATGGATCATTTCAATACAATGTTGTCTCATCAACTAATATATTTTTAACGATAATTATTCATTGATGATTCTATTCACAGAATCAATGATTAATTCGGTCATTAATTTCAATTTGAGTATATCATTAATTCTCAAAAGAATTCATATATTGAATACATATTGAAGAACAATACACAATGGAAATAATAAATGACTTTTTACTGTATTTTTAAACTGATAAAATACTTACTAAATGATGCTCATAATTTAAAGAACAGAATTCACTTAAGGGGACCGTCAATGTTTTTAAACTTCTATTCTATTAATTAAGATACAATTTTGAAACTTCTCATATATGTTCGTATCATGCGTTATGCAAACACTTTCATTTAGGAATTTTTTGTGCGACCAATAATTCCCTCACCCACAACCCTAAAAAAAATAACCCCAAAACTAAAAGAGATAAATAGATGCAGTTACTAAAACCCGATTGTTAGGCAATCTTTGCATAAAGGTTTTGATCGTATGTCTCAATTATGGGATATTTAGTGCAAAAAAGAAGAGGAAAAAGAAAAAAAGTGGATTTTTCATTGACAGTTTTAGTCTTTCCTATAATTATATTAAAAATAAGCTGACTAAAGCAAATAAACAAACCAAAAAATGATGCCACTACATCGCTAATCAAACTGCAATTTACTATGTGTCCCTACATTACTTCTGACTTGACTTATTTAGTTTAGAATTTGAAAAATTCTACTTTTCAGGGGAGACCAAATGGATGTTTTTCTTTGAGTAAAATATTGTACTCACCTATATTGTCACTTCTGGAATTCGTGAAGGTTCGACCTCCCCTCTGCAGCGTAGGACGTAGAGTGCTCTTCCTTGCGCAGTAAAGGTCAGATTGACATGCAAATTTGTGAGAGTCATCCCAAAATTATAATTATGTCTTCATAAAAACACTTAACAGAAAAAAGTGAAGAATTTCTGTTTTACCAGTGACTCTCCCCTTAATTAAATTCTGAATTTCACTAAATGAATTGTTTTCTTAAATGTTGTTCCAATCTATTCCTTACATTGAAAACAGTTATTCTCACATTATTATAATTTGCATTGTGTTAAAATCTCGCAAAATCGTATCCATGTTGATAAGTTAGCAATTATTACTCGATATCAGTTTGATACAGAGTTTATGAATCTATTTTAAATTCTCAAAAAAAATTAGTAATCTAAATTATAGAGGGTTTCGTTTCTCAATTGCATATATATTTATTTCCATGAATAATTGCAGTCATAATATCGATCAAAACATACTATGAAGAAAATATCGATCATTCCAAAAATTTGATCACGATTATCCATTAAAATCAAATAAGCAACATACGCAATATTCAAAAAAAAAAAAAATTAAGGTATATATTAGAATGAATTTATTTATGAGAAAGCCTGAAATAAAATGTTTCACTGTTGATCATTATTCAGATTGTTGTAATATTCCTTTGTTATAGTTACAGTTCAAGACTTGACTAATTGTCTACTGTTTCTATACTTTTCTACATCAACATTTATTTAAATTGTTTGTTCAGTTACTATATACCTTTACCGTCCTTATCTATCCATGTCCAGATATATTATTTATATGCCTGAACAGCTCTGTAATTCTATAGCTAATTCAACAGTACAGTCTTTCTATTTGGATCTTTTCTGGTGAAATTTTTCTTTTATATTTATTTTATTATAGGGATACCTTTGAAGCTCTAAGCTTGCTAAAACTTTAAGTACTTTCCTTCAATAAAATTCTCATCTACAATGAAAGTGTTGTTTCGATTCTTTTTGCTTCACTTTACAAACATTTGTTTAAATCAGTACATTTGTTCTCAATCTGTTTGATAATGATTTCAGGCAAAAAAAAGCATCTACATGTTTTTTTTCAGTTTTATCACATCAGATACACTGTAATGACCCACATACAGAACTTTTTTAAGTGCAAACCACAATGTTTTCTATACAGCATTGTGAATTAATTTACTGTATGCCGTGTTACTATTGTGTTATCATTGTAAGTACAGCGCCTCGAACTGCGAGATTTATTGTTATTGTTTCCACTAAATTGATGATGAATATATTTGAAAGCGACATGTCGCTAAATTAGAACAAAACAATGGTCTCGTTGCTTTGGTATATGATTTATCACATCATATATCTTACAACTCTTTGCATTAATTATTAATTCAATAATCCTGCATAAAACCATTTTCAATAATATGTTGTCGGCATGAAAATTGTATGATGCATTTCATTACAGAGGACAATATCTTATTATAAATGTTAAAAAAAACATCTATTGTCTTGAAACGTTTCATTAAATTCATAAATTAAAAAGTTGAAAATTACCAATATCAGGTAATTACCACCTTCGCAGATATCAGGAGGTTATATTTTAAGCGGCGTTCATTTATTTATCATATTGTTACTCGCTTTTAACTCAAAAATCTTGGACAAAATTGTTTTGAAATTTATTGGGACAATTTTTCAATATCCAGGAACCATCTGATAAAATTTTTGGAGCGATCTAGTTTGTCAAATGTCAAGGTCATTTATAACTGAATAACTCTAAGAGTTTTCAACCATATTGCCTGAAATTGGCTGGGACGATTGGTCAAAAGTCAAGGTAATGGTCATTTATAACTCAAAAATATCATTCAACCAAATTGCCAGAAATTTTCTGGGGCGATGTTTATTTTCCAGGAACCAGTTCATTAGATTTTAGGAGCAAACATGTTAAAGGTCAAGGTCATTTATAATTTGCGACGGAGGTGTGCGCTCTGTGAGTGCCCGTCATTTAGTTTAACATTAAGATTTCCGCGTAATTTATTTTCATAATGTTTGTATTATTACACACAAAACACGTTCCAATCTGAAACACCGTGCTGTGCTGCTCCATGTTTACCTTTAACCTATAACCACTCCAAATTATATCAAAATTTTCGTTGGTGAACTTAATTAGTGTCTTGTCTTCGAGACAAAAACTTAAAACACCTGAGTATATCAGATTTTCAGAGTGGTATTTTTATCTAAAATTCAATATGATAACCTATATTTGTAACACAGATTTTCATCACAAAAGATGATATTCAATTCTGTGCATAAGATTTTAAGTTGTTATTCTATATATATACTTCTAATACTTTTTTATGATAACAATCATAGTAATTTATTAAAAATGTTCACTTACAATAATAACGGAGACCTGAGAAAGTGTGTCCATCTTATTAGTAAATCATCTCTCTGCCGTAATTAATGTAGTAAAAACATCAGGGAAATCTTCACATACCAAGGAAATTGATGGGTAAAATTTGTGCCTGACGTCAAGAGAACTCAGCTGTGATTGAATTTACGAACCATGGCATTAAATCTCTGTCTGACAAATCTAATTTGCCCTGAAAGTCTCGTAACTAATTCTACTCTGAGATAAATACATTACGCTACTTCTTGTATTATATATTACCAAGGTACAAAAATGTATCATCCTAAATGTGATATATTAATCAATGTTCAAACATAACGGAAAGATATAAATGCCATTTATATGTAACTATTTTTTTTATCATTCACACATCAAATATTTGATTGTAATCAAGAGGAGATTAATGACAGGAGATATGTATTTATTGCAATTTTATATTAACTGTAAATGAAGAAATATTTCACAATGAATAATAGAGAGTAATTAATGATCTATACAACTATTGAATTTTAAATAGTTTTATATCTGTTCTCCTAACAGTTCGTTTTTTAATCATATTTATTGTGTTTGACATATAAAATACTTATTTATTCTCTAATTATTGATTTAAAATAATACATTTAAATTGATGATGATATTAACAAATAAAAAAAGTTGCATTGAACAGTGATGATGTACTATCAGAGAAAAGAGTCACTGTGATGATGTACAATCGGAGAAAAGAGTCACTGTGATGATGTACAATCAGAGAAAAGAGTCACTGTGATGATGTACAATCGGAGAAAAGAGTCACTGTGATGATGTACTATCAGAGAAAAGAGTCACAGGGATGATGTACTATCTAAGAAAAGAGTCACTGTGATGATGTATACTATCAGAGAAAAGAG
This sequence comes from Caprella mutica, assembly GCA_947561585.1. Taxonomy (NCBI): domain Eukaryota; kingdom Metazoa; phylum Arthropoda; class Malacostraca; order Amphipoda; family Caprellidae; genus Caprella; species Caprella mutica. The sequence goes on from CANNZV010000151.1 coordinate 409,256, forward strand.
TCACTGGGATGATGTACTATCTAAGAAAAGAGTCACTGTGATGATGTATACTATCAGAGAAAAGAGTCACTGGGATGATGTACTATCTAAGAAAAGAGTCACTGTGATGATGTTCTATCAGAGAAAAGAGTCACTGTGATGATGTATTTACTATCAGAGAAAAGAAGAACAGTGATGATTTACTATCAGAGAAAATAGTCACTGTGATGATGTGCTATCAGAGAAAAGAAGAACAGTGATGATGTAGTATCGGAGAGAAAATTCTAAAGTAACTTAAAAAATTGGTTTCTAAAGAAATTGGAATATTTTTATTGCTTTCATTACTTGAACTTCATGTGTCATCCTCTTAATTTAATTATTAGTTCTTTATTAAACTATTAATAATTATTCGGCGAAGATATCACATTTGTTTAATTATTATGACTGATCGTCGATTTTCCATCGGCCAATATAATGTAATCCATGATAAAAAGATTTTCTATTTAGTGCGGCTGGAATATACGGTATTATTCATGATAAAGAGAATCTCTTTGGTGTCATAGATTACTAAAATTATAGCATTTAAATTTTTAAATTGGAAACTGAAATGGTATATTAAAACTAATTTTTAATTTTCAGATAGTGAAATATAATTAGAAAAACCAATATTCTTAATATTAACAATATGAAACTAAAGTTGTCACATTTTATCAAGACACACTGTATTTAATTTGTAAATGAGAATAGTGAACGAATATTTTATTTACTCAAAGAGACTGTAATTAGCAGAGATGAGAAACAAACAAAAGAAAGATAGCAATAAAGTCGTGAGTCCGATTCTCAGCTCTGACATTGAGACACCTGGATGACTTCTCTTTGAAGCAGATTTTCATGCACTCTTTTCAATCCTTAAAGAGCTTTCATCCGACCACTCTGCAGCTAGAAAAGACCATTGCGAATTCTACAGCACGAGACTGGGGTAGAAGAGGAAACTCATATCATGAGAAATAAAAGTGAGAGAGACAAAAATGTTGAACATGATGGACGAAGAAAGGTGACATCAAGTTTATTGACAATATTGGCTAGAAGCTTCCTATTGTTTCGGAAGAAGTGTTATATAGTTTGAAATTCGTTTTCCTGTAATAAAATCTTTAATCTACCGATTGTTTATTATTGTTGACTGCAGTGATTTTTTTTTATATTAAAACATCATATTTCCATCATCATAAGCGTTAATTTTCAATTTTGTCGTTTATTTCATTTCATTCTTCATTAATTTAAATGAAACAGTTGGAAGGTCAGCGCTCGGCGATTTTAATTTTCCCGTCTGGTTCTATGTATGACACTACCCAAGCAAAAATTCATTATAAGGACATATCTATGATTATCTCGCTCATGAAAAGTTTATTGTGAATTATGTATTGCTTAATCCTTTGTGTAAATAATCTCCTAAAACCGTCCATGATCATAGATAAATATATGAGATAGTTACAACAATTATTACTATACACTTATATAGTGATACGTCTTGATCATCTATAGACACTTAGTTTGACAACATTTAGTATCCGTAAGTGCTTCAACGGTTGTTTCCCCATTAACCTTACTTTCTCCAAATTGCCCATCATTTTCTCTACAGTCACCACATTTTTCTAAAAATTCCCCATCACTTTCTCCTCATTCCCCATCACTTTCTCTCCAATTCCCAATCACTTTTTCCCCATTCCCCATCAATATTACCCATTCCAAATCACTTTGAATATCATCGATTTTTTTCAAAAAATCGAACATATTTTTTACAAAAAGGTGAATGACACGACAGTAAAAAGAAGTGCAGTTGTGGAGATTTTTTTTCTCCTCCCCATTCAAAGTGCAGCAGTTATCATTCCTAGAGTGAGAATTGAAATAATTTTTGATTTTGTTGAAAAAGGGAAAAAGTGATGATGAATGGGAAAAAGGGACGGGGAATTGGAGAGAAAGTGATTGGGAATGAGAAGATATAATGATGTGGAATTTCTAAAAAAATATGGAAACTGTTGAGAAAATGGTGGGAAATTTGGAGATAGTGAAACGACTGTTAAATGGGGAAACGACTGTTAAATCACTTACGGATACTAAATATTGTCAAAATTATGGATGATCAAGAGGTATCACTATATCAGCGTATTAAAATAAATCCGATTGCAACCAACAAAAATGATTCAATTGACCTTTTTATAAACAAAATTTCGATTTTGAAAAATCCATAATAATTTTTCCAGTACTGTAATTTAATTTGTAAAGCAATGCAGTGATTACAAGTTTCGTTTCCGAAGATGGTGCAGGCAACATGCTTCTTCAGATTTGCATAGTCTGGCCAATAAAATCGATTATATCCAATAATTTATTCAGAAGTCAATCGGTTATTAGTACAGAAAAGAGTGTTTTCTGGGAAGCACATTAATGGAGTCAAGAAATTCATCAATACTTCTCTCTTACCCTTAGTTACCATTTTATGTAATGTTTGAAAGCAGTCAGTATAAAGCTATTCCACTATTTGGAGAAGGTAACTAACTTTTTAATATTTCTTGACGAAACTGAGGCTCAAAGCATTATTGATTGAGTGTAAAGAGCTTCTTAATAATTTCGATCTGACCCTCAGAATAATCCTTCAATACAGACAACTTTCAATGCTTTCCACCACCATCGAAAAGTTAGAAACCCGAGGTCCCTCCCTGAAGTAAACATTTAATTTATTTTTAAAAGTTAAAGAAAAGCACCAGAATATGTATGAACTCCACTTACTATGATGAATTGATGTCGATATTGGAAAATGTTAAAGGTTTCTCAACTGAGAATGGAATAAATACGATTTAGCAAGGGGCCAACCCACATTTCAGAAAACTTTTTTATTTGTGGACTTATTGTTTTAAAATTCCCAAAGCATATGTAGCTTTATAAAGAAAACAGATTTTGTTCGTGTAACTTTTTCAGTTTTGGCCTTACTATTCGACAAAATGAAGATTTTATAGAAAAACGTAAATTTCAATGAATAGAAGTTTATAAGGATATATGCTTGAACCTAAATAAAGACTGTCTTATAATCCTCGTACTTCTAACAAAAGTAGGGTCAGACATTTTCTATTTTACATCCCTTTTTTGTTTGATAAGCGATTTTTGATAACTAATCAAAATTTATAAATAAACCGTTGATTTTCGGTTTGGAACTGTGATGAAAAATTAAAAAAGGTAAAAAATTGAAAAAATAGTAGCTAATTTTGTTAAAATCCATCGAGCATTCCGAAACTGCCTTTGGCTTTCTTGTATAACGTTGATTCCTATTCATTTTTAGGTGGAAAAAACAGGAGAGCCCAAAACTTAAAATATTTAGGTGAAATATCAATTTTACCGCTTTGGAAAAAGTTTGAATGCTGTTTAAATGTTGTTCTGTAATTTGTAACCGAACAATTGCAATAATATAGTAACTTTTCAAATTAAACACATTTTGCTTATTTAGGCATCAGTTTTTGAGAAATTTAAAATTTTGTAAAGAAAATCGTAAATTTCAAAAGAAAAGAAATCGGTGAGTGTAAAAGTATATGCTAGAAACATAAACTAAGACTGTTTTAGGATCCTTCTAACATTTGTATCAAAGGTAGGGACCGACCAATATTTTCCGGTATCCTTCTCTTCTTTTTGTGGTTAAGTGATTTTGAAAAAAAATATGAATATGGTTCTAGACCCACCAAAAATTAGGGATAAGAAAACTCACTATGATCCATTTACAACAGAAGAAAATGATATTCACAAAATTTAATGGCAGGTTCCGATAATTAAAAAAAACGAATGAATAAATATTGACCATTATTCTCCAGGTCAAATTTTGAAATATTCCTGTACCCTGAGGACAGAATTTATTTCTGTCTAAATATGTTTACTAGCTGATAAACAGCGTAGTTACCTTTTTGAAATTCAATGAAAAATAAGTTATATTTATTTCCTATACAGCAGCTACCTGAAAAAAAACTTTTCTAGTGGGTGTTTGTTAGAGTTTATTTTGTAAGTTTACAATAACTTTGTTGTTTCAATAAGGATTTTTTTATAGTATAAAAGTAAAAAACCGAAGTTTAACTGCTCTGTCCTTGTTGATAAATGAATGAATAATCAATATCTAGGTAGCATATTATTGAGCATAATAACATAAATCTATCATTTTAAGCATAAAAAGCATATATATTTATAAAATGAGAAAAACAAAGAACATAAATTTGTTAAAGAATATTAATCATATTTCTAAAGTGGTGCTAGGACAATTAGTCGCCGGATAATTCGTCACCAGACTATAAAATTGTTTATCCAATGTAATATGATTAATTATAATAATATAAATGTACTATAATATTGATAAAAATTACTTGCAAATATTTGTACAGTTTTGATATTATAAATATGGTGTGCTTGCATAAATATTATATGCACTAAAAGACGCCCAGGGTGGGGTTGTCGAATTTTTTTAGAATATCATGACAGTTAAGCCCATCATAATCTTCTAGTTCGTTTATCTGTGTATTTTGTGTTTGATAATGATGATTTCTATACGGGATGTATGCGTTTCCCCTCTAAACCACCTTTGATTGTAATGGGTATATTTTTAATCAATCAAAGAATCATTAAAGTGTTTTCAACGATCTCCGATGGAGAGGACACCGAAGTTCATAGAGGTAACTTCTGTTGATATTATAGAAAAGACACATTCGATGATTTTCGAAGGCTTTCGGAAATTCCTCTATAATTGTAAATGGGCTTAGTGAGCAATATAAACATTCCGGAGATACGCACCCAATTTGCACTCTCATATTACGAATGATTTATCTGTCTTGAAGCCCTAAATTCTATAATTTTCGAACAGTCCCCCTTAGTTTATCTCCAAGGGTACTCTTCAATAAATTTCACCTACATCCCCAGGAATCAATTCTTCATCTACAGTCTATGAAAGAAGCTCTACTTTTTCCAAAAATTCTCTCCATCATTCAAAGATAATGCGAGTGGGCAGATATTTCCAATGGGCACTATTCATCATGATTTTTCAAAGTCTTGAGTTATTGGCATTCCTCTGGCTTCTTCACGCTGCAAAGACTCTGCAAAATTTTACTTCTTTTCTTCACTTGTTCTCAGATATCAGAAACTTGTTGAATTACCTATTATATGCTCATGTTATGAAGTTATAACTAGTGTAAATTCTCCAAATTTGCAGCATAATATTATTGAATATCTATATTCTCCAGGTGGAATAGTTCTGTTGTGGAGTTATAGTAGATAATCCGATATACATTATCAGATATTAATGCCCTTTCATCGTAACATCTCACCTATACATTAAGTAATTCCTAACTTAATAGGATATTGACGAATAATTAGAGGTTGGAACTATACAATATCTACTTACAAATTCAGAGACAATGTTGTAGAATTACATAATGGAATATACATATATGTACTGTATAGGTGTTTAGGAGAAACCGATCTAGTAGCATTAATTATAATAAATCAAGATGCAATAAGGTGGCTTATTCAATTAAATGGTAAAATATTTGGCTTAAACAAACCAGATTATTGTAGAGGAAACACTTATTTGTCTAACAGTAATCGGAAAGTGGGTGTTACTATATAGGTCTTGATAAAGTAATCAAAAATGTCTGAAGTTCAGATTGAATCATGAATAATTATATTAACACTCATTATCCGTGTACTGCGAGTGCGAGTGTCTGAATTCCACCATATTACTTTATTAAATGTATATTAAATCAATAAATCAGCATCCATAATAATGTATATATTTGACAAAAGTTCAATAACACTGTAGTCTAGCATTATTTACGTTAATATTATATTTATAATAACCTAATATTGGCACTTCATTTGAACCGTCTGCTTTAATTTAAACAACTTAACGCTACCTACATAACAGCAAGTTAGATGATTTTCATGCCTATCAAGACCGATTAACTTTCGTCTGTTATCTTCGATCTATTTTTACACATCGAAAAAATAACAAGGGCATTAACCTAGTCGTAAAATTATTCTAATAATCGATTCTCGGCTTCAATATATCATTATAATAGATAATACAAAAATGATTATTCGATGATAAAATGTTTCACCAAAATTTGACATTCATTTATAATTTTTATTAACTATTAAATGATCAAATATGTTTCATCTGAATTTCTTAATAATAAATCTCTATGACTATGTCCTGCGATATATCTCGATAAAATACGATAATTATTTACACAAATCGACTATAATAAATGATTAGTAAAATTTTATATTTTGCGACTAAAATATCGCAGTGACTTTTCACTAAAATATATAATATGTGAATATTTTTTATTGTGTTATCCCACACCTTATGATTTATTCATTATAATAATTTACGTTTTTGCAGGTTTAAACTATTTTATGCAAATAAGTGAAAAAATAAAACGTCGAATATTCAACTGGTATGGCGGATCGAATTTGAATAATTTATTCGGAATTAATTCATGCATTATGATTGAGATACTTTAAAACTTTTCAAAAAGTGAACAATTTAGTAAATATCTGCATAAATATATAAATTAGTAGATTGCTTAAAACTGAGCTAATAATAACGTAAGTAAAATTATCGTATTTAAGAAATCAATATAAATTAATGCCACCATATTATCGTGCTGTGAATGGTGATGCTATATATACATTGTACAGGGTGACCCAACAAAAAAGTTTACCCAATTTTGAATTCGCATATTTCAATAACAATTGAAGGTACAGTTTTCTTTCAAGTATCATTTAGTTTGTTAAACATTTTTTCCATCCACAGTTGAATTTTCATAAAGTTTCATTCATTTTTGTGAATACATAACTACGACTTATTTGATGGCTGCTGCAAATGGTCAGAAAAAGAACAATGAAGCAAGCTCAAAATACAAATATCTTTATGAGATAGAATTCCTATTAATAAAAATAAATTTATTTCTAGGTTTTAAGAATATTCTTATAACTATTCCTTTTATAAAATACTAGTGCTTACCCGTGCAAAAATGGCACGGTAACGTGCATATATTAATATATTTTCTTTAATATTTAAGAACATTACTTTTTGTGTCTGTTCATACACATTTCACATACCGTTCTCCATTACATTTAATATGAATTAGGTACCAGGTAAGAGTAATCTTCCGTCCCGTGACGTCATCCATTTGTCATAGAAATCATAAATTATTATATAAGATAGCAGTATAAATAACTACAAATTTAAAATATTAAACACTATTCAAATAATCACATTTATTTATTTATTTATTTATTTATTAAAACAAAAGTCCCTTACATGAAGTAAAAAGAGTCGGGGCAACTCTTTCACAATACATATAGCTTTTATTAAGGAAAAGGACTTAAGACCTAGTAAGCTTAGAGCTTCAAAGGTATCCTATCTAAAATAAAGGTTCCCTACCTAAAATAACAAAAATACATACACTTAATTCTAGCAGCTATATGAAAAAAATAGTGAAAAAGAAAAAAAAAGTACATACATTCAACCTTAACATCCTAGTGAAAAAAAACATTGAAAACACTGAAAAAATAAGGTATATCTTTATTCAATTCTAAATTTCTTAATATTTTAGTTAATGGAACTATCCACCAAAAATTTCTTCAACTTTGGTTTGAAGGATTTAGGGGAGAGATCCTTCAGGGAATCAGGGAGATTGTTATAAATTGAGACACCCGTGTAATGCATACAATGTTTAGACTTTTCTCTCCTGCACCTCGGGATTAAAAATTTGTGGCTATTGCGTAAACGGTAATTGTGTTGTTCACCAGAAGTAATCAATTTGGCATGGAGAATACAGTCATAATTTTCAATATGTATTGTTCGGTATACATGATCAGAAACAACCAACTTGAAAAGTTCCTCAATAGTCAACAATTTCATCTGTATGAAATATTGTTCAGTATGTTCATTATAGTTTAAACCATAAATCAAACGTAATGCCTTTTTCTGTAGAACTTTGATCTGATTAGTTAGATAAATGGGGGCATGGAACCATACGACTAGAGCATACATTATATAAGGATGAACTAAGCAATAATATAGAGATTTCAAGGTACAGACCGGCACAAAATCACGTATCCTATATATAACTCCCAAATTACGAGATATTTTACCAGCAATATCCTGAACATGATTCCTATAACTTAGATTTCGATCAAGAGACACTCCCAGAAATTTAACATTATTGGTCTGGTCTATTATTGCATTTCCTATCATTATCGGCGAATTGAAAGAAAATTCACCTCTATAAGAATATAGAATGTATTTAGTTTTTGAACAATTAATCATGATCTTGTTAGCATTCAACCAATTATTCACCAATGCAAGCTCCACATTAATCAGATTACTCATGCCATTCAAATTCAATTTAGGTATCTTGCAAGTTAATGTCGAGTCATCAGCAAAAAGTAAAAAATCGAAAAAATTAGTACAATTTGGCAGATCATTTATATAGATATCAAAGAGGAGGGGCCCAAGATTACTACCCTGAGGCACAGAATGATTAAAATTTTCAAATGTGGATGCAATATCATTAATTTGTACAAACTGTCTTCTATTGGTTAAATAAGATCTGAACCAATCATTTGAAATACCACGTACACCATAATGTGATAATTTTTGTAATAAAATTTCGTGGTCGATGGAATCGAAGGCCTTTTTGAAGTCCAAATACATTGCAAACACAACTTTACCTTCATCGAGTCCACCATAGATAAATTCAGTATGCCTCAGGATTGCCTGAGAAGTGCCCCTCCCGCTCCTAAATCCATACTGATTGTCAATTAATATGCTTTTATTTTCGAGATAAGAATAAATCTGCTTATGGGCATGCTTTTCCACAATTTTTGAGAATATATGCAGTATAGAAACAGGTCTATAATTGCCCATATCAGAACCATCTCCACCTTTATAGAGAGGGACAACTCTCGCAATCTTAAGAAAATCAGGAAAAACAGCAGTAGTTATAGAAAGATTAACAAGATGACACAAAATAGGTGAAATTACAGAAGAGATGCGCTTCAAGACATAAGAAGGAAGGGATTCTACATGACATTTTTTATTCTTTAGGGACATGATATAGGAACAAATATCGCCAGGAGTAGCAGGTGAGAAAAAGAAGGACTCTGTGTAATTACCACTGAGAAAATCAGAAGGATTACCAGCATTATTACATTACGAAAAATTAAAATAATTAGCTACATCGATCAGTTCAATGTTCGAAATAGAAAAATGAAAATCAACATATATAAGATAGCAGCTGATATTCCATTCATTTAAATTAATTAATATAATTATGTAAAATTCGTTATAATTTGATTATAAAGTGCACTAATTATTATATATTTCGAACATTTATTCATATTACTTCCCATCAATGTCAAAATCAAATTTAATTAATATATTTTCAATCATGCAAAATTTGTAAAATTTATTATTTATTTTGGTGAGAAGTAATGATAACCAGCGTAAAATTTTATTTTTCATTTTTTAGTTTACGTCATATCTCGAAAAAAACTTTGAATTTCGAAAAACGGTTACTGCAGTAAATTTTGTAAATCATTTTTACATATTGTAGATATTTTTTCGATATTTTATTTCTTCATATATTTCGTATGTTACCATGCATTTCCCGTTTTGAATTAAATCCCTATCTATTCCATTAAAACTTAGAACTCGAATGATTCAAAAAACAGTTCGACAAATCAATAGCGATCTTTAAGATCACAGACCCATGTATCTCATCATAAATCAAGTGTTAATAATTCAAAAAACCTGCTTGAATTTCGTAAAACCCTTTTAACACGTTAAATTCGACACCACTTTCTAAAAAGCTAAACATTTTCAAGTATCTAGGTCTAACCGGTTGTGAGTAATATTGCTCCAAGTAAGACACACAGACAGATCTAGCGTATTATATTATGTTAGATTTACAATTTGAAGAAAGGTGTTTTACACCAAGAATGAAGGCACAAGTTTTTAAATTTGCTGAACAAAATTGATTCGTCTTCAGATCTGTCTTCTTGCGACCTGAACGACACTTGTTAAAATTTAAACTTGTGCCTTAATTTTTGTTTTTATGAACATTTCTAAAACGTAGATAAATCTGTTTTTATTAATGGGGATATTGTTTAATAAAGATATTTTTAATGTTTGAACTTACTTCATTGTCCGTTTTCTGACAATTTGCACAACCTTTCAATTAAGTCATTGTTTTATTCACAAAAATGAATACAACTTTATGAAAATTTAACTGTGGATGTTGAAGGGTCCAACGAACTAAATGATACTTGAAAGAAAATTCTATCTCCAATAGTTGTTGAAATGTGCGAATTTAAAGTTGGGTTCACTTTTTGAGGTAAAGAAATATATTTAATAATACATGTGTAATTGTATATACTTTTTTATATTTTTCAGAAATTGATATTTTTTATAGAAATTGAGTTTTATGAAGCATATTTCCATTTCCATTTTTTGGAAAGTTACAGTTTTTTTAATTGATATTTGTTGGTGATTATTTCCATATGTATTTTCATGCTAGAAACATATTTAAACATTAAAATAATTTAAAAAAAAAAAAATTTCCTTCACGATATTGTGTGCATACAACTTCACAGACTCTAACAAATCCCCTCAACTTCCTTCATTGCTAATCCCTCAGACTCCATTACCTTCAGAGATTAGTTCATTTTCTGATATTATTGTACACAATGTACATGCAAATCATTTCCCTCTCCCCCCATTTATCCCCCATCAACTTCCACCATGTGAGTGGTCGGAGATTGAATTATAATAACGGAAATAAAAACTTTGCCGAGTCAAGAAATTATGTGATAAAAGTAAATTCTTTTTCCATTGGCTTCCTTTTAACTTTTCAAATTGTATGACAACATAAATAATCGGCAGATACTATTGTAAATTGCGTTAAATATTGATCAATATTTCATTATCTGAGGAAGACGACTGTTTAAAATTTATTATAAATTATGATTGGATTTTTGTAAAACCGTTTCTCTCTGTAGATAGATGACCATTTTATTATTGATTATAACCACTAACCAGTGACCTCCGGCTGGCGATTCATATTTGCCAAATTGGATTCAACTGTACCAGCCGAGAAATTTATCTGGAGCGTTTCGCTTATTATTACCTACGACAATAATCAACTAATTCCTTCACATAATCAAAGTTGGTTGGGAATATCAGAGAGCATTATGAGCGACTATAATCTCATATAATCGCATATAAGCCATTAATGACATATAAGATCCTATAGGGTTCTGTAATATGATCATAAATGCACGATAAAATAGTATTTCAAAGTAATGCCAACATGTATAATCGTACGACAATAATCCCACAAGATCATTTGTAGGTTTTTTTATAGGGTTTATTTTAAATCCTCTCATGACCATATCACAAATATATAATTATGTTCTTCCTGATTATCATTTTTCCTTTTACGTAGAGTGAATAAAGATATTTTTGATATTTTGATTTTATTGAAAATAATCTAAAATTGACCATTTAAAAAAATCGAATTCCTGTTACATATGAATAAATGTAAAACATATTATACCATTTTATAATTGCACAAATTTATAATTAGGACATATATTGCCTAATTTCTAATGAATGAAGGTTTTTCGTTACATACTTCCTCTTCATTATATAATAATGAAGCTATATAATTATAATTAATATGCCGATCTCTATTAATATAATTAATAAATTCTGAAGTTGATAATAATTATATTGCATGAAATATAGAGAGAATACCTGTGAGCAATTAATGGGTGAGATTGGAACGAATCCTTGCAAGTTATTTATCTTGATTATTATATATTATAATTAATTGGAAACCTTATGTTTGCTCAATTATTTGTTTTGGTTCTTAATCAATCATATAACATTAATTGAATTTTACTAATTAAGTTTATTGATGAGTGAGAATACTTTGCTACGAATGATTTAAATTCAGAATAATCAATATTTTTTCTATTAAACATTTTCTTTGTAGGAAATAAAATACAAATAAAAACGTCTGTAACTTTTGAATAGATTTTTTTAGCAGTATAAAAGATATCGGAAATGTTATGAACTTATAGTAGTATATTAAATTTGTTCATTAATTTTTTTGTCCCTTGTATCCAATCATACAACATTAATTGAACGTTGATAATTAAATTATTTATTAATTTAATTAGTGAAATAATTATTATAAATTCTCCAATATTCGTTTCTATATTATCCTTCTTTTTGTTATTGCATTGTCCTGAGTTCACGGTTTTTTTTTATCTCTTTAAATATTGAATAGCAG